>RXPK01000152.1:1057287-1603010 GCA_004143645.1 Protaetia brevitarsis | reverse complement strand
TACAAAAACTAAAGACAAGATACCAATTCTGGACGAAAAGTAATTTGGTATATAAGTATTCCTTGTTGTGATTGTCAAGGTTGTTATAGGATTGCAAAACTTCGCAAATGCTAAAGAATAGAATAACCCAACATAAAAGTGATAGTCGTATAGGTAAACGTTCATGTGCCTTGTCTTTACATTTTCAAAATTTAGACCAAATTTTAATTTGACAATACTAAAATTCTTGATGTTGAAATAATTACAAAAAGCGGTTATTTCTAGAAATGGTTCATATTAACAGTAATCAAAATTCAATTAATTTCAAAACAGACACAAATAAACTCAACCATATTTATTGCAACATCTTACAAAATACATAGTAACATTACCTTGTTTACATAAATGTTTTTTGACTTTTAAAAAAAAATTCTAAATTTAAAATACATATAATTTGATTATTATATTTTAACTTTGTAAGTATTATTTTAAATATTTCATTACTATTGATTCATATTCTTTATAATATTGTAGATGTTCCTCCTGATGAAGTTATAAATATATAACGAAATATTGAGGGGATTTAGCAGTTTTATTTTAAGACCGTATTACCCATATAACTTACTTTATTCTTCAACGAAGTTCCGGTCGGTACTCCTTTTCAAATAATATAACTAGACTAATATACTCAATAGGCTCGCATATATAGAATTAGTGCGTTTTTTTTATGATTTTCTGCCTGAATGGATTTATTTAAAATATCATTACGTTCATCGTTGAAAATCTCCAACATTTTCTCCTGATATATCTCAAAATAATAATTTTATCGCCTACAATATCTGTGATGAACATAAATTTTTCCTTGAAAATTCTGTATACGCTTAACCCTCCAGCTTGTTTGTATAGTAATGTTGCAAGTACTTAGTTGTGTGTGTAGTAGTTAAAAAATGGCTAACATCCAATGGTCTTTCTCTACAGACTTTACTATTTCATCTTTTTTTTGTACCCCTACCTAATTACCCATAAACTTGGAACTTATCACAATAAAGTTTTTCATTCATTGTTTTATAAATTATGTATAAGCTATGAAGTAATAGTTGTTACCGACCTGTAGGGATCTGTAACAATCTTACCCAGCATTAAATTAAAAAAAATATATAGTTATGCGACCCAAGATGCAACATCCCAATGCATTTATTGTTAAAAAAATGTTTCAAATGACGGACTTGCGTTTGTACCGCAAGTAGATACTAACTTTATTATTTTAAATGGAACACCCTGTATATTATTGCATTTTTGAATTCCTTGTTAAATTTGAGTAACAATACATTAGGGTTACATTGGAGCTAAGTTGTACCGTTTCCAAATTACATGACGTTTCTTTAAAAAAAAAAAAAAAAAAGACATTTGCAGTGTCTTCGGTGTTTAGAAATATCTCCGGAAATACGAAAGTTAAAAACATGAGGTTTCCAGTTTTCGCTTAACCATGAAAGAGCACACGTCTTTTTTTTCTAAATTGTTGCGTCTAACTTACAGCATTATTAAATAGGGATCTGTAATTTTCGAACTCTAAAATCATGGACAACTTGATTTTTTAAAATGAACGGTATAGCAATTTTTACATAAATGGATGTAAAATTTAATTTTCTTTCAATTTTATACGAATATCATTGTGTCTATCTCCAACGGTTTTGAAGATATTCGCGATTTTTCAGTTTTTAACGATAGTATGGTATTGCGAGGCGCCGGCCACCTTCTCCTCGCATTTCACCAAGCTTGGGACTGGCAGCAATAATAGTGGCCTGCTTAGAAAGTGGCCAAGAGAAACACAATAGACCCACTGGAAACAAACACAACTTGAAATTAAAAAAAAATCTGAAACATTGGAGATGAACATTGCAAAGATAAAAGAAAACATAACAAGACTGGTATATGAATAAGTTAGCACATTTCTCGAACTACATTACTCTATCCAATGTGTGGCGTAAATACACATCGAACGTCTTGCTCGCAACAGGTTACGCTTTAAACGTTAGTGCCGTCATTATACAAAGAATTTGTACAACACTATTACATTAAATGTTCAAAATGCTGTCCGTTTTGGACATTACGCAATTGAAATCGCTTTTGCAAACACTTTTAAACATTTCTGGTGTGACTTCTTGAAACACTCTTAAAATACGATAGCGCATATCATCAGGGGTTGTTAGTGGCGTCCCATAAACTTTATTTTTAATGAAACCATATAAAAAGAAATCGCAGCTTGTAAGAGCTGGCGATCTCGGAGGCTATCTGACAGGTCCTCCACGTCCAATCCAGCGGTCCAGAAAAGACACATCCAAAAACTGACGAACTTCAACAGTATTGTGAAGTAGAGCAGCATCGTACTGGAACCATATCAGTTGACGAGTAGCTAACGGAATATTTTCTGACAGAACGCTCAAATTATTCTGAAGAAAGTCCATACAAATCCTACCCGACAGGCGTTGGTTATGAAAGAACAGGTTGTCCAATGATGCCTGCCCACACGTTCACTGACCATCTGTACGGACTATGTGCTGCAATAAATCGATGGGGACTTTGTGTGTCATAATAATGACATTTGTGATGATCCACAAATCCATTTCTGTGGAAGGTAGCTTCGTCTGAAAACATCACTTTCTAGAAAAAGTTGATGATCAGTTCATGATCAGTTCTTTCAATTGCCCACTGACAAAACAGCAGTCTGCTTTCGAAATCACCTGCAGTAATTTCCTGCTGCAACTGGATCCAATACGGATGATACTTATGTCTTCTTAAAATGCTGTGTACCGAAGATTTACTAATATTAGTAATTCTACTTATTTTGCGCACAGTGGATTCTGCATTTATCCTGCACTACTAAAAATACTAAATACTAAAAATACCTGCAACTGATTTTCATCGGTAAGTACAGAGTTATTGCGGTTCCGTTTTGTACATCCAGTACTTATAAATCTACCCAGCAGCGACAGAAATGCCCTCCTGTCTGGATATCTTCTACATGGGTAATACTGTGCGCAAACTCTTGACGCTAACAAAGCGTTTCTGTTACATTCACCGAGAACGAAAATCATATCTACTAATTCTTCTCGAGTGAGCGACATTTTTAATTATTATGTTACCAAACAGTACTCTGAACGTCAGTTCTGACACTTGAAACACTAATAATTGTTAGATATCTAGTTTGTTTCCCAAGCCTACTTTGACTTTAAGGATGCCGCTTCAAACATCTCAAAAGTATCTTTTAGACCGTTTTGTTTGTTTCCAGTGGTCCTATTGTGTTCTGTTAGCCACTTTCTAAGCATGCCAGTATTATTACTGCCAGTCCCAAGCCCGGTGAAAGACAAGAGGAAGGTAGCCGGCGCATCTATCGTGAAAAACTGTAAAATCGCAAATTTCTCCAAAACCGTTGGAGATATACACAATGATATCTGTATAAAATCGAAAGAAAATTAAATTTTACATCCATTTATATAAAAATTGCTATACCGTTCAATTTTAAAATCAAGTTATCCATGATTTTAGAGTTCGAAAATTACAGATCCCTATTTAACAACGCTGTAATTTGAACGCAATAATTTTAAAATACTAGACGTGTGCTGTTTCATGGTTAAGCGAAAATTGGAAACCGCATCTTTCTAACTTTCGTATTTCCGAAGATATTTTCAGACATTGCAAATGTCATTTCTTTTTCGAAAAACGTCATGTAATTCGAAAACGGTACAACTTAGACCCAATGTATACCTAACGTATTGTTATTTAAATTTAACAAGGAATCCAAAAGTGCAATAATATACAGGATGTTCCATTTAAAATAATAAAATTAGTATCTACTTCCGGTACAACCGGAAGTCCGCCATTACTGAAACTACTTCTAAATGTGTAGAACATGATTCGTGACAACATTTATTTGAAACATTTTTTCAAAAAAACAATAATAAATCGGCTATGAACCGTTGCATCTTAGGTTGGACACCCGGTATATGTGTAAGTAACCAAAATAATGACAGTTCTATATATTATTACATCTAAAAAACATAAAATAATAGCAACGTACAAAGGTTACTCATTTACATTCTTTTCTTGTCTAGATGACATGCGTATTACCTAATATATTTGTAACTAGATATCCAATACCTTCCTCAGACACTTTCAATTATCAACGCGACATCTGAAAGATTGTCTAGACTTCGTCTTTTGAAAAACGATTCCAATTTCATTGCGTTTGTCAAATTATAATTGGAACAAAAGCAGAGCATCACAAAAAAAAAAGCTGAACGCAAAAACATTTTCGTGTCATTATGACAGTGAACAGAAACAAATAGCGTCTATTTTTTACCGGGATAACGTATATACGATTTTTCTCCGTCCACTCGAGAGATGAAACAATTATTGTTCCGCCAAGTTCAAAATACGTTGCTCAAATAAGCGCTCATTTAATTTCCGCGACGTAGTAGGCTGGAAGACGTGGCGTGCCGTTACATTATTAAAACTTTTCTAATAAAAATAAATTGAACACTCAGCGCTGGCCATGCCGTAATGGGCATATAGTTTAAATATTGCATGTCTGGGAGAAATTCTTCCCCCGTCTATTGATTGTCCTTATGATACGCCGTGAGTTTTTATTTTATCTGCTCGGGTTTTGCGCGTCGTGGGTGAAAAAGGAGAAAAAATTGAATATTTATTACACGAACGGCATTATAAACCGTAATCGATGCACAAGAGCACGTAATACGATGGAACGTGTACTTAAAAGTTATTTTTACAGCGAACAGCACTCGCAGTTCGGTTAAGTGCACCAGATGTTTTAAATTACTGCTGAGACTAAATTAAAGATTTAATTACATAAATCCTCATTATCCCACCATAATGTTCAGTTCATGGCTAAGATTATAGGTGTAAATATAGATTATCTCTTGCCCCATAATTACAGAGTAAGAAAAATTTGGTTTTTAAATGAAAATTTGTTGAAGTCTCAAAATTTTTAGAGAGTTCTGATATACAGTAATAATTAATGTAATAGAATGTTTTGTAAATGTAGTTTGTTATGTTGACAAATGACATTGTTAGAATACATTTTGTAATTTGTTTAGTTACTCTATCGCATAATCCTAAATGAGAGGAGATAGAAATGCTAAACGAAAACATATTTTTTTTTTAATAACAATATTTATTTTTTTTTCGATGGGAGAAAATACTTAGATGCACCATTAAGCGGAGAAAAGGCGTACTCGCTCAGTGTGTGGGACTTTCACCCGCTAAAAACCCCCCTTTCGGGCATATATCCACCGCAACCATGTTGCACATTTCTTCAGCTTCCCTTATTTAACGATATATCTCCATTTTCTTAGTTTTCAGTACTCTCTCGATGTATGTGGAGATCCTCTGCCAGGTTTCGGGACTGTCCATCATCTTTTGAACAACGTTGTCGGATGACAACTCTCCCAACTTATTCGCCAAAGCGTCTTTTTCCGGCTTCCACCTCGTACACTTAAAAAAGGTGTGGTAGGCGTCGTCCTCATCGGTGTCTTGATACGGACAATGGCCACTATCCACTTTCTTTATTTTGAACAAGTAATCATAGAAGTACCCATGCCCAGACAGGAACTGGGTGAGGTGATATCCCATCTCATCGTGTGCTCTATTTGTCCAGACTGAAAGGTCTTTGATCAGTCTGGGGGTCCACCTTCCTGTATTGCCAGCGTCCCATCTTTCTTGCCACAGTCGAAGAGTATATTGAGTATACTGTCTCTTTCCTCGGGCCGCTCTTTCTTCTGTTTGCCTCGGCTCCCATTTCTTTTTTCTTTCTTTGGCCAGCAGGTTGATAGGCACAACTGTTGCTATCACCAGGATGGTTCTCTAAGAGTTGGCAATCCTCTGGATTGCCGCCATATTTTGCCCGTATTTCTTTCTGTTTTGGGCATCAGCCCAAATCCCACACCCGTAAATCAGGATGGATTTCGAGACCGACATTAGGAGCCTTCGTTTACTTGCGGATGGTCCATCTAGGCCGCAAATTAAAAACACATTAAAGTTATCGTTATTTTAAGAAAGTGTGAAACTCATTCAGTTACTTCATCAAATATTTGACATGATTTTAGTTAACTTCTTTTACGAAGCAAAATACTAGCGATTATGTTTATATTTCAAGTTGCTTGTAGAGTTGTGATGGCCTATTTTCTAATTATTTATTATATGTAAAACCATATACATAAGATCGAATTATTTAAATGAGAAATCTTTCAAAACATTTTTTTTTTATGGATGTATACAAGTTGGCGAAAAAGTTACATCAGGCGATATTCATCAGTAAGTAGTCAACATGAAAATCACAGATGATGACTAAAAAAGAGCAATTTAATGCTAGAAATATGCGACAGCTTTAGATCATATAGAATCCGTTGCAATAGAGAATGGTGCATGTCAATTACGCCCCGCTACCGGCTACCACTATCTGTTACTTAGCAACGAGGCATCGGCTACCAATATTCGTTCATTGCGCATGTGACGTCATGTATTGCAATGGACTCCAATTCTCAGCGGAGAAATCAGGGTGCACTATTTTGCGTGTTTGGCGCGAAATTTAAAATGAAGTGCATAGAGCCTAGGTACTACACAATCGTTGGGATTTAAAAAGCTCGCTACTACTTTAGCTTAGCCGCTTACTTTTATAAACAAAATAGTAACAAAAACAATAATTAGTAAAATAAATAACATAAGTAATAATAAGTTATAGAAACAATATGAAGAACAATAAAATTTCACAATTTTTAATCTTTGTTATAGCTAAAACGATACATAAGTATACTAACTTGGCCGTTTTTTAGCAGATATTTGGTAGAATATTCAAATTAAACATATGCGTAAATTTACTTTATGTTCTCAAAAAAGTTTATTGCTACAGTATATTAACCATTTTTCTGCAGTTTACTGCTAATTACCAATTTATTACTGTCCATTCTGGTAATTGTCTGATACATTTTTCTGCAGTTTACTGCTAATCACCAATTTATTACTGTCCACTGTGGTAATTGTGTGATGCATTTTTCCGCAGTTTACTGCTACTTACCAATTGATTAAGCGCAACAGCGCAATTTTAGCGGCTTAAAAGTCAACCTATATTAATAAGTTTCGGTTGAAACAAAATTGTAGGTGTAAATTGACTAAATTCGCAAAATCTTCGCAAATATTTAGAGTTTAATAACTTAATACTCTCATTCAGTACATGTACCATTATAGTTATGAAATGTTAAGAATATACCCAAATAAAACTCTTGAATATCAAAAGTATATAAAACAATCCATTTGAATGTAAGTCGGCGGCGCGCAACCTAGTCAACAAAGTAAAACATTAAGTTTCCGCTTTCCCACTTTCGAGAATTTTAGATTTCAATAGAATCCCCTCCACTTTTCTCTTGAAAATTGCGATCTCTCTATTCGAAAATCGGCACCCTAAATATTTCCTCACCATCGATAAGGTGGGATTTGATTAATTCGTACACTAGTACTAGCACTAGCTGCCCTTCATGATGGCCTATATATACTATACTTTATTTGACATCATCACAACTTGAAAATTGAATCACTCGAGAGAAGTTTATTACCGTAGTTTTTTGACAAAAACACTGCTCAGTGTTTCTGCTGATGATGATAGCTTTGCTATCGAAACGTGCGTTCAGTTTAGTGCAATTTGTGGTGAGGGATCTAGGAAAAGTTTGCAACCGTAGTTTTTTGACAAAATAAGCGAATTTAAAATAAAACATGACTTTAAAGACTTATTGCACGTTATTTATTATTCTTTCCTCCGTTAGAAAAAATCGTTTTAACCATTTTATTTTCATTAGAAAGTAGAACATAATAAATTAATTCCCCAATATTTTTCTGCAAATATTACAGAACCCGACTTGTTACAACAAATTTTGCGATACTATTATTGACTATTATTGATGATGATACGAATATTGACGCGTCCAGTTTTTTGTCAATTTGTCGATGTCTTGCATAAAAAACCAGTTTTGGAAGCATTTACATGTGCAGTAGCTGAAATAACGTCATAAGATTGCTCAAATATATTGGTATTTGTGCCAAGCATGCATTATTTATCACAGGACTGTCAGTTATTTGTCATACAAAGGATGGGCGTGTGCAAATGTATAAATATTTCATGGTGATACTGTTTGAACCATCGATATGCGCTTTTGACTTTCAAAATATTCTATGCACTATGGAAAGGAGCATAATAAGTTATAATTTAATGCTTCAATTTTAAGTAATTTAAACTTGTTTAACTTTATAAGCGCATATATACACTAGCGTACTCGTTAAAATGAAAGTTCTATTGTAAGTTCATTACTGAACTGATTTATCTTAGTCAATTAGTTGGAAAGTTAGGCTTCTCCTGATGTTATTAAGAGTTCGGAAAGATTTATGTACCTCGTAAATTAAATAATGACAGTCTTTTATGCAAAAACTTACGTTCATATTACATAGGACAGATTGCCTCCCTCTCTGAAACCGAGTCATAATCTCGTGAACTGCACATACACGTAAAATAACCGAATAAAACCTTTACTATCCGCATCTGCTTTAAATTAGGTAATTCTTTCGTGCTTTTTTTGAAAGTGATATAAGTTTTTATACACTTCATTTACGGCCTTTCGTAAAAGTAGGAGAAAAACCGAAAGCATAGCACTCAAAATAAATATAACAAGCTTAATCATACAATAAATAAGCCGTGTTTACACAAATCCGGGCATCGTAATGATCCTTTGTTATGTTATGTTCGTTTTATGGGGCATTTGAATTAATGTTTACGCCGAAAGTAAATCTCCAGTGATGAAGAATAAAATTGTTATGTTTGTGCCGCGCCGCGCGTACCTCAGACGGACTAACTACCAATTCGGGGGTTTTATTAAAAAAGTTCGATGATAAAAACACTTCCCCGGGCTGAGATGCAAATCGAGTTCTAAGTTTCGGGCGAGCTCTTCGTATATATGGCGAATCGAAATAAATTAAGAACTTTGTTACTGCTCCTGCACATTTCAAGGCAGGCGACGACGGATGCTGGGCCACTTCAGTAACCAAGGGGTGATCGTTGAAGTGTTAGCAAAGAGAAATGTTTGGGGAAAGGAAAGTGACGTCGTGGTTTAATTATTATGCCTAATATTAAACATTTGGCGTTGCTGATGTAATAATAATAATTTATTATTATGCCACGAATCAAATTTTCACAACTTAAAACTTTAAATACGATAAATCGTCTATATCCTTTGAGGTATCTAAGTAAGAATTAAGGAAATCAAGTTTTATATTTTAAAATTAAGTATATTATTACAGAGTGTTCCATAATGCCGTGCCAGATCAAAATGATGTTTTTTAAACGTAACGCCCTGTATTTTACTTTAAGAAGAGCCTGTAAGAGGGGGCGTGAAATAATAGATGGCGCTGTCGCTTAAATTTACAAATAACTCATTTGTAACTTATTGGAATATATCTAAGTCTGTACAAACGATTGTAGGCATGTTGTTCTAGGCAACAAAGGATTTTAAGCTTTTAATTTAAAAACGAGTGCAAACCTTTTGTAAGTTTTAAACAATTTAAAATCTAAGTAGTAATATAAGGACTCGTCTTGCTGAATTATCAGTAATAACGACGGAGTTTATTTTATTATTTTCGGAGATCAGTAGGGATCTGTAACCGGCGTGTTCAGCTATAACCTAACATAGATTGTAGCAAATTGTCTTGAAAGTTTCCTTTGTATAGTTGAATCTTTGAAATAAGTGTATAAGCAAACGTTGTTTCCACTGTTGCCAGATTCTTCACTTACTTGGCTTGGTGGACTAAATGCTGTTTTGTATTGCATATAGAATCAAAAAATAAATATTATTTAAAATATTTTTCCTGTGTTTCTATTGCCTTATCCGTCGTAGTCTATTACATTGACAGCTATTGTACAATGTAAGGCGACATCTTTTGGAATAATATTGCATAATATCGACGGATAATTAATTATAAACGATATACAGAATATTTAAAAAGTTATAACGAATTTTCCATGAATGTTTGTTTTTTTGAAATATTTGTTAAATCGATTATAGAGTGAGCCAAAACACAAATTCATTATTTTCTCATTTTTTTTTAAGAAACTGTATTTTATATAGCTATCGTAAAGTGCTACTATTATACTTTTATTTTTGTATTGGTATTCTCTATACGCAAAACTATTATTTTGAGATATTTTCATTTTTATATAAAGTATTGATGAGGTATTTAAATGTTTACCAAATATCACTTGGCCATGATTTATTTGTCAAAAAGTGGCGGGATACCATTATTATCTATAAGTTCCGTGGCGTGCTAGGTACATTTGTTACTATTGTCAAAACTTTTTCTAAATGGGCCCTACAAAAAGTTAATCACCAAAGAAACTTTTTTGACTATATAGTATTTGAAAATAAAGCTGCTTTTCATAAAAAAAAAACTATCACTATTAATCTACAAGTAATCCATAGCACATATTTACACACAGTCAAACTAGATGGTCGTTAAATGTGTGGGGAGGTATTGTATATAAATGCTGAGATGTATTTAGATTTTTTTTAGTAAATCACTTATTTGTATTACTGCAAGAGGTTCTACCACATATACGCCTGCAAAATATATGATATACTGACGGCTTAAAAACTGATGATGGCCGCAAGATTCGACATAAATGGGAAAACTTAAAACTAGGGTATTCTGGGCTGAAGTTGTCGTTACTCAACATTGGAATAGTCATTAACAGCCATACAACACTTAAATTCCACATGTGTTGACTATAAAGACACAGTGCACAAGTTTCCTAAACAAAATCCACAGCCAATGAAAAGTAACACTGACATGGATGCCCAAACATACGAGAGTGAAATGAAATGAGGCAGCAGAGGCAGTATTAACCAGATCAGAAGCACCAAGACCCTTCATTAAAGCTGTCCGTCAACTAATGAATACAATATAAGAATAAATAGGGCAGAAGCAGGAAGAACAAATATCAAAGAAACAAAAGTTTGAAGTTATAAAGAACCTACGAAGTAAAGATAGAAATCTTATTAAAATAATAGTAGGCTTACTAATTGATCACTGTGGACTAAATAGAAGTATGCGCACCACGTGTCTGGCAAAGGATGATTTTGGTAGATTTTGTCAAGCAGAAAAGCAAACCCCAATTTAACATGGAATTCACATATCCAGAAAGTGAAAGTGGCGGCTTTGCTGGCCATCGCCCTAGGTAGGTGCAGGAGGCTGTGTGGAAAGAATTGGGGACTTAGCCCCAAGATGACTCTTTGGTTATACACAAGGGTAATTAGACCCATGATAACGTATGGAGCATTGGTATGGTGGCCAAAGGCATGACACCAGTTCTTGTGCTGTGCCAATGTGAAGACCTGGCGAGGACAAGGTTTCTAATAATGGGGGAGGAGAACCTCACAGCTAGTTGCTACATAAAGAAGCCGCTCTCAAAGATGATAGGCCTAATTAAGAGGGCAAAATTAGAGAGCGTCCTCTAGGAAAAAGGGGATCACAATAGATCCGAAAAGGTCGCGGTGAAATAGGTCTATAGGCCACCCCAATCCTAATCTAATCTAATCTAAACCCCAATTTATGTTCTGTGTCAATTCGATGGCTTACCAAGGACATGGTTTCCACTGCTGGGCCGGCAGAATAGCAGAGCAAATAGCTGCGCAAGGAAGTTACTCTCAAAAGATAATTGATCTAATCCCATATCTCCCATATTCCATAATAACATACGAAGAACTTCGATCACTGCAGTAGTCTCAACAGTGACGTATGTACCAGCTCCCGCTGATACTAATTCATTGTAATTTATTCTTCTCATATAGCTATTTTTAAATGGTCAACAAAAATTTCTAAACCTATCATTGATCTATGTACTTAAGCATATACACACATATATTACGGTGGAATTAAATTTGAATTATTTATGCTATTTTTTCGTTACAGTATTTACATAAATATCAAGAAAATTGCTTTAATTATGTAGCGTGGCATTACACCACACTAAATTCCATAAATATTGACATCTAGATATGCGGTAAGTGGTTACTCGAAGTGTATAATTTACTTTGATTGTCGTGCTCCCTATATATAATTAACTTTAATCATCATGATAAACTGTACGTACAGTATAACCATTATGAGATCTCAGGCCAGAAGCTCTATTAAGGAATATATTTTCAATAATGAAACAGCTTTCGCCATAAATAAAACTTTTATTAATATAACATACCATTTTAGTTTCTTATTTGCATTAACAAATCTACCAATAACTATTTTCGACATCACAGGATCAAATTGAATTATTATTTATTGAGCTACGAAGGGGTCCATTTAAGCAAATCCTCGGCAAAATTTTAAACCCTTCGAAATTACGTGAACGTTTTTGGAATTTAAGTAGTCCCATAAAGTTCGGGTCGATCCCGCCCTCATACTTTTAAGTAATTTTGCCGCCTGCTCGTCTTCAGAATGTCCCAACCTTTCTCGAACGTCACGCACTTATTAGAGTATTATTAGAGAATTAATTAGCTCATCGACTAATTTAATTCCGAGCCTTATCAGTTTAATCTGGAGGCGTCCATTTTCAAAATTAGGGAGAATACATTTTCTCGATTTATTCTTTATTTAATTTAATTTCATGCTAGTCTAAGCAGAGAATATTTGAATATCTTCCTCGGATTTTAACAATATTAATGTTTTGAGAGCAAAATCACATCAAAAAGCATCTGAATTTTAACATTTCCATGCCAGTGACATTTTTTTTTTTTATAAAAACATCCCTCTTTTGTTACAGTGTAATCAACTTAATCAGAAAAATCTCTCATATAATTGTGAAAATATATACTCCTGACACTGCCATCGCATTTAACCTAAATGAAAATCTTGCTTATAATGCATTAGGATCGCAGCAAATAATCCGTTCGTATTGTAACTGTCTTCTCCAAAACTAATGAAATAGCTCCAGGGGTGATAATATTAATCCACATTACACTTAAGGCGCATTAAACTCAACGATTTATTCCTACATTCTCGTCTCATTCCCTTTTAAATATTCCATTACTTCTTGCCGAGTTTCTTCGCCACCATTTATCTAGAAAAGATATCGGTACCATCAGCAATGGAAGGCGCTAATGTAATTACTACTTTCAGCTGGATTAAAAATTCTTTGTGACGCTTCGCGCCGTCAAGAACTGGAATCCGACTAGCATTTTATACGCGAAATGTCAACGGATTGCCTCTAAACCAAGCAGCGGTTTTAACCAGATAGTCAAAGTGTAAATGAGGAAATAATCCTTGTTGCCATTAGGTGATAGCAAATATATTTATTATTTTCGAAAATCCATATGTTTTGTTTCTTTAACCAAAAGAATCACATAGCTAGAAGAAAAACGACAGGCATACAGAGTGTCCCACCGAATTGGGTCATTAGAATTTTTAGAACTTCTAGTAGAAACTTGATTTTGAAGCTTGCAAAGTAATTATGGCTGACTATGACCTATTTAAAGAAAATGTTTTTAGCATTGATTCTCACCGCTGCTTGGGCTCGCGTCCAACACAGCGAGAATCCCCTGGTTCAACCCCAAGTTCGTCCACCGTCTAACGTTCAAAATATGAGGACCGCCTTTAACACCTTTACGAGGTAAAATCTTCAAATATGTGTAGGAATTTGGAAATAACGATCACCAATTTTCTCTGAAGAGTAACTTACCCCAAGTTACTTCCAAACACCCACCCCCAGCGGCTTGATGGTGCCGCTTTATCAGAGATGAAAGGGTGTAGAACCTTAGGTATGTAAGTCTATTGCCATTTTTCAGTTTTATAGCAGTTTTTATGTACGGGATGTCGATATCAACTTTTCTTATTTTAAATGGAATCCTGGAATTTTTATGGGTCCAGTATTTTGCTTGCATCATTTGTGATCAGTTTGTGTTAATGTTTCCTATTCCTAAACTTTATCGTTTTTGAAATATTTACAATTTTGACGAAATTTTGACATTTGCACCGTTTCCAATAAAATTAGATACCTCATAGGCTATTAGACATTAAGATACGCTACCAATGTGGATACAAGTACACAGTAGATATTTACTGCGACAGTGGTAACTGGAATATCCTATACAAGGTGTTCAAAAACTCCTGTCCAATATGTATATCTTTAAAGTAAAAAAACCTTTTTTTTTAATGGAACGTGGTATTTTTCATTGCAGTATTAAATGCAGCACTAACCTAGATTCTACACCGATAAGTACTAAAGTTTAGTATACCTATTTTTGATAGTTTTAGAAATATCTTGACTTATTTCATAAACTGGCAGAAATACGGCAACATTCCTACAGTTGAGCAAGTCATTCGAAACACTCTGTATAACATATTTCAAAATGATGCATCATCTCTTCTTGCATTCATTTGTCATAATACTTGAAATATTGATTGCGTTTAGTTTCCCTATTATGTTTGTTATGGTTTTATGAAATAAGTATCTAAACGTGTTGCATAATTACAACACCAGAACACTGAATTATTTATTAGCACTAAAACATAGAACTACAATTTTTCAAAAAGAAACATAAAATACATGGGTTGCAAATTGTATAATAAACTGCCTTGCAATATAAATATTGCACTTTATTAGCCAATAATAATAATAAATATATATTTCTATAATACATACGGTATAGAAAATGTCAAGTATAGTAATACGAGCAACACATTAAAACCTCAGAACATTCAAATTAAGTGAAAAATTTATGATACCTTCTCCTTCAAAAACTGATCTGTGTTATAAAATATCATATTAAGTAAGTAGTTTTTTAAATAGTTTTTAAATTGTACATGAGTCAATAATTTTATATTTTGTGGTACATGATTATAACATTTATGCATTAATAAACTACATTTTTCTGAATTTTTGTTAAATACGTGACTGGTGGGGACAACATTTTGTGGTAAGTAGCTCTTGCTCTATAATTATGATCTATTTCATATTTTTCAAAAAATTCTTTGTAGTGGGTCCTAGCGAAAACAGCAGATTCTAAAATATAAATAGATGCCAGCGTAAGTATTTTACAGTCTTTGAACACAGCAACATAACTGCCTTTATAAGCCAGGCCATATATCATAATACATCTTGTTTGCAGCACAAATATTCTTTTTGCGTCCACGGAGTTACCCCAGAAGATAATACCGTATCACATGATGTTACCGCCGCGTCAACACCAACACATTTAGCTATAGTTCTTAGTGCATAGTTTTGCGAGCACAGTTTCCCTGCAAGCATTTCAATATGTCGCTTCCAATTTAACGCAGTATCTAACGTCAACCCCAAGAATTTGGCCTCATCACCACAGGTAAGAGTCTCATTATTAATATTAACCTTTAGATTGTCCTTACTATTAATTGTTAATATGTTGGTCTGTTTATGTTCAAATTTAAATCATTTTTTTATAAACCAATCATTATATAAGGCATTTCATTTTTGAAAGTGTTTACAAGGCTTGCACCATCTCTGCTTCTGACTGCTGCCGAAGTATCATCAGTAAACATGCGGCTGCGGTTGGCAGATGGTTGATATAAAGCAGGAACAGCAGAGGTCCCAATACTGAACCCTGAGGAACTCCTATTTGGTTGTTTTTTTTCATTCTGACATAATTACTACTCCCTTTTCGTCAGTCGTTATTACTCCCTGATACCTATCTGATAAAAATGACTGAACCCATTTTTGTGCTAGATCCCGGAATCCCATACAATAAAGTTTTTCTAGCAGCAATTGATAATCTATACAATCGAATCCCTTTGTAAAATCCATTAAAACACAGACTGCCGATTCTTCGTTATTTAAAACATTTATTATTTCCTCTAGTAATTGGAATATGGCACGAGTTGTAGAACGCTTTTTTATATATCCATTCTGGTTCTCACTGAAGATGTTATTTTTTGAGCAAAGTTAATAATTCTATTGTGTATTATTTTTTCAAATATTTTTGACAAATTCGATAATTATTAAAATCTGTTTTTTCCCCATTTTTGTATATTAATTTTACTAGTGTATATTTCAGTCGCTCAGAAAAAAATACGATGTAGAATGATTTATTTATTATGTGTGTTTGTAAAATGAGTTGATAACTTAAAAATCTTTCAAAAAAAACGTTAAATGTTGTCTCTGAAATTTGAGTTGTTATTCAATTGCCGATTTTATCAATAATGTTTAGTTTAATTTAATTAATACATTATTTCTGTTTGTATTTTAGATATCCATATTAGACAGGAGTTTCTGAACACTCTGTGTAGAATATTGCCGTTACCGTTGACTAAGTTAATACCTATGACCATGTACTTGCATCTACATCGGTAGAATATCTTAATATCCAATAGCCTATGAAATATTTCGTTTTATTAGAAAAGGTGCAAACGTTAAAATTCTGACAAAATTACAGGTGTTTTAAAAACGATTAGCATTTGGAATGGAACTGATTAGAAATAATTCCCATAAAAATTCCATTTAAAATAAGAAATTTAATATTGACACCCTGTACACCAAAAGTGCTACAAGGCTGAAAATATTTCCCTTAAATAGATCATAATCACTACTCTGCAAGTTTCAAAATCAACATAAATACAATAAACTAATTTAAAGTTAATACCACTGTTAAAAAGCTCCTCATCAACATTAAAAAAATGCTTTTTGTGCTAAAAAAAATACTTGAGGTTTCTTTTGATTACATCCATTAACAATGACGAGAAAAGAACAAAGTATATTTGTAGCGCATCAGTAAAAGTATGTGCGCCGTTTTATCCGAAACTTGATTGTGCGCGCCATCTGTAATTGCCGCATAGGAACAACTAGTCAGTTTCATAACAGGATATTTTAAATTGGTGTGTATCCGTGATTGTTCTGACATTTTCACCGGTTATGACCCTGTTTGACGCAGCGTTTTATCGACCTTAAGATTTACCTAAAAAAAATCAAAATGATTTCGAATAAATGAAAGTTTTCTGGAAGACATTCATAAGCTAATTTTTTAATCCTACATATGAAAGTATGCGGAGCACTTCTCTCTACTTTACATTAGTTACTTATTTTACTAATTTACAGATACTGCAATTTGTGATCCAGTACCACGCATAATAATAATAATAATAATAATAATAATAATAATAACTTTATTGGCAGTAAGATTCGCGTTAGCAAATATATGCCTTGTCAAATACAATATCATACAATAAAATAATAAGCATAATAAACATCAGTTAAAATAATCAAAAACTAGGCATGAAATTCATCCACAGCATAATAGCACCTATCCAGCAAGTACTTTCTCAAATTCCTTTTAAAGGTCTCCAGGCCACCGGTTTGTCGCAGGTCTAATGGCAAACGATTATAAATTTTAACGCAATTGTAGCGAGGAGACCGCTCAAATAATGACGTCTTATGGCTGGGTATGCTGAGGTCTTCACCACCACGCGTACTGTAAGCAGAATTGTACCGACTATTTGATACAAAGTCAATCAAATTTTTACGCGCATATACGGCACATTCGTATATATACAAACTAGCTAGTGTTAAAATACCGTAACGAATAAAATGTTCTCTACATGAATCCCTACTCTTAAGACTGAATATTGCACGCACAGCTTTTTTTTGAACAATAAACAGCCTCTTAAATTTGGTGGAGCGATCCCAGAAAATTATGCCGTACCTCAGTCGTGATTCCACACAGGCGTTGTAATAAGTAATTATTAAATCAGTGGTTACATTTTGTGTAAGCACCCTGATTGCAAATACCAACGAGGTTACGGATTTGCAGACATGGTCTATGTGATACTCCCAAGATAGATATTTGTCAACTGTGCAACCCAGGAATTTTGACGTGCTACATTCAGGCACAGATGCACCATTTACACGAACAAGTACTGAGGCATTGCATCGTCTGTGACAATCAAAATGAATGAAGCACGTTTTAACTATATTTAAGGTAAGACAATTATTTTGTGTCCATTCAAGCATCGTACGTGCACACTCAGTACCGTACCTTGAGAGTTCCAAAAACCCGGCTGCCGCAAAAATTGTCGAAGTGTCACCGGCATATTGGCACAACTTCCCCGCACTAAATTCAACATAAAGATCGTTCACAAATATTAGAAAGAGCAAAGGTCCCAATACTGATCCTTGTGGGATCCCTATATTAGTAATTTTTTTTCTCAGAAAAGGCTTTGTTGTGGTCTTGAACTATAACCACACTGTTTGAACGATATTTTAAATACGAAACAATCCATCCAAGACATGGCTCTCTAATTTCATATTGTTCTAGCTTTTTTATTAAGATTGAGTGATTCATAGAGTCAAATGCCTTAGACAGATCAAACATTAAGGAACCAACTTTTAATTTATTGTCTAAATTATCAAAATTGCTTACCATCTCTAAAAAAAAGTCAAAAGGTTCTACCAATTCTAAAAAATTTAATGCTAAGTGTATTAAATCAACATTCTTTGCAGATTTTCTTTTCTTACAGGTAAGGTTCCCATTCAGCGAAAAATCCCATATGAAATTGAATGTTCATAAATATTTTCAAATCATTAATTCACAAAGAATATGAGCAGTGTCGATTAACATATACTTGAAGTAAATTTTGAAGTTTGCTTTTGACAACCATTCCATTTTTGCATTACTAAAAATATAAATGCATTTGCAATATCCTGTAGAATATAAATTGAATTTCACCGTCAGAATTACGTCGGCTGGTGTTGACGGGGCTAGACCTTTAACACGTCGTTACCAGACATAAATAAAAATTACGACGCCGAGATACGTATGAAGTGGATATTAATGTAAATCGATGCTCTTACGACGAATATTATTACCATCTACCATACCATCTATTGCCCGCCGTTACTATCACTCACGTTAGCAAAATCGAGGAAATGTTCAAATTATGAATCCGAGTGCAGAAAAGCGGCCAGAGGTCCTATGTAGTTAGTCTTTTACGTATGTATGCGACACATGTTTACATTGCCAACGGCTGGAATCCATTAAGCTGCGCTCACAATAAAAACGAATGTTTATACAGGCGTAACTTTAATCTTGCAGAATTATCATCTACATTAAAATGTTTTTAAAACAGAAGTTTCCGATGTTGTCAGAGTCTTGTAATAACGCAAGAAATTTGAGTAAAATATCCCTCTTCTGTTAGAATTGTACGGTCAACATACCTGAATGTATAAAAGCAAAAAAAAAACAAAGTTGGAATAAAACGAAATATCTAGTCAAAACAGAAAGCAACTGTTTTTAACATACTTTTTGGGAGAGGTGATTGGTGAGACGTATACTTTTTTCGTACTCCTAAACATGCACAATTTAATAGAAACAGAGACTATGTAAATGCAGATCTTAATTGATTTGACTAAGGCATTGGAGTCTACCAAAATTTCCTTTATCTCAACATAACTTTCTAAACTTGGGCATAAAGGTTGTGATTATTGATTGAATAGTGTCTTTTCTGCATCAGAGAAGACTAACTGTAAAGATTGGGACGTGAGTTATGTTTAAAATTATCTCATGCAGCTGCTACGATTGTTCACATTTCTCATTAGTGCTCACGTCACCATTTAACGCTATCTACTATTGAAGATTATATAAAGCCTTTTTTGCCCCCGCAATTGGGTAGTTTACAATTGATCCATTCATCGACGTCTGATCGCTGAAACCCCTTAGCGGAAAATTATCCAAGCTTGCAACCCTTCTACACCTCTATTTGCCGTCTGGCATAGCACTTCTGTGCAATCTTTTGGTATAAAAGATTCTTCTCATCGTTCTTTTTTTCTTGGTTGCAGTGGTTTTTAGAAATTGAATATATCGATCAGAAGATGTACGTTGCACGGATGTGCTTTCGTTTCTGAAACGCGATTAGAAGCCTGTGATGTTATTTGCAACATCATCAGAGCCATTTCTGCTCATTCTATCCCATAAAACACCGCCCTGTAGTCGCAGAAATTTTTGTTTAAGTTATTCATTAGCTGCTACAAACTGCTAACGTTGGTTAGCTGCTAAAATAACAAATTACTTTGTAGCAACCTTACTAGCAATAGCACGCTGTACTAATTTGTATAGAACACTAACGTAAGTGGTTGATCGAAATAATCCTCAGGGTAGATTTTTGGCTTGCCAGAAGTTTCCTGTCCCTTTGCGTCTATAATTGCGTCATCCTATTATGTATTCTTGCTAAGCATTTTTTTTTTAATGTGGCTAGTATTAATCAGAACCACAAGTTAATGGAAGGTTGTCTTTCCAATCATACACTGAGAAAAAAATTGAATAATCATAAATAAAAATACAATTATCGTAAGTAAAAAGTTCAGCTGGATAGGGGACAAAAGCACAGATTACTTAGCACTAGTAAAAAAGAGATCCTAAACACTAATACTAACAAGAAGCAATCTAAGTTACTTACGGTCTGCTTCATACCGGTAACTTATGAAGTTACTTATGATAATTAAACTGAAGTAGTTAAGCCAAAGAATATATGTAGTTGGAGTAAGCAAAGATTTGCCCTTGTTAAGTAGTAGGTATATTGCTGTGAGTGAACTATTCTATAGCAGCTATCACACCTTCATAATTAATTCAAGCTATTTAGATTCCTTGTGATAAGGAAAGTGTATCATTAATACACGTTTACTAAATACCTGATATATAGAAGGTAATGGGTTTACTATAAATATACAATATACTTACCTTAAATTTGTTGTTCAACTATAGGTAGTGTAGGAAACGAGGAAGTTTAGTGAATATTTATTAAGTAGCTTAATGTGTCCTCTGTGTGAAAAACTGATACAATACAAAAAAAAGTTCTTCGATTATTTACGCAACCGCAACTATAAGTACTGCCTACCGAGCAATGCGTAATTCAAAATTGTTTGCAAATAATTTTTAGTTACTATTCAGTGTGCTGTAGCTTCGATTGCATTACTATTTGAAGATTAAATTCGCATTTATTTTGCTAAAGATGGTACCATAAGAAAAAAAAGCTGAATTATTAGTAATAGTTTTATTTTGTATAGGACAAACACAGTGACTACCTGATATGAATGAAAGATATTGGTTTCACTTCAACAACAGTTTTTTTTAAACAATTTACAACGTAATGACTCATAAAATATATTCCTTAATAATGAACAAAGCAATAATAAAAGATAAGGTAAATGGGGCCCCCATGAAACGTTATTTAGTTATTGAAATTATTGAAATCTAAACAAAGGACAAAGAAAAATATGGCTTTGAAGTTACAACTAATAACAAACAAAGAAATAATATACGTAGGCGGTAAACTTGCGGTTTCTGTTGGTTCTTTGCACTGGGCGTTGGCTCGGCGAGTTGATCCTCTGTTGGCGTACGTGGTGGTTATGTCCGGTGATCGCCTCGAAAACGGCTACTTCGTCGGGCTATCCCTAACTGCAGGTGGTACTTGGACTGTCACTCACCTAGCGACGGCATCCACACTTTAACTTCACCAGCGGGCGCAGATATCATCACATCAGGAATTTAAATATTCCACCACGTGGTTTAAAACTACAATCTTGAAACATCCAATTGCTTATAGGCTCGGTACTTCTTCTCTCGCTGGGATTCTTTATACGGATGGGGCCTTGAGTTAACCCACCCGGTATTTTTAATATATTTGCGTTCCAACTGAGCAACAATGGCCGTACTCCTTGGCCACCCTTTTTCGACGACCTTTTCCCACGTCCGTAACTCTTACTTGACGCTAGCACGCGCCTCCGCGCGTAACTGTCTCGGAGACTATTTCATTACTCCGCCGCATTAACCAATCAGGAATAGTAAAACAATCACGGGGTGACAGCAAAACTCAAATAATCATAATTGTGGCAAGTTATTACCTATTTAAGAAAGTACATGAGTTTAATAGCGACCAGCATTGTTGTTTGCTGCTGTAGTTAGATCAAGTAAACACTTAACCCATTTTTCTCAGTGTAGCTGGTTATAAACCGCATTTTTTATTTTTTTTTACTTTTTTAGAAATTTTACTATGAATATTCACATAATTGCCCTAAAATCGTGTTGGAATTTTACCAAAAAAATTTTAGTGTGCAGTACATACTATGTCCTGCTATCTGGGTACTTTTGCTACGTGGTTTGTGCGTTTAGATCATGTTATGAAACTTGGTAGCCGTAAACATAGATTCAAACTACTAACAAATATTTCAAAACGGAATATAATTTGAAATTTCATATCATTGGACTGAAAATGTTTTCGTTTCCAACAAAATGAACATTTTGAATGCAAAAAAAATGACATTGCAACTGCTTAAGATTATGCATTTCTAACTAAATGCATAAATTTTATATATCTTCTGTAAATAATAGAATCTGTATATCAATTTCAAAATTGCAACAGTTGTCATTGTCTACCGCCGGTAACAATCTTTCAAGTATTATACACGTAAAATATAGTTTAATCAAATTTTATTGCCATTCGATTATTCCATTTAATGACAATAAAATGAACGGACGGACATTGTGCTTGAGATCGTATCGATTGTACTTAATGGTAGCCGTGAGGGAACAACGGAGCTTGTCACATATACTCCATTTGTCTGTCGCACGCAACAATACCTTTACCGAATACAAGCTCGTAACGACCGGCGTCGAATCGCAGCGGTATTGTTTCGGAATATCGAATGTAATTTACTGGCAGCAGTCGAGATTTCGCTTCGGAGGGATAAAAATACATCAGAACTTAATCAATATGTGAAAAGAATTAACTGTAATATTAAGAGTTAATTATCGAACTTACACCAGCGAATAACGGCGTGACGTACTGTGTACATATTTCGATCGTAAAATTAATGACCCGAAGATAAAGCACAATAAAACTTCCAAAACATTTTCCACCATGCGAACGTAAAATTCGTATCCGATATTAATGAATTCATTACACGTAAAGCAAAACAAATATTTTCCGGCAATGTTATGAGCGTTTGTGTATTTTGGAGCAGATAAAAGCCCTGCTTTTCAGCGGAATATTTAAGCATTTTTTATGCAAATATTCCGTAAATACGCATGGCTGCAAATCGACAACCCAGCTTTTTTAATATAAATTATATTAAAATACATCCGTATAGATAATTCATTTAAAATGTATTTTTATGTGATATTTTATCAAAATTACTTTAGTAAGTTGCCACTAAACTTAAAGAAAATTATCTTACTAAACAATCTCAAAAAAAAGGAAACTAAAGAAAGTCTTTCCGAGATTTAATTTAAAATACCGAGATTTTGCTCACAATATCTGCTTCATCATGGTTGGTACTATTGCTAATATGTAACAATAAAAAAGTATAAGTAATTAGTTCTTTGTTATTTGGAATATGGCTGGAATGTACAGTCTGCACAATTCGAAATGCCTAACTTATAAAATACAAACTAGAGGCTTACTCTCATACGGTAATGATCTAATAACAGAGGCACATTCAAAGCGAATATTTCAACTTTTTATAACTGGCTTCGTGTAGAGATGAATTGTGTTTCTACATGGAAAAATAAAATGTGGAAGAACCTTAAATATTCAGGCACCAACGGTTAAACTTATTAAGTATTTGTACACAAATAGAAAAACAAAAAACCATACACCAGCACACCACCACAAATAGACATAAATATTTGGAGTTTTGAGATTGTATTTTGCTAACTGTTTTTTAATTCTTCGAAACCTGCATTAGAGCATTATAGTTACGATTGTTTGTTGTTCTTAAAGTTTTGGTTAAAGATAAATTAGGGGAAAGGCAGCCAAAAGTTAATGAATTAAAAACGATTCCTTTACATGTGATCAGAGCCTTCATCACAGATAGGTACATCAATTATGGAATGAAGAAAACGTAGAATAATTATACTGGGTGAGTTTTTTATCTTGAGACAACTGAATATCTCTAAAACACTGCATCAAATCAAAAAAAGATCTTAATAAGATTTGTTATAATGTGGGGGGCTCACTGAATGCTGCCGAACTTAATCTGTAGGTACTCCAGTTATATTAAATTAATATTCAAAAAAAGTAGATCCATTTCAATAATTCAATTTCAATGTCAAACGATTTTATTGTTTTTAACTAAATTATATTGTTAACATATATATTACTTACAGTTACTAAATTATTAATTGATTTAAATAATATTAAGAAATATTCCTGTATTCAATCAAACAAATACTTTAGTTAGAAGGTTTATTTGCAACAAGCACAGTATTTGCTAATTATTTACGTTGAGCTAAAAATAAATATGGCATTACATCTTCATATACCTCACGCGCGTATACAAGAGGGAGAGGAGGGTAATGGGGGTAAGGAGAGGGGGGAGAGCACTGCTGTCGGTTGGAGCGGGAGCTGCATTCGGATTTGTTCGGTGTCCGTCAGTTAAGCAAAGCAGTTAGCATCAATTCTATTAGAATGTTCTACTTTGCAAGCATAAAGTCGCGGTTGCGGTATGGTTTACTGTTTTGGGGTTCGTCTGCAGGCGCAAATTCACTGTTCCTATTACAAAAAAAAATAATTAGATGTATGTTTGGACTTACCCACATAACCTCATGCAAACCTTACTTCAAGGAAATGCATATATTGCCGTTATTTTCGTTGTTCCTTCAAGAAGTGCTATTATTATTAGAGCGATACAATATTTTAACAAACTCCCTCATGAAATAAAAATGTGCACTACACTGTCACACTTTAAAAGAAAACTAAGAGTCTATCTGCATGAACATTCATTTTACAACGCAGCAGAGTATCTTCCAGCTGACTTTCAGATGTGCGACGTTTGTTTTGTGTGTTGTTTGTTGTTTGAAGGTTATTTTTAATGTTACCGTGACATTTTGCAAAGTTTATGTATGTCACGGTACAAATAATACGGTATGCTCGTTTTGAATCTCAAATTCGTCAAGTCGGTATTATTAAACAATAAATTCTGTATGTTTTAATATTCATACTGTTTTTATTAATATAAACGCATTTAATACATTGCATGATTAAAATTAAACTATAAATTCAATATTTCACAAAGAAAAAGTCTAATAATATACAAGTTAGTGATTTAGGAGACACAACACGTGCAGCAACCTGGGCAACATACCCACAACTGATAAAAGAATATAAATATCACGGTACAAATAATACGGTTTGCTCGTTTTGAATCTCAAATTCGTCAAGTCCGGTCAGATGACGTAATTAAGGAGCGTATCGAAAACAATAAAATACATGTATGGTAAATAGCAAAATGTTAAAATCGAAATTATTCACAACTACCAATTAGTGTAATTCAAATGCAGCTTTGCTTTAAAAAAAGCCCGTTTTAAGTTGAAATTTACTTTATCTATCTTGTCGCCATCTAGTAGCGCTCGTGTTTATTTCTACAATTGTAGCGAATTTCGTGTGTTTACAAAGTGTTTTCGTAGTTTTTCTAGAAAATTAAATCGTGAAAACACCTTAACGTTTTTAAAATATGTTATGTAACCCCGTCCGGATTTTTTAAACTTACCTTTCGCATTAACAAAACCCTCACGGTCGAAATCGATTTTAATATAATAATATTTGTATATGTTGCGCCATTTATGCTCCTATCTGACGTAACTTTCGTATGCGCGTAAGCATACCGTATTATTTGTACCATGATGTATGTTATATTTATATTGACCATTTTATTTAATGTAATGTAATATTTACCTTTGGAGGATGTCAATGTTTATTTCTAAACGTATGACAAATAATTAAATAAATAAATAAATAAATATTTACTTCCTCCCATGAGCCAGCAAAATCTACTTATAAATCAAAAACGTACATTTAAAGATAAAGACAAACATTCCCAGCTTTCTTGTCGGCATACCGCATAGCGCTGTCTGGCGTTTTTATTGGCGTGACGCAATCTGGCGTTCTTGCTGACTAGACGCCATCTGGCACTCTTACCGGCTTGGTGCTGTCTGGCGTTTTTGTTGGCTTGGCGCCGTCTGGCGTTCTTGTCGGTTTGATGCCGTCACATCGGGCGCCTTTGGCGGCTTTGCACCGTTGGCGCTGAGCACTTCTCTTGCGTTCTGAGCGGCGCTATTGTCCATATTTATGTAATGATGATATTTCTACTAGGGATGTAGTATTTTGTTGAAAGATTCTGTTACCCTTTTTTGCTTCCGACAACTTACATTGTGAAGCAGTTAGATTATAGTTAAGTTACATTATAGTTAAGTTAGATATAGCGAGTGGAGTTATAATCTGTGGACAGTCGCCGACATTAATATCTAGCACCATCAAAGCGTCGAGTCAATCGTTCGAGTGCTAAATATTAATGTCGGCGATTGTACATAAGTGCTTGTCAATAATTACTATTATTAAAATAGATTATAAATCTATTGTCATATTTTATATAGTTGTATACAAACATAAATTCATGTTAACGTACACAGATTATAATACCACTCGCTATATCAATGATATTTCTTTTGTAATGAATATAAAAATAAAAGAAAAATATAATTTAAATACTATATTAAAAATTGTAGGTTTTCAAAATGGAATAAAGTGATTCCGAAAAGTAAAGAAAATGAAAATTGAAAAAAAAATGAAAAATGTTTAGTTTAAATAATTTGAAGCGCTTAAACACCGGCATTTCCAAAATAGAAAGAAACAGTGAATTTGCAGAGCAGTTATGCCAACTATAATTTCAAGGATAATATTTTCATCTTTAGTATACAGGGTATTGATGTCAACTTTCTTATTTCAAATGGAATGTTACAATTTTTATATCTGTAGTTAATTTTTCCCAACATTTGTGGCCCACTTGCATTAGGGTACCCTATTTCTAAACTCAACCATTTTTCGCCTTTCCAAATAAAATCAAGTAAATCATATCGTAACATTTGTAGTTCTACTAAGCTATGCACCACGCGCATGTACAAGGGGGGTGTAATGGGGGTAATTACCCCCCCCCCCTCCCAGTTACTTGTAAATCAAAAATCAAGTTGTATACGCGCCTGATATACCTAGCAGTTTTTTCCGTCCATAATATATTGCAAATGAGGTTAATACTTATATGTAGTACAGAAATTGTCGCACAGATGGCGCTTTACTATTTCATTCCTGCAACAGAACATATTCAGCACAAATAGCATGACAAATACGATTGTGACATACTAATCCGGCATATTGACGAGATAAACATCTAATCAGAGCCGTAATCATTGAAAGGGCGACTCAATTTCATCGTACACTACAATTCTAGCTATTCGCTCAAACAAATACCTTGTTAAAACAAAAAAAAAGGTTCCTTAAATAAAATAATAAACTCTTCAATACCTTACAGTTTTTTTTTTATTTGATAAAACAACATGTTGCTCTGTAATATAATAAAAGTAATTAATTGAATTTTAATACTTTCACGTAAGTGTTTCTTTTATATAATCAGTGGCATTAGAAGTGTTACACCCAGAAGCAATAATTTGTTCAACTTGATTTTTTTGCATCAATGACAATATTTAAAGCAAGCTATGGTAAGAATGTAAACGTTTTATGTTTGGTGATAATTCCTTGCGAAAAAAATATGTCTTAGTTTTTTTGTGATGAAACCTGTTTATGATAGCTGACTAGTACAGAAATGTTTAGTTATTGCGCATTCGTCTACGAGTGTTAAGTGTAACAAAATGCTTTTGACAGTATAGAATTGTTGCCTATCGATATGTTAGTTTGTCCTATCGCGAAATTGACCGCCGTATTAGTTTTATTGCAATGACACAAAATAATTTTTAAAAAATTATTATTATAACGGATAAGATTTTTAAATTGAACAAAAGAACTATAAACCTCAGAGTTACCCTCGCGAATTAAAACTTGAATCTAACCACGGAAAGTAAATTGCGAGTGAATGAAATCAGACTTTCTTAATTACCCGAAAAATTGAAAAGGTTTAATATAAAATAAAAGAAGAGATTTTTTTAACCCAAAGATGCTAATTAACAATCAAATTTATTACAACAACGGGTTAAATTATAAAGGTGCAGAAAAAAACCTTGAACTGAAGGTTCTGGCCTAAAATAAAAACTGCACTTGAATCTAAATTAAAATAGGATAATGCTATTTCCTATGCAAAGCAAAAGTTTTATTTGTTCAGGAAGATAATCCAAAATCTTTCAATTTCAATCCACGTGGTTTCTAATTAAAATAAATTAAATGCAAGAACAAGGCTTCTACTCACCCAACCGAGGTGACTGAAAATTAAAAATGAAACAGCAAAATTGAAAAACGGAAAAATAAACTCTTTAAACTATAATGAGAAAAAAAAAACAAAAATAATAATATCTTATATCTATAATGTGCACACTTCAATATATTAACAATTATTACTAAAAGAAATGCTTGATTGACTAAATTTTTACAGAAATTAAATTTCAATATTAAATGAATTACAAAATGGCAACAGTGAAATACAAAAATACGTCTACTCACGTCAATAGTCGAACAAGGAAGTCCCTAACAAAACTCTACAATTGTTTTTCTTACAAAAATCCCTCTCTCAAAATCGAACAATGCAGTCGTATAAACAATACGCCAATATTCAATAGAATCCGCATTAAAACAGCATACGCAAACAATACACATATGAATGAATGGAATAATTTAAAAAACTTAACACTTAATTAATTAAATCATACTTATAAACTGTTTTACTAAACTTATCAAAACAAAATTTAATTGATATTGAAATAATAACAGGTTTAATTAGTATTCCAAATTCCTTTTTATTTAAGATATTTATTGCAACATGTTTCGGCTACATGCCATCTTCAGGCAATAAAACGTCAAGTTTGTTTTACATATAAGATTGATGTGTCAATATTTTTTGTGCATTAAGAGAAAGTCTTACGAAATAAAAACTTTGAATCTGATTAACACTACATTAAAAAGACATAACGTTAATAAACTAAGAAAAAGACAAACACATTAAAACGCGTAATTTAAAAACTTTCAAACTATCACAAATTTAAAAACATATGGAAAACAACAAAACCAAAATGGCCTGAATGCTAGCCAAGGACGCACTGACTCTGAAAATCTAAATTTGTGAAAATTCTCGGTTAGTTGAACAACAGCTCGGAAGAAAGTAAACAAATCAAAATATGCAACTCAAAATACACTCAGCAAACTTGGGTTGTCTATACCACAGCAGTATGTATGGATTACCAGCAAACATAAATAGACCATATTTATAAATCGGCCGATCTTCGGAGAAATTACAAACACTGCTTTGTAGTTATAATCAGAGGGAGGCATAGCGTGTGCGACGAGTATTACTGACTGATGTCAACCCATATGTGATGTCTCTCTTTGATTATAATGTATAAGGCAAAAGTTAAAATTAGTATTACAAAATTCATTACTGGCGACATTTTGAATACAATATATTATATAAACAGGGATAATGAACGTTTCATGTGTTACGTAGGCGTCCTATACGTTAGCTATACCAAACCTATGTATTATTACGTCATTGTTGATTAGACATCTTATTTGCGTACCTTGAATTACACATATTATGCGGGTGCTCTGAATGATTAACAACTCCAACCCGAACGTGTGCGTGAATGTAATAATTTCAACAGATATAGGTATGTGTACATACGTACGAGTAGGAACCTTATAGCCGGCACATACAAAGGGGTGTAATTGGCAAATAAAGACACAGAGAGTAGAGGAACGGTGAATTAATAGAATTTGTTATCCGTCGTTGACTGCGAAGTCCTTCGCCGGACGGAATTCGTGACATGTATGTTAAGTGGATATTATAAGCTCACAAACTAAATTAATGGAGACCTAGTTTACGATGTTCTAATGTATGTAAAATGTATATAACGATGACGGTGGTCCTTAGGGAGGGTTGGCGTTCCTGTTCGATAAAAATCATTATCCATTGAAGGTTATGAAAGCAGAACCAAGTAATTTCACAACGGCGGCGAACTCTGGGTTAATTTCCATATTATTTCATATATATTCATCTTAAATTTATCTATGCTTATTTCGGTACTGTGTTTCCATCTTCAGAAACAAAGTTATATTGAAACTGCACTGAGAGAAATCATTCAACCGTTTTTGAACCGTTAAATTTGGAATCATTGGTTTCAATATTATATACAGGGTGATTCTCAATATATGCGACAAACTTTAAGAGCTAATTCCTGAGGTTATTTTGATCATAAAAGTTCATATGAGTATTTGTCCAAAACGGTATGGTTATTGAATGTTTAATAATAAGTTATGAACTATGACTAACACGATATAATATCACAGTTGGTTCTTCAAAAACTATTATGTTGAGAGGGAACTGTTTATTCGTCATTTCAATATTTGTCAATAGTTGTCAGAGTATTCATTCAGTTTTTTGCCAGCTTCTGTTTTCTAAAATGAATTACACGAATGCTGAGATGTGTGATATGCATTTCGTTTACGGTCTTGCCAATGGAAATTCGCGTGCTGCTAGACGTCTTTATGAAGAACGATACCCGAATCGTATCATCCCGTATCATTCAATATTTGCCCGTCTTCACCAACGTCTTAATGAAACGGGAAATTTTAAAAAAACGGACGACTGATAACAGGCACTCATCTACAGTGAGAACTCCACAAGTTGGAGAAATGGTACTAAATGAAATTAAAGAACATCCTACTACAAGCAACAGAAAAATTGCGTTTGCTTTAAACATTAGTCAGGCCACAGTTTGGAGAATATTGAAAGATCAACTGTTGTATCCATATCACATTTAACGGGTGTAGGCACTTTTGCCGGTAGATTTTCCGCAAAGAGTGGCTTTATACCAATGGATGCAACACAAAATCGCACAAAATCCTGACTATTTGGCTTAAATATTCTTCACCGACGAGGCTACTTTCTCTAGAAACGCGATTATTAATTTTCATAATAATCACATATGGGCCGAAGAAAATCCGCACGAACTAGTGAATGCCCGTCATCAGCATCATTCTCTGTCAATGTGTGGGACGGAATTGTTGGAGATCACTTGATAGGTCCACATTTTTTACCGATGCGGTTAAATGGTGAGCTATACCGCAATTTTCTTGCAGAGGAGCTACCCCTACTGCTGGAAGAAGTTCCACTGCAATTAAGATTACAAATGTATTTTATGCATGACGGTGCTCCAGCGCATTTTAGTTTAGTTGCTCGGTCTCCAGACTTCAATTCTTTGGACTTTTTTTCCTCTGGGATCACCTTAAATCATTAGTTTATTAGTTTCATTTATTGAAAATGTGGATGAACTGAGAAATCGTATTATCGCAGCTTTTCAAACAATTCGAAATACCCCTGGTATTTTAGAACGGACTCGCCAATCAATACGACGGAGGATAGAAGCTTGTATTGCAGTTGGGGGCGGTCATTTTCAACAGTTAGTATAAGTTAATTTTGTTTTACTAATTATTTTGTTAATTTATAATAAAAACATTAATTATGTTAACTTACTATTAAACATTGTACAACTTTAGAACTAAGCGATATTGGACATATGTTCTTATGAACTTTTATGATCAAAATAACCCCAGGAATCAGGGCTTAAAGTTTATCGCATATATTGAGAATATGTATAGTATGTCGCCCGTTTGAGTTGAGCAAAGAGGGAAAGTATGATTTCTCGGTAGGACTCAACATAACATGTTTTGTTTTTCTTTAAACTCCAAATTTAGCATTACTTTAGCATATTAAGTAGCGTAGCTACTTACAATTATTAATCAAAACGTTACATTCTATTAGAGTTTATTATTTCGGCAAATATAATATACAGCGTAACTATAAAAAAATAGACACCTTTTGGTATTGTATAGAACAAAAGTTATTTGTGATATCGACATGCATTTTGCGCTGTCAGGTTGAGGAACTGCAGAAGTTTCGATAGTACAGTTGGTAGTACTGCACAAGCATAATAGCTACGATGGCTGCAAACTCTACTGAGAAGGCATATTGCGTGCTTGAATTTGCCAAAATGAACTCCGTAACTGTTGTCCAACGACATTTTCGAACACGTTTTGGAAAACTACACACCTACTAAACAGTCGATCTACGATTGGTACAATAAATTTGAAACGACAGGGTGTTTATGTAAAGGCAAAAGTCCCGAAAGACCTCGTTCGTCAGAAGAAACAGTGTAACGTGTTCGTGCTGTTTCGTGTTGTCAACAATACGTGCAAGTTTGGAACTACAAATTCCGCAACCAACTGCGTGGGAAAATTTTACGTAAACGACTAAAACTGACGCCTTACAGATTGCAGTTTGTACAGCATCTACGTGAAGATGACAAGCTTAAACGTCAAGATTTGTGCAATGAATGTAATAAAGATGAGTTTTGCGAGCGGATAAATTTCAGTGACCAGTCAACGTTCCACATAAGTGGCAAGGTGAATAAACACAACGTCCGAATATGGGGGACTGAACCTCCGAGAGTTTTGGAGGAGCATTTGCGTGATTCTCCAAAAGTTAATGTGTTTTGTGCTGTATCTCGCACAAAGGTGTACGGTCCTTTCTTTTTTGAAGAAAACACAGTAACGGGAGCTACATATCATCAAATGTTAATCAATTGGTTGATGCCTCAACTGCATGAGGACGGGAGGAACTTTATCTTCCAACAGGATGGAGCACCTCTTCACTGGCAGCGTGTCGTTAGAAATTATCTGGACGAAACACTTCCACAGCGCTAGATAGGCCGTGCAACAGCCGACAACCGCGTTCTCATACGGTGGCCATCAAGGAGCCCCCGATCTTACACCGTGCGATTTTTTTCTATGGGGATTTGTGAAAAGCCTGGTTTACGTCCCTCCGCTTCCTAATGATTTAGATGAGTTAAAACAATGCATCCCGAGAGCTGTGGAAAGTGTCGATGCAGATATTCTACATCGGGTTTGGAATGAACTAGACTATCACCTTGATGTGTGCTGTATGACAGGAGGAGCCCATATTGAGCACCTATGAGTTCCCAAAGTAAACTTTAAGAATCACTTTATAAAATAGTTTAAACGAATTTATAATAACGTTATTAGTTTTAGATTAATAAAACATTGAAAGTGTCTACTTCTTTTCTAGTAACACAGTAAATATAAATCAAAAATCAGGCAAGTAGTGGTTTTCTTGGCTTTATTTAATTGAAACCCAACTAGTTCATCGACGTTTCAACATTTATCGTCTTTATCAAGATGTTAAAGACCTACAAGAGTGAAGAAAACATGAAGCTATTACAATATTTAATATAATTAGGAATTTGCAAAAAAAGCTGATGTTTTTTAAAACGGGTTAAAATATCAATTTTAGCAAAAAAAATCTGTCTTGTTTTACACGAAAAGACACATGAAAAGACATACTCTTCAATAGCCGTATAGTATTTATAGTTTGTCTTCATATATGTATTTTGTATTTGTCTTTTACAAATATTTAATTCGTTATCTTAATGGTTCTCACTAAACAACACTAGACTTGGTTGTTATAAATAATATTAAATTCAGGGCTGGGCACATGTAAAGTATAAATATTTCAAATACGTATTTGAAATACAAATGTATTTTATATTTGAAATAATTTTTCTTATGTGTTTTGCAATTTTGCAATTCCCTGCCTGTCCTTGGATTAAATGGACCAATCTATTCAAGTCTAGTGAACATAAATTAGATAAACATAGTCTATATATTATGTAGTATTTTAAGTTACCTTTTCATTCAAGTTTTTTTTTTCTTCTTACTATATATTTCACTATTTTGCTCGAAAATCTATAATTAACCGAGGAAATAAATATTGCAGTACCAATAACTCTTCCAAACACGGGACCCCAGTTTGTTTATATCCCTTAGAAAAAATATTTGGTAGGCATATGGCCACATATTTTTCTTTATAATCTACTCTTTGCGAATTTAACCAGCGCGGTGTTTAATCAACGTAAATATAGAAGGAAATATGTTTGCACTAAATTCCTCAGACTACCGTGCGTTGAAATACGCCAAAGTTTTGCTTTTGTTTATCTTATAATGCGATATGTCTGCCGCGTAATTAACCTACTGAATGAAATACACGGCCGGTATGGACGCTCATGTCCAATAATTTTTCGGTAATTGCGCTTTATATTAGAACCAGTGTTCAACACTATCGTTTAGGTTTAAAGCACTAAATCCTGTAGTTAATTTATGCAGCTTATGGTGGAATTAATATGGTCATTCGTAACATTAGTAATAGATTTCAGATTGTTGTTTAAATAATGTCAAGCCAGGTAAATTGTGTAATAAGCAAGGACTTAACGGAAGATTAAGTCTTATGGTTACAAATGCGTCAATGAGTACTTTATTTTTAGATTTAATAGCAATAATTTCTGGTTATATAATTTACGGTTTAATTTTTCAATAGTTTGATAAACCTTGTTAAACAAAATTGAATTATTGATTGGGGATATAACATATTTGCATGTACCTAAAAGGGAATAAATATTTATTAAGCCTTTAATTAAATATGGATTTATGAATTCATACAAAAACATTTCCATAATAAATAGAAATCCAAAAAAAAAAGATGAATTGAAAGGAATCAGTGCATAGAGATGATTTTTAAGCCTGATTACACTTGAGTTCAACTAACAGTAAAAAACGACTAATTATGATATAGTATTATAGGTAAAACTTACTGTTGTGCAGGAGAAGTGTGTATGTTTAGAGTGTTGATTTTATACAATTTGTATATTTACCTGAAACAGAAAATAAATATTATTATTCTCGAAGGTATACAAAGAGGTTGTTCTAAGTTAACTGCATACCATTACTAAGTTTGTTATTACTACAGCTGTGAAGTCAGTTAAATAGGCATATTTGTGATTTTAGTGGTGATTGTAGTGGTGAAAACAGAAAAAAATTGAGCATCGCGTTTTCAAGAAAACTGTTTTTTTTTTTAAAATAATCAAATACCTGTACGTCTTACGCTGTTTGATTGAAGATTTAATTGTGAACAAAAAAGTTTTAATACAACACAATAAGGAAGTTATAAATAAGTTTGTATTATAATACCATAATAATTTTTGGCTAGAACGCCATCCTGTTGAAAACGGACAATAGTAAGGACTATTTAACATCTTATAGGTAATTGTAGGATTACTTACTACAATAAAAAATGTTATTGACATATTTTATCCAGAATTAAATTGAAATTTAATACGCTAAATATAGTGTAAATTCGTCGACAAAAACAAACTGAAATCATCAGTAATTCAAGATGTTAAACCATACCAAATTAGCTACCAACTTATATTTTGATATACAGGCTGAGTTTTTTATCTTGAGACAACGAAATATCTCTAAAACACTGCATCAAATCAAAAAAAGATCTTAACAAGATTTGTTATAAGTAGGGGCCTCACTGAATGGTGCCGAACTCGACCCCCACCTCACTCCCCCTCCCCCTCCCCCTCCGGAGTGGGAGGGGGACAACTTTGAAATCTTAAATGGGAACGCCCATTTTGTATTGCAGATTTGGATTCTACGCCATCAAGTATGTAGTTTTACTGTTCAAATATTCAACACTAACAAATTTGTATTGGATCAATAATTAATAATCTAAATGGGGATCGGACAATGTGTAAGTATTCACAGCTTGTCAAGTTGCTTCTCTTCTTTGTGTATTTTTTCTAGACATTCACATTCACGTTTTTTGCGATTACAGCGCAATCTGTTACGAATCGAAAAAAAGTTTCAAACAAAAACTACATATTTGATGGCATAGAATTCGAATCTGCAATACAAAATGGGGTTCTCATTTAAAATTTCAAAGTTGTCCCCCCTTCCACTAGAGGGGAGGTGATAAAATATATAAAAATATATAAAATATCGTTTTTCTATTTCGCATATATGCAGATGCAATGGCTCTTCTATCCAACTATTTTGGCGAAAAGCTATGACAAAGCTGTGCTTTGAGCAATCAAACGCGGTGGTATTTTATGCGAAATTGGTAACGTAGTTTGTGTTTCCACCCTTCATCGCCTGATTTTTGAATTGATTTAATGCTCTCTCACATAATCATATAGCGAATTTAATTTTTATGCGTTGTGGATAGTTTGATGGGTAATGTCAATACCATACTACCCTGTATAGATTGGTTTCTTAAAATCCGTAATGAACTTGATCAAAGATTCTATGTTGTTGATGAGTATAGTATATTTTTCATGTGACGGTAAATGCCGATGTATTGAAACTACAACTTTGGCTTGAGATGGTATGTATGTATTGCTATCTGCTTAATTGTTCTATTCATGTGTTGCTCAAAAATGTAGACAGAGGAGAGCTAGTGGACATCCCAAATTCTTGTTTGTAGAATTTGTTCCTTATCTGGAGGTACTACGTTGTTTCTACGCATATTGTTAGTAGTTCCATATGGTGTTAATATTCAATGTGGTCCTTGCTTGCAGGTTATTTTTTCGTGGGTTTTCCTATGATTATTGTTAATGTCTTATCTGTTGGTACCAGAAACTCGGACCGCAATCATTTTGAAGTATAAACCTGACCGTAAGTGCTATTTTTATTTGGATCGAACCAGAACGGATCCTGTATTCTACTTTAAATTAAGTTTTACTACTAAACCGGAACCGCTCAAATTTAAAACGATTTTTTTCAGTTTTTTCGCTTATTTTTCTTTCAATTTCAAACAATAACAGTAATTGTAAATTGTGCAAAGAAACGATCAAGACAAGTTTGTAATTTAATTTCCATTGGTTAACTGAGCTAGCAAGTAAAATTATAAAACATAAGAAACGAATAAAATAAAATGTTATATTTGAAAATTCGGAATTAACAAAAATTCTCGTGTCATGAAGTTGAATTTTAACATGTTGAGGCATATTTTAAGTTGATTTTAATACCGATTTTTTTTTTTGACATTACTGAATATGTGTTTGGTTCAACCAAAATAAAATAAAAAAAAACGTTTTTTTTTAAACCAATACATGTATTTTCCTGAATGTAAGTTCTCCATATTTTCAACGAAGTATGCTTTTCACTGCGGATCCTTTAAGATCTGTTGATGGTTTTACTATCTATAGTAGGAACTCAGTAAACCCAAACATAAACTCATATTCTACTAACCCATCAAGAAAAGCTGGCTATATAAGCAGCTAGAAGGGAGTTGAAGGCAAAAATTACACTGAAAAATATCAATGATATCAATCATCTACAATCACTGAGTGAATTTTCATAGACAGAACGAAATGATAACTGTTGAAAGAATGAAATTGTTATGATAAAATATTGTTTACAACCTTTAATTAAGTAAGAACAAATGTCATTAATAAATTTAGTTTTCATTATAGTATTTACATTAATCCATGGATAATATTTGTTATGGTAACTATATTTTCATTAGTTCAATAATTACTTTTATTAATAATATGAATATGAACGAATACATATTGTTGTGTTTACGTACAATTTTCATAAAATTATTCACGATATGAACGCAAAAAAGTATCAAATGATACCTTCTTCGTTAGTTCAATGGTTTGCAATTTATTGCAAGCATTCTTACGGTTATTTGTTTAGGTATATTCTTTTGATGTTTTTTTGGTAATCACCATTGATTGATGTCAATCCTTTAATATCACTTATACTGCAATCCAATTAAATAATAAATAAAGCCGCAATACTTACTCATCAGTGAATTGAGTGACGAAATTCGAGTATTACATCAATGAATTAAATTCGTTATTTTAATTAGAAGTTTACTCTTTAAGGATACTTAAAATTTATTAGCATTATAAATAACGTACATTAGGTCAACCACTTGCGATTACCATATCAACAAGTTACATTATCTACTGGGGTTCATACATAAAATTGATAACTCGCTGTTATTCAGTAAACCGTATAAAGTTGTTAAAACAAAAGTGGTGTTCGTTACAACAATAAAATATTTCATTGAGGCAATCAAACCGCCATTTCATTTTCAATGATTTTGGATTCATTAATACAATTACTCAATAAATTCCGTCATCATTTAATAAAATCTTTTTAATTTTTTTGATGGCTTCGTTCTTTGGATCAATTTTAATTTCTTTATGTGAACAATGATTTCTTTCATTGTGGGAACCCATTGTGGTTCAATATAAATACGAAGCTGTGTAGGCCAACAGCGTAGAAAAGACACGAACACACATACATATTTTAAAATAATAATAACAACACATGACTGTCAATTTCTTTAAAATTTTATATGAATATTTTCAACAACTTAAATAGGGAAATCTATTACATCCAACCTATGGTAGAGACACGCTTTCAGTAAGCAGATTCACAGTAATAGTGTTATTATATTGCCACACATTATCAAATAGAGACTACATAGCTGAAGTTCAAAATTTATTTCAGTTTTACTATTGTATTTATTTATATAAAGAGACTATATAGAAACAAACAATATAAATAGACGTTTCTGTAAAAATAGAAAGTCTAACCTACATACTAAACTATTTATATACTTATATGATATCTTACGTACATCTGAGGATATCGTATGACAAGGAATTGTAGTAGAATTGACAACTTCGCGTGGCAACCGACGAAGTTGTTTCTTCCACTCAGGAATGCCACCGTGGATAAAGGACGCATGGCATCGGTCCAACCGCTTAAGTAACGCGGCATAAGAATTATATTTTGTCGCGATTCGTTTGATTTACACAGTTGTGCTGGACATCGTTGCTTACATATATGCTGCGCATCTCCTAAAAATACTCCATTATTTTTAAGTGATAACCTCCCGAGAGGCGATTTTTTCCGCTTTGTTTCGACACAGAACGATCTCTTTTGATTTATTACGCCATTTCGGTTCGAGTTTCAACGCAAAGGAATGATGACGTAAGGAAACGCTGAAGGCACGCGTTACTTTAGGTAGGTAGGATTGAAGGAAAAGGTATAAAAGAAAACGAGGGCATCTGTAAACATTCTTCTCCTTGTACGAACGGCGCGTGTTCGAGAAAAGCATCAATACATATGTGCTGAGTTACTTTGTTTCCCTTGTATCCATATTTCGAGCGAATTACTGAATGTACAATGTTTGCCGCGTTTGATGTAATAGCGGAATCTTATTTCAAAAGATAAATCAGTACTGCCCTAACACACCCTAAAAAAATGTAGCAAAATTACTTCAAAAATAGGAGGAAACCCTGCTATCTCGCACTTTTAATAATTATTTATATAAGAGTGCGGTAGGTGTCATTTACAGCGCGGGAATTCGGAACTCATGATGAGTTCATGCGCTGTAAATGACCTAATGCATGGTATTTGTATTAGATTTTTGGTCGCAAAGTGTATTTAGAAAATCTTATTTAATTTAATAATTAAAACGCCAGTGGTTACACATCAACTGACTGTTAAGTCAGTTGATGTGGATTAGTACCACTACGCTTAACTAACTTAAACTCACTTAAATACTACTTATTTATTTCAAACAACTTATTTTCACCGTTCGCTTACTTCGCACGTATCTCTTACTTCAGCTTTTACTATGCGCTTTCCGATAAAAACTGCCTACTTCTTTTCGCGTGGGTGTATACTGGGTGACTGGTGAGTTTATTATCTTGAGACAACGGAATATCTCTAAAACACTGCATCAAATCAAAAAAACGTCTTAATAAGATTTGCTATAATGTAGGGGCCTCACTGAATGGTGCCGAACTCGATCCCCCACCTCACTCCCTCACTAGTGTGAGAGGGGGGACAAGTTTGAAATCTTAAATGGGAACCACCATTTTGTATTGCAGATTCGAATTCTACGCCATCAAGTATGTAGTTTTTGTTTGAAACTTTTTTTTCAATTCGCAACAGATTGCGCTGTAATCGCAAAAAACATGATTGTGAACGTCTAGAAAAAATACACAAAAAAGAGAAGCAAGCAAATATGGTTTTGTGTTTTTTTTTTTTTATTTTAACAAACTAACATACCAAAAAGCCATGTGTTCGAAACCGTGCCCCTTCATTTCGATACATTTATTTATTCGCAATTGGAATGCTGTTCAACGATACAAAACAGTACTTTATTCAGTACTTGACAAGCTGTGAATACTTATACATTGTCCGATCCCCATTATTAATCCAATACAAATTAGTTAGTGTTGAATATTTGAACAGTAATAGAGGCTACAACATGACAAGAGAAAATTGAAATGATTTACATCTATGGAGAAAGTGATAGGAATATCGATGATGCTATTAATCTTTATTCACAACGTTTTCCCGACAAGGTGCGATCGCGCGCTTCTTTTTACCGAGTCATTCTACAGTTCTCTAGCGAAGAAACTGTACAGCCAAGAAAACGTAATCGCCGAAAAACAATTGCTGAAGAAAATAATGAAATCGCGGTATTAGCTGCAGTAGCTAATAATCCGCACATTAGTACTCGAGAAATGGCTCGCGGATCAAGAACTTTTCAGTCCACTATCTGCCAAATATTGAAGCATAGGAAATATTGTTCATTTAGAATTTCATGGCGATGATTTTCAAAATCGAGTGCGATTTTGTCAATGGGCGCTTTAACGGATACAAGATAATCCCATTTTTTTTTGCTCGAGTATTATTTTCTGACGAGGCGACATTCACAAATCACGATACCGTAAATCGGCACAACATGCATTACAAGAGTATCGAAAATCCCTATTGGTTGCGCTAAGTTGAACATCAACATCCTCAACGTAAATGTTTGGTGTGGAATAATTGGCAATAAGCTTATTGGTCCATATTTCATCGATGAAAACTTAAATGGTAAAAAGTATATCGATTAATGAAATAATGTGGTTTCGACATTATTTCATTAATCGATATATTAAATGTTGATAAATCTTCATTCTACAGGAATGGAGCTCTGGCAAATTCCACTAACGCGGTCAGGAATTTTTTTAAGTAGGACCTTCGAAAGCCAATGGGGTAGCAGCTCTCACTCCATATCATGGGTATGGCCATAACTTGGAGGAACCAAAAGACCGTATAGGTACTGCTTGTGATGGAATACTGCTACAATTTATTTAAAATGATCTACGTTCTTTTCAAGACCAAACAGTAATATAAACAGTGTAGCCATTTTGTAAACTTGCTGTGAAATAATGCTTGGCCTATGTTACATTGTCTTGTATGTCTTAATTAATACTTAATGAAATTATGTAAGAAATGATTAATAGTGAAACGTCAGATAACTTGTATTACTGGTCGCCAAGTCGTCAGTCGCCAATGCATTTTTTTTTTTTTTAGAACTGAACATAGGAAAAATGTATATGTAATGAAAAGGAAAAAAGAAGTGGATATATCTGAAGACTGAAGAGAAATGTCCATCGCTGTCATATTTTTAGACACTTTCGTCTTTCAGCACATTTTCACTAAAATTGGGGATATAAGACGTAGATACATATCCCACAGCTTCTACTTCTACATCTCTTCCATAGATGGCACACACATCAAGAAAACTATTATTAATAATAATAATATTTCTTTATTCAGCACGTTACAGAAATAAGGAGAAACAAAAAATAAGAGAAAAGATTAATAAACCAAAAAACAAATGATTGTGCTGAACCATAAGGAGCAGTTCAGACGGATAGCGAATGCCACCCCCTGTTTTTACACTGTATCCTTAATATGTATAAAAATAATACCATTACAGTAGCAGTAACACTACTGCACATAGATAAATGCCTAAAACTACAAACTATGCTAAACATTCTGCGATGTAAATTAAAGAAAATTAAAAAAAAAGAAAAAAAGACAAGGAACAAAAAAAAAATGGTATCACTGTCTTTCATACACATACTGAACAAGCGCGCGTTCGAATGTTCCCACACCCAATGTTTTAAGACTGGCTGGCAATGAATTGTATAAGGAGTAGATATTAAATGAAAAGGACCTTTCATAGAATGTAGTTCTGTTGACTATACAGTTGCAGAACAACCACCAATTAATGTCCTCTTGCCAAATCTTCCAAAACCCGCAAAAAGAAAATTAAAAATATGCAGTAACGTAATTTAACCGAAACGAAAGACAATTTAGTAATTATACTATTATAATAATAAAAAAAAACTTGTTCTAAAAGAAAACTAGATGCCGTACGTGACAAAAAATGCAATTGAACAAGGTATCAGCAAGCAATTAAGAAAGAAGATAATGATACATCGCATAGCAGAAAAAAAAACTACTAAGAAACATCGTTTGTAGAAAATTCTTATTATAAATATTTCCAGAATGTGTTTCTTGTTTTCCAGGTATTCCTTCGTTATAAGCATGAATTTTTTTAGATGTTTGCAAAGTTCTATTTCAAAACGCTAACCACTCCTGATGCTAATTATATATTTCCCCGTTTTATTTTCAAATATAGGCACGCCTGATTTACCATACATAATTAGCGGAGGCAAGCGGTGAGGGTGAGCCCAACGTTATCTTGATTATGAATGATGGACGACGTTATTTCTCAATTTCAACGTGACGTCCGGGTGTCATTTGTTATACCTAGGTGCCAGGACAATTGACAAAGTTTTATGAATCTTGGTAATTAATAGGTTTGTGCCGCTAGGTGGGGACCGCACTTTCGGAAAAATAACCGTGGACCCCGGTATCTGCGAACGCCGGAAAATTAATGAATGAATTGCTTGCTTGATGCTACGAACGCGAATGAAATTATTTTCGTATGATTCGCAATTGTCGCCGGCTCTAATTTCCATTGTTATTTACTACCTAGCGATGACAAATTAATCAATTTAAAGCAGACACTGCATAATTCAAAGTTGTTGAATGAAGGAGTGTGATGTGCTTTTATGCTGGAAGAATTATTAATTTTATCCTGAAGTTGCCGATTTTAAATGAAGTAAGTATATTAGTTAAGCACTTATGATAATACTCCTATATTCTGTTATAGGTTGTAAGCTAACGACTCTAAATTCAGAAAATAAATAAGGCAACAGCAGGATGCTAAAACAATTAGTAGTTGCAATCCTAAATGTTAAACGAAAGCAACAAGTACGATATACCTAAGACTTAACTAAAATACTCGTTCTGGCCTTAGCATCATAAATAGTGCATTCTATACAGAGATTAAAATTAATTGTAATTAATAAATGAGGACACTACATGATTGTAACAGACCAAAAATTTTGCTCTTAAAGTATCACATCCTTTGTATAACGCTATTAACTCTGGAGAACATAATGTAATCGCATTGCAAATTAATGCATTGTAAAACTAGCTAATAAGAAATCATGTAACTTTGAGTAATTAGTAATCGGGCGTAGTATACATTGGTAACTCGTATTACCAATATTAAATTAAAATAAATACCACGTATACATACTGCTGTGGTTTGGCACCCCGGGGTTCGTAAATTCAGTGATATTTTATTTATTGAGATTTGTCTTTGTCAATGTTCCGGGAAAATTCTCTCAGAAATTAATATTTTATTTTTGGATAAGATTTTGTTAATTGAATTGATCTTATTTATTCTTTTAATTGTTCAGTTGTTTAAATTAATTTCATTCAGTTGTACATATTGCGTTCACCAGTATTGTTTATGTTGTTCAATGTATATTCTAGAAGTTTTTTCTTTGCGATTTGTGCGTTGCGATTGCACGCAGCTGTTATTATATATACGACTGTTTTCCCTGAGAGACGCTCAGTTACCAGATAGACGAGCGTGTAAGTACTTATATTTTTAGATTCATTACTACCATTTTTGGTTTTTCTTTTTATTTAAAGATTTGTTCGTTTATTGCGATTTATATCGTCCATCTAGGAACTCATTAAATAATAATTGTTGTTGTATTGTTCTGTGCATAATTTAGGTATAAGATCAGCTATTATATTTGTTCTGGAAGATATTTTGAGTTTAAAAGAGTTAATTTTTGTTCGTTTTTAAGTTTGCTGATTTGTATTTTATAATTAATCACCACGGTTTGGGTGATTAGAAGCATTGTGCTTGTATTTAAATTTCAATTTTGTAATTTACTTGTACTGTCCACGTTTAAATTAATTTAGTTTGTTTTAAATTTTGAGACCACGTGGATTTTTGTGAAAAAGGATTATCTTCTTGAACAAATTTGTCTTTTGTTTGTTTAAGGATTTAGCATTGTCCTTTTGTAATTGTAGAGCCTAATGCAGTTTTTGATTTCGGCCAGGATCTTAAGTCCACGGTTCTGTTTTCTGCATAATTGTAATTAAATGTTTTTTTTCTTTTTTTTATAATAAATATTTATTGATTGTTTTTAACGTCATTTTAATTCTGTTCTTTTATTTTTGATTAAACCTTTTTCAATTTTTGGAGTCATTAAAGAAAGTCAGATCTCTTTTACCCACAATTTACTTTTCATGATTAAATTCAAGTTTTAATTGCGAGGGTAACCCTGAGTTTAATTGTTCTTTTGCGCCCTAAGTTAAGTTTTTTTTATCCGCTGAGCTAGTCAATTTAATTTTTCATTTTTACTATTCATTTTGCATTTTCTTTTGTACCTTCAGTACACAGCAATACGCTCGTTTTTTTTTTAAGAATATTTTTATTGTATGTTTTTATATTTTTATTAGAAATTGGTGTACTAGCTTTAGCGATAATATGATTCATATAACCCCGACCTGTCCATCAGGCTCATTGTGTGTATTTATGTATATATGCGGTGGCGATAGAATAGTTATCCCTCTTTCATTTTACTTCTTCGAGTTGATGGATGAAAGAAACTAGGTATCTCGAAGCTGTATATGAATTTATATATATTATTTATTATTATTATATATTATTATTAATAAATAAGCCGGCAGTACGGCTGATAAGGGAGGGTGCATCATTGTCAATCTTGTGAGTCAAGCAGCAATATGTGGTACCGGTCGTTGGTGGGTGATCATTCGGACAACCACTTCTCAGTGGCTCGGTATGTTCCTGCACTCTAAGCTAAGGGCCCTTTCTAGGCTGTTATACATCTTATGTGGAAAATTACATCTAAAAAGATAAATTTTTTAGAAACCCAAGGTATAAAATTAAAAGAAGGAACAAAAAGTTTAAATGAATATCTAAGTCAATTACGAAGCCATCCTGGAGATTTTGAAGCTCGTTTGAACAAAAAAATCGACGCAGTTTTTGCTCGAATTCCTGATCTCAGTATACTTCAACATTTTTACAATGGCAAAGTGGAAGATAATGAAAGTATAATAAATATAGTAACAATAAGTTAGGTCTCATTTTAGGAATGTACCGATTCATAATCATGATTTTCACACACATCAGGTTTTACAATCTTTTATGCTTGAGGACATTCATGAAAATGAAATCTACAACACCATTATGGCACTTAAAAACGCGAAACAACCAGGGCATGACGGAATAACATCTGAAGTGTTAAAACTAATTGTGAACTTCATTGTACAACCATTGACCTTCGTTTTTAATTGGTCTCTCACTGCTGGAAAAATTTCCAGATACATTTAAGAGAACGGTGATAATCCCCTTATTGAAGAATGGCGATAAGAAACAGTTAGAAAACTATCGACCAATATCTTTGACGACCACCTTATCAAAAATCTTGGAGAAGCTTGTTAAGAAACGCGTCGAGGGTTTCCTCGATAAGCATAACATATTACATGATCATCAATACGGTTTTAGACTCAACAGATCTACTCAGGACGCCATTAATACTGTGGTTACCATAGTTAGTGACTCGGTGGATATGAACAGCCCTTGTCTAGCTGTATTTATTGATCTAGCCAAAGCCTTCGATACTGTTCGATATGAGGAACTGCAGGATATATTACAAAGGGTGGGACTCCGTGGTAGAATGTATTCATGGCTGAACTCTTACCTTACTAATCGCTCACAGACTGTAAATATAGGTGGTGTCCAAAGTGATCCTCAGCAAATGGAATGTGGTATAGCTCAAGGAACAGTCCTAGGACCTCTGCTATTCAACCTATATTTATGTGAGATGCATAAGCAACGAATCAGAGGTCAAATAATAAGCTTTGCAGATGATACCGCTATAATATTTAAAGCAGATTCCTGGAAAAACTTAAAAATCATTGCTGAGGAGGACATTGGTATGCTATTAGGTTGGATTAAAAACCGCCGATTATCGGTTAACTGCAACAAATCCCATTGGATAGCGTTTACATCATATTCAAATAATTTACCTAATTATGAGGAACTGAAGGTGAGATATGATAATGAAACGATGGACATAGGCTTGAGGAACACTACAAAATACTTGGGAATATTCATCGATGCACATCTTAGATGGGATAAACATATAACTTACCTAATTAATAAGCTGAGATTCCTGTTACATAAAATATCAGCTTACAGGGAAATTCTGGAAGCACACCAGCTAAAAATTCTTTATCACGCCCTAATTGAGAGTCATTTAAGATACGGGATAACGGCATGGGGTGCCGCTGCTAAGGTATATATTCATCCCCTAGAAAAAATTCAAAAATTAATACTAAAAAAAATATATAGCAAACCATATACTTACCCATCTGATTTATTGTATAGTGAAACAAGGTTGTTCGATATACGGCAATTGTGTTTCTACAACATAGTGGTGTCTCAGCACAGTAATATTCTTAAACTTGTACCAATAGTCCACACTCACTATACACGTAGTAGAACTGAAAACTTGAGTCGGATCCCGCAACCTCATAAAGACATATTGCTTAGATCGTATTCCTACCTAGCCCCTCGTTTGTACAACTTAGTACCTTGTAATATACGTACGATTAAATCTAAAAACGGATTCAAAAATAAATTGAAAGAGTGGATTTATAACCTGGATAGAACAGTTTTGCACCAGTACGTTTGTACACGCTAACTTATGATGTTATAATAGGTATAATGTTTATGTTTTTATATTTGCAATTACTTACATAATGTTTACGGTTGTGTTGTGAGGTATGTATAGATATCGTGTCTTTTAAAGCTTAAGCGTAAGTAAGCGCACCTAACCACGCACAAGGTTTTTACCTTATGTGGTTTATTATATTTATTCATTTTTTTTTGCATTTATTATTGTAAACGTTTGTGGAGCTTTTTCTGAATAAAAAAAATATATATAAATATATTTTCGTTACGCATCTCTCACCAGTTGCGATGTCAAGAGAAGTGTCGCTATATTTAGAGATATATGAAAAACAAGCGCACAAATTTCACTGAGGAAAATTTACGGTATAATTGAATCGATATAAATAAATTGTGCCTATAATATAAGTATATACAAAAAATGGGTGCTGTATTAATCTGTAATTTAGTTTATACTGCTGTGGTCTGGCACCCCGGTGTTTGTAAATTCAGTTATATTTTATTTATAGAGATTAATCTTTATCGATGCGTCGGACAAATTCTCTCAGAAATTAAGATTTTGTTAATTGAATTGATTTGTTTAATTTGTTTATTTGGATGTTCAGTTGGTTTAAATTAATTTCACTCTGTAATATATTTTTATTTGATCATGTAGTTTGTGTCCTTCTTAGAAGAATTCTTCTTCTATGATCTTTGCATTTATGCGCTGCTTTGGCACGCATCTGTTTGTTATATGTATGCGATGTTTGGGCCCCTGGAGCTCAGTTCCTTGAAAGATTGCGTGTAAGTACATTTAAATTTATTTTCATTGCTGCCATTTTGGTATTTCATTTTGATTTTAAATTTTGTTTCGTTTATTTTGATACTATTTCATCAATCAGAAACACTTATTAATAATTGGCATTATATTATTGTGTACACAAATTAGGTATAAGATCCGTTATTATATTTGTTTTAGAAGGTTTCTTTTAGTTTAAAGAGTTTAATTTTTCCGTTTTCTAGCTTACTGACTTATATTTAATAGTTAATCACCTCGGGTTAGGTGAAAAGAAGCATTGTGCTTGTAATTAAATTTCAATTTTATTAATTTACTTGTTTTGTCCACGTTTAAATTAATTTAGTGTGTTGTAATTTTGAGACCACGTGGATTTTTGTGAAAAAAGGATTTTCTTCTAGAACAAATTTATCTCTTTTGTTTGTTTAAAGGACTTGCATTGTCCTTTAGTAAATTAGATTCAAGCAGGTTTTGATTTTGGCCAGGACTCTCAGTCCAAGGTTTGATTTTTCCTGCGTAATTCTAATTAAATGTTTTTTTTTCTTTTTTTTATAACAATAAAATTAATGATTGTTAACGTCATTCAAAATTTCTGTTCTTTTATTTTTGAAGTATTTTATGAAAGTCAATTTTTCAAACGCCCACATTTTACTTTTCATGATTAGTTTAATTGTGAGAGTAACCTTGGGGTTAAGTCATCTTTTGCGCCCTTTTATATTTTTATCCGCTGAGCTAGTAAATTTAAATTTTCATTTTTTTTTTACTTTTCATTCTGCATTTATGCTGGTACCATCAGTACACAGCAATACGTATTTAATATCTTGATTCCATTTTACAAAGTACATCAAAAAGTATACAAAAATGCCTATTCAAATTTGGACATTAAGAAGTTCCTCGCAGACTTTTTTGTAGATAATAGTAGCCTTCCCGCAGATTTTATTAAAATATAGCATATTAACTCTCAGAAAGATTCAAGCAATCCAACGGTAAAAGAATTTTGTAAATCTGTGCAGTACTTTTTGAGATATTGAATTTTATTTATAACGCGCGAGAGCGAACCGATTTTATTCTTCATTGTAAGTTAATCTTTGTCGCGGCGTCTTTCACGTCGAAATTTGAAACAGTTAGTCAAACACATACATATAATGCAAGCACATACTCGGACCGCTCTCGAGTTCACATACTGCAGCTGGGCCAGCAGAGCGACTGCGATTCAATGAATGCGCGCGCAATAGTGCCTGGCGTCTATCCGGTGCCTAGTGATAATACATACGCGTTGTAAGGAGAATTACTTAGTAAATACCATATTACATTAAGAAAAAAATTACAGGTGATCTGTATAATCACACTATTTGTAATGGCCACAAGTAACCAACGTGCGTCGCTGTAATTTTACAGAAATTTCCTATCAGTGCATCATATATAGTATAATTTGTAAAAATGTAAAATGCAATTTCAACAAAACTTTGCACAAAAAAAAACTGCTTTGTGAGTGTTTGTCGAGCTGTGAAATTGCTGTGTATGCTCTGTCAGATTAAGGAATTAATAAACAAAGTCCGCAGTAAAAGTTATAAACGCCAAAAGAATCGTCATAAATCAACGAATCCGCAGATTCTATTTTGGAACTTGCGAAACAGTGTTTTTTTCGCACTGGGCCGTGAAAAATAAAGTCCGTTATTTCAGAATTTTAAAAAACTTTATGCCGCGCGCGTAGTTATCAGAGTTATTTCAGTCGTCGTGCGTACATGTACAACACAATACTAAAAATACTACGGACATGGATAATCCTTCTAACGCGAGAAAAAAGAGAAAGTATCCGGATTTTCCGGTAAAGCAGTCTTCAGTGAGTATTTATTCCGCACTTCGTTGTTCTGGTTGCGTATGTGCCGTAGATACAAACTGTATATGCATCGCTGCAATGCCAACCGGAACGAGAAAATCAGGGTTTGCGTTGTTCCTGCCTTTGTCTGTAGCGTATCAAGTTTATGACAGAACGTTAGTAAAGTAGCTTAAATGTTTTCCGAACTTTCCAGGCAACAATCGCTCATCGCTTTATTGATAGTCGTCAGTTGAAATAATGATTCATAATTCTGGGTTGGTAGTAAATTTTGGCCGTAAATTATCGGAATGCAAACTGTTCGATCTTAAAATATATTCTCCACTCTCAAACGTTTTATTTCAGACAGCCGTACGAAATTCGGACGTATTATAGAAGAGATGTAATAAATGGGTATACTATTCGACGTTTAGAAAGGATCATAAATTAAAATGTTACAACTAACTTTTGAAATTTAAAATATGAGAAATATAAAATATATCTGCAGCTCATAAAACCCACGCAAGCATAATATAATTAATACCATCCCCCGGCTAGTCTATGTAAATATCTGTATAAAGTTCAAGGGATTGATAAAAAATTGAAATACTTGCGTCTGGAAAGTTTTGACTGATAAGTATGTAGAGCATATTCAATATATAATTACGTTCGTCCTGAAAGATCGACCAAAACAGTTCAAGGACAAAGAAGTAATTTCTACTTATCCTCTTTTATGTACAGGTAGGTGATCTATACATTTATAAGGAATAAGATAAGCTGTATGGGTAATACGGTCTTTAAAATAAAACTGCTTATAATCACTTCAATATTTCGTTATATACATCTACAATATTACAAAGAATATGAACCAATAGTAAAGAAAGATTTAAAAATAATACTTACAAAATTCAAAATAATAATGAAATTATACTTATTTTAAATTTAGAATTTTTTAAAAAGTTAAAAGGACATTTTTGTAAATAAGGTAATGTTAATGATGTCTCATTACTTTTGTTTCTTTATTTGCAACCGGTGGCGTATGGGCTTTGATCCCGCAGGCCAAAAAAAAAAAAAAAAAAAAAAAAAGGTAATGTTATATTATGTTGCCATAAATATGGTTGAGTTGATTTGATTTGTGTCTGTTTTGAAATTAATTGAATAAAAAAAATAAAAAAATACTTTTGGAAAACGTTTGCTATCATCTGTAAGTCATCAGTTATTTCTCCAGAAGTTCCACACCTTATGGACATTTTATTATCACTGCTTGAAACTTTAGTGGTATTATTAATAATTTGCCAGGATGTCCTATTTATATTACTAGCGCTCGAGATCAAAGTATTATAGTATTGTTTCCTAGTATTTTCAACACATATTTTGTATTCACGTTTCAGTTGTTTATAATTATTTAAAATGTTAATGTCACTTGTGTTTTTATAAAGTGTCAATGTATTTCTCACGCGTTTTGCACTATCTCCCAGTTCGCGGCCATACCATTTGTTACACTGCTCGTTTCCCACGGGTACTTTGAATAACGAGAAACATGTCTCAAAAACAATATATATTAGGCCGGCCCATATGTGGTTCGTTAATATAGCAACATCGACATTTTAAAATTAGCAATATTATATTGTACGTATTACTATAAGTTTATTTTCAATACATGCTCGTATAATACAAGACATGATTGGAAAAAAGTCAAGAAAAGAGAATAAAGATATACATATAACTAAACATGATTACAAAAAAATCAGGAAATAAGTAATTCATCACATGAATAGCAACTTAGCCTTAGTAAATAAGTCTAAGTTGCTAAGTCGTTTGAGACGAGCCATCACGAAAGAAACTTCGACCTCGCCGCTGAAGATGTTCACCGCAGTTGTGAACGAAACGTACGGAAGTAATTCCACAAGACCACGGCTCAACAGCCCGGGAAAACTTTTTACAGTAGATTCCGGCCGTGAAAGCCTACGCAACACTTTGTCTATGACGTGTTTTATGTGACCTCCGCTCGCTTTCAAACGCTTTAGAATCCTGTTATGAACTTCTGTTGTTGTAGCTTGTTTTATTTGTTCAGGATCTATGTTATCAAACGCTTCTGCTATTTTTTGCTCTAATTCTGTTTTGGCCTGTACTGTGACCGAATACACCAATGATTTTATGTGTCGGTATAAATAAAAATCCAATAGTCTTAAATCAGAAGATCTTGATTGTCAAGCCCAAGGACCGCTCAGTCCTAACCATTTTTCATTAAATAAAATTCAATCAGGAAGATTATTTACAAAAATGCTTATAACTAAAGATATCACAGTTACACTGAAAATGAAAACGATTTATTTAATAATATCAACTGAATATTGAAATAAATATCGGCTATTTAAAATTAACATAAATTAAGATAGAATATTGATTAAGATTCAAAATATTTCATTTAACTCTCAGAATCTCTTATCTCTGCAAATATAATAAGAGTAGATCACCACATCAAAAATCGAACCAGCATCCCTAAACTCCTCAATAAATATCCGTTTAACTTGCGGGGAATCTATTTTGCGACATCCGAAGAATCCCTACAATTTCTTAGCTACACTAAATTCTATGTATCTGCATTCCTGACTGAGGAGCAGCCGATAAATTTAATTAAATTGTTTACCAACGAAGTGAGTGGAAACTCCGGATTTGAAGACAAGCATCGGGGTCCAGCTAATGAAATTTGAGACATCGATTTTCTCGGCAACTTTAAATATTCTCTAATTAATTAGATAAAATATTTGCTTAAAGGGCGAGCTTTAGGCTTCCAAATGCGCTATTTAGACAGTATTTCGTTTAATAAATCTTGTAGCAACGTTAGCGGGTTAGGATAAAATCTACAGAGCAGTTGACTGTCTCTCTTGTTTGTAAAAGGATTCCTTTCAAATTTGATGGAACTGCGAGTATAAAATAATAAAGATCCTATGTGTGATGTATGATTTTTTGCAGCTCTTATTTAAAATCAATATAATGAAATCGTGCCAACCCTTTGGTGGTTCTATGTGAAATTACGATGAAATTTCACATTTTAAAAATATTATATGTATTTTTACATATTTGAGTTTTACATAATTTTCCAAATGTAAAAACATATTCGCTGATCTTTCGTCTACAATTAGGTTAGGATAAGTGAAGTGTTGTAATAAGTACTTTCTAATTAATTCTATTCAAAATTGTAATTTATTTACGACATTGAAATCATTCCTTCGATACTGGATTTCCATTAAATTATTAGCAAGTAATCCTTTCATGTTGTTCGCTGTATCTCTATTTGTAATAACAGTCCGATTATTTCATCAATAATTTATTCAGTTTTAAAGTGTAGTTTGTTACGCCCGGTTTCATAATCGAAACGTTAAAGTACCTTTAAGTAAAGTCAGCTTTAAATTAAAGTCGGTTTTAAAGTCACTTTAAACTTGCTGCGTTTCATAAAGACAATGGCATCCTACTTTAGTAAAAGTCAAGTTGAATGCAATGTTTGAATGTTGGGAACACTAGTTCATAGTAATTTTTGCTATTTATCTGTTTTATGTTGGTCGTACCGACACTTTTGCGCGCTTAATTTTCACAGTCTATTGTGGTCTAGTCCCGTGGCTTATCTGAATTTTACGACATCTAATTGTATTACATCTAATTTGTTTCCTATTGGAATCAATTAAGAATTGAAATGTGCGAAAAAAGTAAAAAGATCAGATCTGAATAAGCTTAATTTTGTAAAATGGCTTTAGCTTATACTAATAATGCTTCTCTTTTTTCTTTCATTTTTGTTTGTATTATTACTGTATTATTGTTATTATCGAACGCTGTACCTTACTTTTTCCTATATTTGTCCTTTAATTGGAATATTTTCTGTTGGACAATAAAGAATATTATTATTATTATCTACCAATTTCAGCGAAAATTCGTTGTATTTATTGAAACAGTCTTCTCTATTTCTATACACTTTTCGCCTTCTTACAACCACTTCTACCCCCTCATGTGATAATGTACTCGAACTTGTTCCTACTATATTCATTTTGAAGATAGCAAAGGTGCGTTGAACACAAGACAAGATATAAAAAGTGTTGCAGTAATACAAAACAGTGCAGTATCTTTGGTTATGTTTATACTCTTTAAAACTGCTGTCGCTCTGCTTTGTTAGTTGTAACTGGTTATACGCCTGCGCGTGAAAATAAAGTTGACTTTTACGAGGTAAAGCCGCAAAATATAGACTTTAACTTAAAGAACCTTTAAAGCCCACTTTAAAGTTAAAGTGAAATTATGAAACGGATTTTCGAAGTTAAAGTCCACTTTAATTCTTGAAGGCACTTTAATTTCATTATGAAACCGGCCGTTAGTGTTTCAATGTTTGTGTGTTATAAGTTTTATACAAATATTTTAATTATTAGTCTGATTTAGTAATTCTAAGCTTAGTAATCTTGCCTGAGGATATCCGTGTACTATATTAGAACATTTCAAAACTTTTTTTAACTGTTTTGATAAATGAATTTGCATTACTGTATAAACGAGAATTAAAACAAAATTTTAAGGGTTATTTTCAGTCTTCTTCACATGCTTTTTCTATGTTTAGGCCGAGAGCCAGGTGTAGCCAATATATATTTCGACCTCTGCTTTTTATTTCTTAATTTATTTCATTTGTGAAAAATGATGACTAGACTGGTCAACTTTCGTCTGCGCGCTAGGTCAGTACTAAGTTTCATATACGTGACATTAATGTTTAACACAAGTATATAGTACAGTGTCAGGAAACAGCAAAATTATTTGCCAAGATTGTAAGCTTTTTACGCTAAGAAATTAACAAATCAATGAATTTCTGCTAATACTACTCCAATATTCAAAGTTAAAGTGCTTAGTTTAAATGAAATAGTGTGTATAAGACTATGATACATAAATTATGATTGACTCTGTACGATAAAGAAAACATTTAAGTGCAAACAGAAGTGGTTATTTAATAAATGGTTCTTAATTAAATAGCCGTGAAAAACATCGTAGATACGTTTATTTTTAGGTTGATATGGGGGCAGAATAGCTTTGGAAGGAGCAAATCGCTCATCAGTTCTCGAATGGTAGTTCGAGTGGTTCATGGACAGGAGCATATCTCGGGAAAAAGGTCGTCGTAGAAAATTTATCCAACAACATTGTGGGTAAAAATGTGTTTAAAATCAATATAATTAAATTTGTTTTAAAATAACCATAATTTTAGATTGAACTTTGGAATAAACAGGATTTTATCAGAATAGCCCTTAAATGTTATAAAAATTATTCGAGACACGGCCGTCCCCCACGGAGGTTGGCTAGTGAATGGTTTCGAATTAAAATTTTCTAACAAACATCGATAGCGATTGTCTTCGCAAGGGTTGCAAACTGCCTCAGAAAAGTCCGTTAATTTCACTGGTGTGAGGGGAATATAGAATATTTAATGTGGAACTATGAGATATTTGAATTAAATCGAAAAAAAAAAAAAAAATTATTTAAAAATTCTGGAATCACTTTATTTTCATTATAAAATAGAGGTAGGTTTTACTACATTTAATTAACAATCTTAAAAATATTTTCAAAGTTTCAAGTTGGCTCTCTATCGGAACCAAAATGAACTACCAATTTTAGTAAATTTACGGTTAACTAGTTTACAACAGCCATTAATCGGTTGTCAACTAATTACTCGACATTTAACAAATGGATAAGTTTATGTTACTCGATTTTTACTTAACAATTTGTTAGTGCTAACAAATGATAACTAATCACTTGGTTACACAGGCTTTATGTTACCGGGCATAAGTAACGTGGGTAAGCCAGGGTTACAATCTAATTCAGTCAAAGGTCGGGTATTTTGATTAAACAGTTTTATTTACACACGGAAAATTATATATACATAGAGGTGTTTATACACAGCGGGGTAAAATTAGCAGAATAAAACTCTTTATTTTCAGCGGGCAGCTTCGTCATGCAAGAAATACATCCCTTGCCTAATTCAGGATGAGTGCAGCAGTAAATCAGACCTTTCTGAATTGACTTAGCTCTTGCCTGGATCAAAACAATAAGAGAGATTCTGCAGTTATAACTGTCTGGTTTGCGGTCTTGCTTCTAAATTAGCTGAAGCTAATATGAAAACACGTGCGTGAAAATACCAATTAAAATGTCGGTAGCTTCTGCCCTAACCAAATTAATAGGTAGGTATTTCTTTTGTCTGAATAGTTGAAATACTTTTGCCCCACAAATTCTAGCTCTTAAAAATAGGTGTACAAAAATTTACAGGTTATGTTCTTGTTAATCTCCACGCAGTTTCTTCCACGAAAGAGATTACCAAGAGAGTCTGTACAGCAGTGTCGGATATCGGTGTTATGTCGGCGGTCAGTAAAAGAAGGGATTGCTAACACAGAAAGCCGCGCTTATATACCATACAATGAAAGCAAAAACGGCATTGACAGTTGAAATAGGTATATTCAGAAAATATGATGAAAATAAACATGTTCCAACACTAGATACAAGTGATTAATTACAGAATATGCCGGTGATTAAAATAAATTGATAAAAATTATATTTGAATTATTAATTATTTCTAAATGTGATTTAAGAAACTAAGCTATTTATTTTATATTAACGTGAAACGTTATAAGGTATGCCAATGAATAAAAAAAAAATAGCCTCAGAAAACTTCTCTTTCCGTTTTTACTTTATGGTATCAATTAAATGTCGAAATCTGCTTTTAAATTTCAATTAAATTTCAAAATTGAAGTCTGAGAAGCAAGAATATACCATTTTATTTTTTAAGTTTAAAGCAGAATTAGCTTTAGTATACAAAAAAAAAAACATATCTAGAGGCTGTAAAAAGTACTGGACACTAGCGACTTGACCCTAGTTGTTAATTTATGATATACAGGGTGTATCAAATAAAAAAGTAAATTTTGCTTGGATGTTAACTACACGACATATAAAGCACAAACCCGCTGAAACCGGATTTTATCATTAAGAAATAAAAAAGTAAAATTTAGAGCTAAAAATTCCTTAGTCCGGGCCTGATGCAAGGAAACATCATGTTAAGCACCCGCTAAACGTGGTATTATGTATAAATACATTGCACTCATTTAGTATTATTCTTAATGATATGCCATAAATTCATTTAACGTCATTCTGAATAAATAAAGGCGAATCGACCAGTGTACCCTTGTAAAAATAGCAAAACTGATGCATTTTAAATTTCTTCTTTTTATAAAATAAACATTCCTTATTTGTTAAAGAGCATTCTACGTAAGTCTACAAAGTATTATTTTTAACATCCTGATAAGACGTTCGAATTTCACCGGATATGCGACTTCAGTAGCTACAGAAAACGTAAATATTTTTCTTTTGCTTTGTCGAATTTTAATCATCAGACAGGAAGTCTATGTTGAGCGCGGTTTCCCATACTATATGAGAAACTGCATTCAACATAGACTCCCTGGTGATGATATTCGCCATCATCATATACAGTATCGTGAAAAGTTGTTTTCTGTATACTTTCAAGCCTAGTAACCATGTGCTAATGGCCGTTTGCACCGACACGTTAAGTTTGGTTTAATTTTAAGTGACGCTCAGAATATGACGTTCACTATATGCACGAGACATGAACTATCACCTTCAAAGTACCGCTTACCCCTTAAAATTAAACCAGGCTTAACATGGCGATGCAAATGGGGCTAAGACAAATGACATTAGACGATTAGACGCCACGAACAATAGACACCTGGCAGCACAATGGCAGCACACGGTAAATATTGGGCAAACGTCGGTAAGATTGGCCTTCTTGCTTATCCACGACACACACATAATGTCTCATTTGCCATCTATTGGTGTGTTATCGAAGTAAAAATTCGGTATCAGTTGTTCCCATTAAACGTAACCACCCATGCCACACAAAACTAACAGCGGTAATATATAATGACCGCATATGATTACAGCTGTTACATATTATTATATTTACCTCTATATCTGATACACCCTGTATAAGTGCATAAAATTAATTATAACAGGTACTGTAAACCGCAATAGTGTTTGTCATTCACACCATATATGAAGCAGAAACCTGGAACCCAGCCACTAAATATCTCACATAATCTTCGCCTATATATACACATGTATACAAACTGTATGTTTATCTCAGTTGATACACCGGTAACTGCGCCGCTAATATTCAACAGTGTTTATTGATCTCACTAGTTCGCAATATTAATATTGACATATCTGCGTTCGTTTAAGCAGCTTGTATTGAAATATCAACCCTAAATTTAACAGGATAATCCGATAGAACCGAGGATATAATTAATATTTAATGAAACGTCGTCGGCAGGTTCTGCGTCTACTACATGTAATTATGCTCTTTCAGAGGTGATTCTATTTCGATTCCTCTCCTCCTCTGATGTCGTTGCTTTCTAGGCGTACGTTCGATTGTTTTTTCGAATTAATACGTTTCCATGACCGGCGGGCGACACAACAAGACCATCGAAGAACATCAGTAAAACATCCTCGTGTATGCATGTACATTCTATTCTAAATATAAAGCGCGTTACTTTGAACGTCTGCAAAGGAAACAAGACGCGTCAAAGAGAAGACTATGTATGTACGAAACGCAATAAAACGAAATCACGCAAGCGTGTTCCTATCGCTTACTATTATAGTACATTAAGAAACAGTATAAAGCGAGCAAAATAAAACGAGGAACGGCCGTTATGAAGATACAGTCTGCGCGCGATGAGCTTAAATGATTGTGAACTTATAACACAGTTGAGTGATACAAACATTCATATATACGCGCACGTATACACTTGTGCACATGTTAATTTGGCATCGGGTCTGGCGGCAATCGCTTTGTCTGGTATGAGTCAGTTAACGCAAGGTTAGAGCTGCGCAAGCCCGGAATTTTTGGCAACGGTATTGTACACGATTAACTAATTGGGTTAACTGTATGTTACGGATTTGCACCTGTTGTGTGCTTCGTTCGATGGAATTTTGAGTATATAATATTAATATACAATGTAAGATATACGACGAAAACAATCTGGTGGAATCTTGATAAGAAACTATCAATAATCCATATCAAAGGTGGGGAACAATTTAATAGTTGTGCTCGTTAAACTTTAATCGATTTGTTTGATTCACTTTACACCAATAAATAACAATTTGATGAAAGCAATTATTTGACTAGCTTAATGGATTTTGGGCAATATGTAAGGGAATACTGTTACACAACTTTGGGATACACACAGAACAATATTTGTTATTCCATAGTTAGAATTCTAAACAATGTTTAGTAAAACAACCGTTCACCTAATATTATAAAGTGTAGGACCGCTTGCCACCGTAAGATACACCAGTTTTGAAAACAGACCTTAATAAATCGATCAAATATACGGGGTGCAGCAACAGTCTGTAATCGGTCAGTGACGATATACCTAACATTAACTTAATTTAAAAATGTTTTAAGTAAAAGTTATTTGGGAAAGCACTAGCTATTTCCTGAAATTATTTTGATGTATACAGGATGTTTGGTTTCTACGGTACGTTATGTAAGTTTGTTATTTTGAATGGAACACTCTGTAACGGTATACAATTCTTCTTTTAATTTGATGGACTGAAAGGCGGATTATCATGTGTTCATTATTGTTGTTTAACAATCACTTCAACACCGTAACTTGCTTGAGCAGAATAGTGCATTTGAGACAAATTGAAAATCGGAACATTTATTTCCACAACACAGTTTATTTCTGACTCCCACAACCGAAAATGAAGTGCATAGAGTGATAAATAATTTGAGGGACACATGTTCATCGGGCTGCGATGAACTTAGTGCAATTATTAATACCTAAAATACCGTGTTGATCAATTAGTAAAACCTCTCACTGAAACAATAAATAATTCCTTTCATTGAGCGGCTTAAAGTAACAAAAATCCATTATCGGATTTTTATTTGAATGTACAGCCGTCGCCTTAGATTATGTCATAGATTTTAGTTCAGGCCTAGTGTAGACTATATTGATATATTTGCTTTAAAAACGTGCCAGCCTTCGTTATTTTCAAGATACATTCATTGTATATATTAACCAAAACTTCTACATGCTTTTATTTGTTTGTTTAGTGGCAATTTCACTCACCATAACTAATACAGTTTTTAAGTGGTGTAAGAGGTAACGTAATATTAGAAGTTTTACGGTCTCCGTGTTAGTAAGAAAGGGATGGTGCTAGCCGGTAGGCCTCTATACTACTCAGATCAATTGTAGTGGTTGGATTACATTTGTAGAACGAAATGAGTTTCAAATTCTAATTTAATTTATATATTTTAATTTTATTGTTTTTAAAACAGCTGTGACATTATAATAATAAAAAATCCACTCACTGTAGTGTTTATGTGTTTCGAAAAATTAAAAAAAGGACTAGCCAAATGTTGAATCACAGTGTTTTAATACTTATGCAACGAATTATTCATTTTAAAATAATAAAAAGTATACAGCCAATGGGAAAATAACATCATCAACATTAATTAATGAATAATTTATTTACAAAACATGTTATTACCTAAACGGCATTAATATTTTCGCAAAACCCTTGAATTAATATTTGGTATAATAACCATTATTGGTAATATACTCAGCTTATTTTTTTTTTGTCATAGACGCAACTAAATTTTCGTAATAATTAGTGCCTGGAAATTTCTCCCAAATATTTTGCGGTTGAGTGAGGTGTGCGGCATTTCTTTATCGAACACCATGGTACTCCAAATCCTCTCACTGTCTATATGTCATATTGTGATTAAAATACCCGAAATACATATACAAACTGGGATCCCTGCACATTTCGCAGTTCTGAACTGCTGAAAGATAAGGGATCATTTTTGATAAGAAATATGTGATGTGGGTGCCTATCTGTCTGTAATCTTTTCAAGTCGAAAATAGTTATCAAAGAACTTGGGACCCGTAAATTATTTATAGTACTATGTAAGAACATGAATAATTCGAGTTGTGGAAACATACGAAGTTTTATTATTTCTGTTAAGTTTCTTTCTTGCTATTAATAAATGCGTTACGTTCTGTGATGTCTAATAAATGAATGATTTTGTGCTGAGAGAAAACTAGCTTTGTTGAGTCTTACATTGAGAGTGAATAGAATGCAATAAATCGAAATAGCCTATTGGTATAAGTTAAGAGTTTCAAAAGTAAGTAGTAAGTTAAAAAAATTAAATAAAGCAAATTTTTTGTAGTATACTGTTTTTCAATTTTCGATAAACACGTGATATACTGACATGCATGTGAAAAGTAAACAAACATTGCACCCACTTATCCTAACGAGCAACCATAAATTGTGTTTTCACGATGCCTTGCTTATGTTAGACGAGCATATTTGGAGCATTTGAATGCGTTGGGCCCCTTAACCCTTAGATACCCAAGCGGGGTAACTTGGGTCCCCCACTTTTAAAAATTTTGCTGTGACTTTGTTTTGGTTGGTTGGCAGGCAACCAAGCTTACAGCTATTTGATGATGTTTGAGGTTATGTTTAGTGCAATTGGTTTGCAACTTTTTCCACATCTGTATAATATTTATACATTTTAGGTAAATGGGCCCCCAAAGTACCCCCCTTGAGTATTTATGTAAATTCTAACAATCTTGCAAAATTGCAGCTTATAATCGAAAATGAGCCGTCCAAATAGAAAAAAGATTTTAACCGCGACAGAACTTGCAGAAATAGCTTCAAGATTTGGTGATCTCTCGGAATCTGAGGGGGAATTAGACTATGAAAATAATTTAGATGATGACAGCAGTAGCGAAGAGGAGCTAAATTTGCAAGCAAATATGTCAGAGTCAGAAGATGACAATGTGGAAGTAAATTCTGAGGAAGAAGACGATGTCGACCCAGTTGATAATGGTCAAGAAGTTACCGAAAGTGAAAACGAGGACCAAGAAAAAACTGAATATACAGCAAAATCAGGTATGAAGTGGACTAGTAGTCCTGGACGGAGCTCTAAGCGTCTTGCGAGAAATATTTTGAATATTCGTCCTGGTCGTACAACTTACAGTAGCACTGCCGATTCTTTTGTGGAAATTTTCAATTTATTTATAACTACGGAAATCAAGGATATAATTTGTCTTCATACGAACGAGGAAGCAGAAAGATGTTACACTTTGTGGGTTGATCAGCATCCAGAATCAAAAAAAAAAAATGGAAACCACTGGATCATGTCGAGTTAGACTGTTTCCTAGGCATTCTTATAAAAGCGGGGTGCTTTGAGATGCAGAAGGGAATCGACAAGAGAAATGTGGACCACTGATCCTACTATACGCCGCTCTTTTTTTTGAGCTGCAATGTCGCGAAATAGATTTATAGAACTTTCAGTTTTCTTGAGATTTGACGATAAAGTGACCAGACCTGAAAGAAAGGAAACGGACAAACTAGCGGCGATTAGCGACGTATGGCACATGTTTACTGAACATTGCAGAAGAGCGTTTGAACCATCTGAACATATAACAGTCGATGAGCAGTTGGTTGCCTTCAGGGGATGATGCCCATTCAGGCAGTACATAAAATCAAAACCTACCAGATACGGCATCAAAATTTGGGCTGCTGCTGATGTTAGAACGTCTTTCCTTTGTAATTTGCAAGTTTACACTGGCAGACTACCTGGTAATGCTAGGGAACAAAATCAAGGATATCGTGTAGTAACCGATTTGGTTGAGCCCTACTATAATTCAGGACGAGGAGGTACAACAGACAACTTTTTCACTACCGTGGAACTAGCAAAACTTTTTACTCACTAAAAAACTTACATTGCTTGGAACAGTTCGGAAGAATAAACAGCATACCCCTAATGAATTGAAAGTAAGCACTCTTCCAGAACACTCCTCAAAATTTGCATTCACTAATGACTTGTCGATGGTCTCTTATATACCGAAGAAAGGTAAAATGGTTCATTTGTTATCATCTCAACATCATGATAAAAGCATTTCAGTAGAAGAAAAATGAACATTGTGGATATAAGCTCCATGAACTCTTTTATTATCTACATTGAGAAACATTCAGAATGGAAAAGATAGAGCTCTTGTCGTCGACGCCTGTTTCTCTTGAAGCTTGCTGACGACTTGGCAAAAAAAAAATGGAGCGTCGTGCTAATGATAATCTTCATAGACATGTCAAAACGGCACTAACTGATTGCGGAATTGAATTACCTCCCCCTCTCAAAAACGAGGCCGTCGAACCCGGAAAACGTGGTAGATGTTATAAATGTCCTCGAAAAGAAGATAAGAAAAGCAAAGTGTCTTGTGATATTTGCACAAAATTTGTTTGTGAAGCCCATCATAGGAAAACTACTAAAGTCCTTTGTTTTGATTGTGTCGTGAAGGAATCATTAATCTAAACATATATTTTCGTTATTAAACTTTTTGTTCAGAGTTCAAGTTAAATTTTTAATTTTGTTAAATTTTTATTTGTGCGAATTATTTTAAAATATTGCGTTTTTAATAAACATCTTTAATATAGGTCTAATTGTTGTTATTCTAAAGTTATTGAATATTTTGTACGGTTTTGCAACACCTCGGGCTTCGAAATTTCCAAAAGCCAAAGGGGGACCCTGATGACCCCGGTTGGGTCTTTACGTTGATTTGCGAAGCTTGGGTATCTAAGGGTTAAAGGAGATATACTACTTTGGGTGACGCTGGTATATGCATATTGCCCTATGACATTTCTAAAAATTTCGATTATACGTGCATATTATTTTGCTATGTAAGACGTACTGTGGGCCTACCTTCCAAAATGCGTATCAGTAGTAATCAGTAGATGCGCAAAAGCATACTTTATATATTTGTACCATGAATTTGAATGTTCATTGGTTAAAAATGGAGAAGATTACAAATGCGCATAATCTGCAATCATATATTCATAAGCTCATAGCCATCTAGCGAAAGATAGGTATCAGTAAGAGAAGGCAGATTTAAGAATAAAAGTTTATATTTGTTATTAGGAAAAACATTAACCAGGCAATCCATTATAAAAAATTACAATAATATACAATATTTATAAATATTCTATACCACCTCAAAGGCAAACTTACCCACAAATGTTGGCAAGATATTTTTTTTTTGCTTTCTAGTTACCTTAGTTAGTTAGTTTTTGCTCTCTACAGAATTCGCAATTGCGAACAGATAATTGTATTGTCTGCTTGCTATGCTAAATCCTAATCGAATATCTGCTCGAAAGTTTCGTTTTACAATAATTCACTCGACAAAAACTGCAAAGTGCGATATCTCCACTCTCGCTTTGTGCCCGCTTTGAAAATGTTCCTATCTAAATCGGGACGTGCGGTTATACGATAACCGTAGGCCCTGGATAATTAACTTTCGAACGCGCATATTATTAATGCGGCACCATTAATAACCAGAGCGGAGGGAAATTAATAACGTTTTTGCATAATAATAAATATATATGGAACTGGGGCGCCACTCCATAGAGGAAATTATATGGATGGAAATGGAGTGAGCCCGGGTATGGGGGATTCACGGTTTACGGTAACGGGATGGCGTAGATGGTGCAGGTAGATATCGAGGGCTAGGACTGTAAATAAATCATCGTAACGGGGCATTTTTACGATATAATAAATAAAGATGTGTAGATAGAATGTATCAAAGGCTGTCTGCCCTGGCAGACTGATTTATTGCGCGCATATTATCCTCCCGGAAACGTCGATAATTTCTTCGCTCTGCCTCGTCCTGACTGTATCTGTGTGTATTCAATGTTGTTGCCTACACTCGACCCCACCTACACGTTGTAAACGCGTGCATGTGTTCGTATGTATATATTCGGCAATGCACGCGAGGCAATTTAAAACGTCGTTTCTGAAATGTGCTTTTTAAAAGGTGTGGCATTTAAAATGAAAGCCGTGCATCGGCATTCCCGACACATGAAATACATAATTCATGTCTGGCAACCGAAATGGGACTTGTACTTGCTGATTTTAATGGAAGTCGATAGATACGCGGCAATGAGTCACTAGTAGTGATTGCAGATCAGCTATCAATGGTATCGATTATATTTTTCATTACGCCATCCCGAATCTGAAAGATAATAAACAGTTTATGAAAAATACCTCGTCGGTATATGAATACGGATATCTATATAGTGGAATTATTTTAGAGAAGGGAACACAGTTGTAAGTGAAACTTGTTGAGTTTATAGACGGATGTAGAGTAAGAACAATGGTAAGTTTCTTTAACTGCTATACTAAATCCCCGTTTTTGAGGGAGTGGTCCTCACTATCCTTTACTATTTACTTTAACCCTTTAAGTACCACTAGTAGAAATAATAGTTTTCGCCATTTGTTTTTTATTGATTATTGGTCTCAAGCGTATTTTAAATGAAAATAACAGTTTAAGTTTTATTTATGGGTTTTTGTTTATTAGAAAATAGCTGTCCTAAATATATGACACTGGTACAATATGTGTACATATACCTTACACATACTTATTAAATAAAAAATATTATTTTGTATGATATGGTTCAAAGCATTCCACGCACAGTGTTACATCACATTTACTGCAGTACGTTAGAGGTTTTTTTTGACATTTCGGGAATTGACATCTTCGCTGCTTATTTCTTCGCCTTATCCAATGATTGTTTCCGTCGTATTTTACATCAGGAACTACGCTGTGTACGTTATGTTTTCTGATAACTCCCGTATATCCCAGTTTTAAATAATATGTTGCAACATTTCTTCTAAAATCTAAACAAGATAAAGAACCAGACCCGTGAATTTTTTTTATACAAAATCCACGCATTCGTAATTGCCATATCGATCATTCTAGTAATTATAGGCGAATATCATTTTTTGCCTCTAATTCGAATGGCGTACTTTCCTACAAACCAGTCATGATGATCAACACCTCCCATGTGTTGATTGTACGTTTTGATTGAATTGGGTTGCGGAATGGAGATTTTTTGTTGTTGAGATTTACACCACCTTGAAGCTTTACCCAGTGGTTCAATGGTGTCAAAATTTGTGCCCATTGTAACACATTTATTATCATGCCATTTTAAAATCAAAACCTCACCATTTCTATCAAATCTGTAATCATATGCACCACGATTTTTCTTGGAAAGTTCCTTTGTATTCATAAGTGGACACTTATCCGTTCTATTCTCAGGCATAGTCCCTAATTGAGACAAAGTTAATTTTAGTACACAATAACAATAGCACATGTTACCAGTAGCTCGAAATCCAATTGATTTTAAGTGAATGAGTATAGATCTATTCGTAAAGAAATTATCAAAAAATACAAAATGGTCGTTAGGATTCGGAATACCATTCAAAAGTTTATGATGACTTACTTGATTGACTTGCACCTTGTAGTATACCCGGAATAGAGTTGACATCTTTGCCGGTATAAACAGAAAATTTATAGCAGTACCCCAGAATCGGCTTAGATTGAATAAACTGTTTCAGGTGATTATGTCCGTAATACTTTTCAATCATTTCATCGATTGATAGGTGAGTAGAGAACACACCCCATTGTTGAAATGCTTCATTCACTTTATTTATCAGTTTGCGAATTTTGTAGCATCTGCAACATAATATATATGCACAGTGAAAAGTATTTGAAAAGGCCTATCTTTATTACCTGTCAGTTAAATCGGGCTCATTATTATTACAACAGTGAAAAACAGATTTTAATTTTTAATACGCATTTCGAGACATGGCCTCCTTAACTATTTGTTGCTCAGTATCTTCATCTATGCTCCAGTATAATTTTTCTGAAATAATAGAATATGGTAACCAGAAAACAGCAAGAACCCAACGAAACCCAACGAAAACTCGTAATTCGTTAGAAGTTAATGTAAAATCTTTAAAATTTTTTGTACATTTAGCATATCGTTCAGTTTCTACTTGTAACAAATCATAAACATCATCAGAAAAGAACTTTTCAAACAATTGCACCGGGGATAAATCATATATTTCTTCACTAACCTTCTTTATTTTCTCGTTTTCTGTTTGTGTAGTTCGTATTTCATTCGAATAGGTTGGGTATGCTTTACACCAGCGCGAAGGAACATCAGTTAATTTTTTTGAACCCGCTCTTTTTGAAGAGCTTTTGCTAGGCTTTTGTTTCTGGGTACCGTTTGGGTGCCGTTGGCTAGCTACATTAGGCCCTTGTAGTAGATTTTCTAAATTGCCGGCAACATCGCTAACTTCATATTCACCTATTTCATCATCATCTCCTTCATCACAATCACTCAAAACGTCGGGATCGGGGGGCAAAACCGCTATGTCAACACTATCTGCCCTTTCTAAATCTCTAAGAAATTCTTCGTCTTCAAATAAAGCTTCAATATTTTTTACACTTAAAAACCGCTTATTATCCATATTTCTCACAAAAAAGTAAGAAACGTTCAAAATGCCGCCGCTAAAACTGAAAAAATGCAATCTAAAACTACAAACTATAAGCAATAACACAATATTTGGAAAGATTAATTTCCTTTGTGTCTTCACATAAAAAAAAAATATTATTTTAGCTATACTAGATGTGTCATATACTGATACGTAATGGGTTAATATCTCTAAAATTATAAAAGATAAAAAAAAAATTAAATAAATATGTGACTGTTTTATAGATAGCATAAAGGATAGAGGCAATAGAAAAAAAAATCACAGCGATATCTACGCAAACGAAAGTGACTTTAATTTAAAGCTACATTCTGCTCAAACCTTATCCGTCAGAGGAACAAAAACAGTAGAAACCGTCGTGCAATCATTATGCTCTTAGAAATTTGCGGCATTGTTGCAACCTGGAAACTTCAAGGTCATTTTACTTCGCTTGCCTGGAATCACGATTGCGCTATTGCATTGTCTTTTGGGGCTGTTCCTCACCTTGAGATGCCTGGCTGTGGTTGATCCCCGTGAGTTATGTCGCATGGTTTTTAAGCAATTTCCTATATCGACATTAACCACGTTGTATATACTCAAAATGTCAATGTTTTACAAGAAAAATCAGTTAAAATTTGTAAAAAAAAAAACTGCGATATATATAATAATATGCAGACAAGGGCCAGAAACAATCTATCTGTGCCTGCACACAGCACTGCACTATTTGAGACGGATCCGTATTATAATGTGGTAAAGTGTTTTAATAGGTTGCCTGTAGAAATCAAAACTATTGTTAACATCAAATCTTTTAAACGTACTATTTTTAACTTCCTTTTAGAAAAATGTTCTGATATGATATGATTGAATGAGTTTTTAGCGTCATGACTTCTATCTATTGCGGTTTTTCATACGAAGAAAGCTATCGACCATATTAGATGTAATTATTATTTTATGTACACACCTGTTTGTAAGTCCAGTATCATTTAGGTTTATTCGCATTAGTAGTCATGGAAATTAAATATATAATTTATCGTCTGGCAACTGTATGATATCCTGGTATCCTAGGTTTCGATTTTACTTGAATGAAGAGAGTGACTCAATGTAATTCGTTAAAATAAAGGAGTGAACTCCTTCGATACGGCGGGTTGTTGATAAAATCTTCGAAAAAGCTGTTTTATTTTTCATCAAGTGTAATGAATTAAACCATATCCCTGTGGTATATCTGGTATTGAAGGGGATTTTCTTTATAAATTCATGTAATTACCTTCGATCTAAAAATATATAGAAGAAACATTAAGATTGTTCGACATTATAAGAAATTTGCTGCGTTTATTATACCTAGGCACATTTTCTATATGGAATCATACATGTCTCTGCTGTTTCGAATGTAATATACACTTCAGATGCTGTGAAGGAGGTTCGTTGTCCTGGCGACTAGACAACCAGATATATGTACCTCCATCTAAACCAGTTATTATTTTATTTTGATTGAATTGACATATGACATATTCTGAAATTTTACCATTATTTAGTATTTTTTATGATTTATTTCATTATTAATTGTGGTATTTCACACCCGTAATAAACGTAATTAGTTCATTAACTAAAATAATTGACTTTTCAGTAACTACGAAAAATTATGTAGGTACTACAGCAGTTCTCCTAAAATGTAATTGAAGGGTTGATGCAGCCAACAAGATCTAGCACAGTGACTATCCGTCACTACAAGTTACTAGTAGAAGCTTAATAGAACATGGAAAATGTACGAATGTTGTTGATACAACCAAAAAGCTATGTTATGTTTACAAGTTTCAAATTATTTATGAACGAGAAGTATGCACATATTGGAGGACTTCTAAAGAGCACATGGAAGAAGTTTTAGTCAACCTAGTTGAAATAGTTAATCGTGACAAGCAATATACTATTAGGAGGCTTCGTATTAACTATTTAACAATTGCAATGTTGAGGAATTTGTCAAGAGATTTAGATTGCCAAAGAAGTATTCAGTGGTTATTAAAAAGAGTTGAAAATAAATTGCAATTCTGGTAAAATTTGTCCAAATTAAATGAATTACTTTCAAGCTTAAATAAAACTATGTCATTATTATTAATATTCCCCTTCCTAACTGCAATTTGTGGTGCCTATGTATTAGAGAATTGTCCACGTACTTGATTCTTTAACTGTACTACTTTCCCGCAACATGTATTTTACACAAAACAACTACGTAGAAGATAATTCAAAAACTTTCGATTCTTAATGATGTTTTATAAAAAGAGAACACTTTAAACTTTAAACAACATTAAAAAAGTCACCCGGTTACGTACTGCTGTGGTAGACACTCCGTTTTTCGTGAGTGTATTTTGAGTTGTATAATTTTGTTGTTTTGATTACTCCGTTCAACCGATATTCAATATACCGAGAATTTTCACAATAATGTTTATTTTGTATAATTTAGTTAAAGAGTTATTGTATGATTTATTTAATTAAGTGTTAAGTTTTTTTAAATTAATTCCATTCATTTATTTTTCTATTGTTTGATTGGTTTAATGCGGATTCTACTAGATTTTGTCGATGAATTGTGCGTTTGCGTTGTACGTTTTTGAGAGAGGGTTTTCGTATGAAAAACAATTGTAAAGTTTTGTCAAGCAGTCCTTGTTCGACTATTAACGTGAGTAGACGTATTTTTTGTAAATCATTGTTGCCATTTTGTAATTCTATTGATATTGAAATTAATCCTGTAAAAATTTAGTCCATCAAGGAATTCATATTATAATAATTGTTAATGTATTGAAGTGTGCACATTATAGATATAAGATCGTTTATTATTTTTGTTCGGGAAGATATTTTTTTAGTTTTTATTTTCTCATTATAGTTTAAAAAGTTTATTTTCGGTTTTTCAATTTTGTTGTTTCACCTCGGTTGGGTGAGTAGAAGCATTCTTCTTGCATATAGCTTTGTTTTTGTAATTTTCTAGTAATTGTCCACGCTTAGTTTATTTTGTTGAAACCACATGGATTGAATTTGGTATATTTAGGATTATCTTCCTGAACAAACAAAACTTTTGCTTTGTATAGGAAATAGCATTGTCCTATTGTAATTTAGAATCAAGTGCAGTTTTTATTTTAGGCCAGAACCTTCAGTTCACGGTTTTTTTCTGCACAATCTGTAATTAAACCCATTTTGAAAAATTTGATTGTTAATTAACGTCGTTGGGTTAAAAATTCTGTTCTTTGATTTTTATTTTTAAACCTTTACAATTTTTTTAAAGAAAGTCGGATTTCATTCACTCACAATTTACTTTTCGTGGTTAGATTCAAGTTTTAATTCGCGAGGGTAACTCTGAGGTTAATTGTTTTTGCGTTTTTTAAAAATTTTATCCGTTTGGGCTAGCTAATTTAATGTTTTCTTTTTCATGTTTAGTTCATTTTGCATTTTCTATTAATTCAGTCAGTACACAGCAGTACGAAAGGGTTGTATCATTATTACGCTGTACTGAAAAAGCTCTCATTCTATCATTCTATGCGTTCCAGTAATAATGGTAACTGTGAGCGTCTTGTAGTTTTTTTTTTTTTTTACCTATTAGGTGGTATTTTTATAACCGAGGCAATTTCCTTCTATAAACTACGGACATTAAATTAACTAACGGCGCGGTAAACACGTAACTAGTTTTCTTTAAGTACGTCATCGCGGAAAAACTTCATTATAAGATACCATCAAAATTGGTTCACTCCGCTCTTGCACAATGTTTACTTTCGCTTCCGCTGAAACAAGTTCCGTCTCCCTTCCACAGCCACCAACACCCCCTCGAGACCCATTTAATTATCACATCTGCGTTCGAGCATAAAATTCCCGAAGATTACGCCACTCGGATTTATATCCGGAGTGCGGAATACGTGACAAACAGTACACAGTTCGCTGGGCGCGATGACTTAATATGCACGCAAACGTGCTAGGGTGAACGTTTCCGCGTCGGTTTCGTGCATTGTACCGCGGCTTTTGTATTGGAAATTGGCGTGGTTCTGTTCTGTAGTGTAAATTATTGCTTCGGCTTTTAAAACAGCTCTCGTCCAAATAGCATTAATCCGGGATTTGCATTTCATCGATCTTAGTTCAAAGAATAATGATCTAAACTCGATTCTTTAAAACAATTGTACAAACAACAGTATTTAGCTGCAATAATAACAGATACAGATATAACAATAATAAAAAAACGTCCTTATTTCTCCTGAAGGCACAAAAATAGATATGAATAGCAGCGTGATCAAAGAAGAAATGATCAATTGATTATAAATCAATGCTGAGAACTTATAGTTAACTTATACTGAAAGAAATATTTTTCTACGCAGAATAACGGCTTGTAGTAAACATATTATTGTGGTATTTACTACAATTATAGTTTAGTCTATAGGAATGAGTGTTTACAATGGGTGTCTTCTGTGATCTTTCTAGAGTTTCGAACTGTGTTGACTTTATATCGGTGAAGATGGAGTGTTGCGGGGTTTGCGGGGTGACTGCGAACTGATTTATTTCATGTTTGAGAGGGAGAATAAAATTTGACACAAATCATCTAACAACGTTTTCAATCAGTTTTTAGTTTTAGGAGTGCCACGGGCTCAATTTTCGGTCCTGTTTAGTTTTGGATTTTTGTTAATGACATTGTTGATTTCATTAATTATTCTTTGGTTATTTATGCAGATAATACCTCTGCAAGTGTTACAGGAAATGATCCTATCAATTAGAGAATAGGGCAGATACATTATTGTCGATGAACTGATTCAATTGTTTACAAGCAATAAACTGCATCTAGATCTTTCAAAGAGTAATTATATGTTTGTTCTTACTGCGAGATCTAACAATAAGTTAAACTTGGATGTCAATATTTTCGTAAACAAATTTCGTTTATCCTTCTTGCAATTTATATAGATGAGACTTTGAACTGGGAGAACCATTGTACCGATGTTATCACTAAAATGAATAAAGCTTGATATCAAATTAGGAACTTATAAAGTATATTATCCTTAGATGCAAAACTGTCTTTTACTATAGTGAAGTCTATTCTAGGCTGAGGTATGGTATTGCCTTCTGGAGGTCGTTGCGTAATGCACATGGAGTTTTTTTAGCTGAGAAAAGAATTTTTAGATGTATCGCTAATATTAATACGACAGCTTCCTGTCGACCCTTTTCCTTAGACTTTAAATTAAAATTCATAAAAATTGGGGAGCCATTCCTTCTCTGACTACAGACCTATTTCTGTTCTTTCTACTTTGTCTAAAATATTTGAAAAAGTCGTTAACTCAAGGGTCATAAAATTTTTGGAGAGTGAAGGTTTACTTTCTTGTTGTCAGTATGGCTTTAGACCGGGCAAATCTACTGCAGATGCAATATATGATCTTTTGCACCACATATTCAATAATATTAATGATAAACAGATTGTAGCTACCATTTTTTGTGACTTGTCCAAGGCTTTTGATTGTGTTCCTCATTGTTTGCTACTTCGGAAACTTGAGAGATATGGCTTCAGGGGTGATGTTAATGAGTGGTTTAGATCCTATCTTACAGATCGCCAGCAGTACGTGCAGATACATGCTGGCGGGGGCTACGTCAGGTCGGAGATCGGTCGGTGGTGTGTGGTGTGCCGCAGGACTCAGTACTTGGACCGACGCTGTTCTTAATATTTATTAATGATCTAGCTTTTGCGGCTAATCAATCACACACCGCCCTATTCGCTGATGATACGTCACTTACATGGCATGCCTCGAATAAAAACGATCTCGAGAGAATCATAAACACTGGAATTCTTAGTGTTAGTGAGTGATTTAATGCGAACTCTTAATATATAAATATAAATGTTTGCCTTAATAATAATTTACTGTTACCTTGCAATCATGTAAAGTTTTTGGGTATTGTTCTTGATGCTGATTTAAAATGGACTGAACAAGTCCATGTCCTTTCGAAAAAGCTGTTTTCTGTTTGTTATGCTTTGCAAGTGATGAAGACGTAATCTTGGAGAGGGAGTGTCTCGTATGGTCTATTTTTCTTTGTTTGAGTCTCGTATGCGGTACTGTCTTTCCTGTTCGGGATTTACTTCGTTGGCAAATCTTGGTGTACTTTTTAAGGTGCAAAAGCGGGCAGTGTGGGTGATTTGTGGGGAGGGCAACAGAGCTCATTGTCGGCCCTTGTTAATATCGCGTGGAATCTTAACCCTTCCTTCCTTATTTTTATATGAGACCCTTAGCACTACCTACAAACAGCGTCAGAAACAGAAATATCGGTTTGACATACATTCTTATAGCACACACCATAATCACTACATTAACCTTCCTAAACCAGGCTCTTCCCTTTGTAGAGATTCCTTGTATTATATGAGTTTTTTTTATATATAAATTACCTACTTCTTAACTAACTCGCCAACTCAAAAAATGTTCTAGCGCCACTAAGGGCCGCACTGTTGGAACAAGCATTTTATTCCATTGACGAATTTTTAACATATGACTTTGATACATAATTCTTATCTACCTTATATTCCCCCTTGTGAACATTTGTTTTATATTTTAAATGTAACACAGCTACAGGCACTAGTCCATCAAATTACATTACTGTCAATGTCATTATTTTATCTACACTGATATTATTAGTATATGTTTATTTATGTCTGTTATATGTATTGCCAAACAACACCTAGTGTTTTTATGCGCAAATAAAGTATTAAAGTATTACTTCCTGTTCTAGTGGCTTATATTCTCGAAATTCTCAGTTATAAATTTAAAACTATCTTCCCGTCTTCTAGACACAGTCAGCATTCAGTCTCATCAAAGGCCTCGATTCTGTGTAAGTGCTTTCCGAGTTCACTGTCTGTAAAAATAGAGAAAACCACCTTGGCATTTTTGCGGCCACTTTCTAGCAGTTCCTTGATTCTAGCATGACTTGATGAAATACATTCCTTCGCATGCACCAAACCAGGACAGTTGTTCCAGTGTTGTAGTACTTTCTGACTTGCCCAGAATTTAATTTGTTGTTTAGCTACAAGGTACATAGGTGATATGCCAATGGCAGGTTCTGATCTCTGAAATTGCACCGCAGCGTCCCTTTTTGGCAAGGATATCTGCTTCCTTATTTTCAAGAATGGGTGAGTTCCCAGGTACTCAGATTAGGGATAGATTTTTAGCCATCCCTAATGAGTAATGAGTAAGCCGGTACTTCATCGTATTGGAACCAGATTTCAAGAGAAAAGTCATCCAACAACTCTCTAAATTCATTCTCATTCGGTTAGATTAATAATAAGAAAGCGCGGACCTGAGTGTTAGGCGAGAGCTATCTAACTGCAGAGAAGAAATGTGTTACATTAGTTCAAAAATTGTTATTAGTTATTTGGGACCTATATAATGGTCCCAAACAAGCTTTATTATTCATCTAAATATTTTCTACGTTAATCCTACTAGATAGGCATACATGCAAATGTAACAGAGAAGAGCATTTTCCATTGTATCACAAAGTCGCTTTTAAAACTGATATAAATATATATGTAAATTTTATAGGTATGTATTGTTACGCTACACAGTAGCATACAGCCCGGATTAAAAAAATAAATTTTAAAAGAAATACATTAATTGAATAAAAAAAAATCAAGTTTTATATATGCCAGTGTCATCTATTTTCTATAATTTTGATTTAGAAGTGTTCTGTCTCACCAGCCAGATGGCCTGCCAGGCAAGAAATTTCCGATCGAGGGGCGGTGACATAAAAAAAATATTGAATAGCTCGTTACTTTCTTATATTTTAACTCAGTACGCGTTGGGATGTGGTGGGATGATGTTGTCAATTGTGCTCTCCCTCAAATTCAATGTTTAAGAGCATTAAGTGCTCTCATAGGCATGATAATGTTATGCTTCAATAGCTTTAAACCATTAAGTAAAATTAAAACATTCAATAGTGGATAAAAGTGATTTTTTTACTTAAATCAAATTCAAAATGTGACTTGTTTAATATCAGACATAAATCTATGGATAATAATCTCAGGTGAGTCCGTGAGTCCGTTTAATTAATAACACTAAAGTTTCATTCAGTAATTCCACGTTTTGTAATTCAAATTCAAAGTTTCTTACTTAAATACGTTTGAAATAAATTTTAAAAATCCCGGCGTTTTCTGACCGTTCAAATGGAGTTATATTAGATTTGAATAAACGTGTGAAACAGAGTAGCCAACCTTGATGGTAAATCACTGGATATTGGTTCGTAACATAAAAAATAACAATACTTATAAACTAATTACACAAATTTCCCCATAGTAACTGGAGATCGTTTAGCTATGTTACAAACGATTTTCTAACCTCAAATTTTTGCAGAACGGAATAAAATAAAATTTCTTATAAGTACAATTCAATTTAGATTAGAATCGAAATAATACGTTTATTTTTTTGGTAGATTTGACGAAGAGTACCTTTTTACAGGACCGAATTCTGCGATCATCGGTGGTCAGGACTGTACAGGTCGGATATGGGCCCTCGTAACTCGTAGATACATCAGGTCAGAGAGGATGGGTCGCTCAGGACAGGAACATTACTCGGAAAAATCGTCGTTGAAGAAAAATTACCCAAAAATCGTGTGTAATTTGGAATAAAATTATGTGAAAAACTTGTTTAACAATTACAATTATTTTAGGTCGTAATTTGGAATAAATTGGATTTTATCGAAATAACCGTTAAATTTTAAGAGAACAAACAGAAATATGTCTGCCTCGAAAGAGGTTCGGTTAGTGAATGGTTCGAATTGAAAATGTTTTAACTGACTTGCAGCGATTGTCTCCAAGCAAGGAGTCCAACTGTCTTTTTGTGAGAATCCGTTAATATAACCAAAAATGAGGAACCTCCATTTGTTTTACATATGAAAATGGCCATGTGATCGACAGGATTGTCAGATCTTCAACGATGTGAAAATAAATAAAATTACAAAAACTGGAATCACCTTACACTTTTTATAAAACAAAGGTATGAGTCTCTGAATTATGAGAAAAATACATTTTTAATTTTTAAAAGCTTATTACTATATAAAAATTAACAATCTAAAAATTCATTATTGCACCTAAAAGGTAGGCAACCATTTATACACATAGAATTGTTACAGAATCCAATTTCCAGCAATTCCCATGTCTGTCTGTTGACATATCAAAGCAATTGGTCTGCCAATGCATATAAAAACATTATCAAACAAAAATTTACAGAAATAAATACTCTGTAAAAGAAATAAAACTGTTCACTCGAATTAAAGGTGGATCCAAATTTGATCTGTCAAAATCTATTGTAATAATATACTATTCAAATTCTAATATTCATTTTCGATGTGTAGGTGTATCACTGCTGATCATCTCGCTTCCTGAAGGGAAAATTCTAAGGAAATGCCTTGAAGGACTTGCCAATGCAGAGATTACCTACATCACCTGACATCGTCTAGCTGTCTGCTGCTACATTATATCCTTTTTTTTTTTTTTTTTTATATCTAATAAGTTTTAAAATATAATTAAGTAAAATAGTGACATTCCCTTTTTAAATAATAGTAGAATATTAAATACTCTCTCCATAACAGTATATTTGTCTGTCTGTAATATCGATTTCAAGGCATTTGGTGGCTAGAAGTCACAGGAGACTGTTGCAAGACAAAATCAGCTAACTGTAAATACTGTACCAAAGGTTTTTTGCACCTGAAAACTTCAATGCACCTAAAGTTTATTTTGAAATTTCAAAACGTATGCCAGTAAGTTAATGAATGATGACGATCTACGAGTCTTCCCATCTTTAATAATCCATTTTGATATTGCTATTTATAACCAGCTACGCTACGGTATATTGAAAATAAAATACCGCCTCATTTGCACATATATGCACTTACGTTAGCATGAATCTGATTCAGGGTTTTCCAACGCAAATCTGACGATCCACGAGCGCTAGCCATATGCATAATAGAAGATTATCCCCTTATATGTACGTTCACGCATCGTTCTTGATCCGCGCAGTTTATAATTCGACGAAGTGGGTTCGTTAATACTCTTCTTTTGGCGCATTTCCAAGCTCATTTATATTAACGTTAAAACATTAATTCCGCCCAGCTTAACTGACGTAAGCCTTTTTAATGTACGGTCTGACAAATTTCCATTACATGGCAAATAATAGATACAGGTATTGAAAACATGTAATAAAGTGGTACAGATTTAAATATATGAATTACAAAAATCTTAGCTTCATTCTATCCAATTAAGCATATAATAATAAAGCTTGTTTTGCACCCTCTAGGATCATGTCAAATTTCACACTAAATAAAATTTATTACAGGAATCCATATATTGCTACTGATATTATTATTACCTTTTTAGTGAAATGATAAAAAAAAAAATGTGCTTATAATTCCAAGTATTTGCTTTGTAAAATCATATAAAAGATTTCGTCCACATTCTGTGCCTTTTCGCACGTAATTATGAAAAACATCGCATGTAAGACAACAAAAGGTGGTCACTTCTCTCCCCGTCTCTATTCCCAAGCTTTTACCCAGCAATTAACGGTCGTAGTTTACAGCAATTAAATCTCCGGTTCCATCAGCTCACATATGAAGATCTGCGTTCTTATGTCTGAAAAAGGATCTCTAAAGACGCCGCTGTTTTGTAAATAAAGAACTAGAGCGGATATAATCGAGCATTTCCACCAAAGGTCTTGAGAAGCTCCAAGGAAATATAACTGCACAAAATGTAGGTGCCGAGTATTTTATACTTCGGTGTTAAATATTGTGTTATTTAAGAATTTTTAACCGCTCTCGTAAGTATTGGAAAGAAACGAAAACGACCAGCTTTGAGCAGAAGTAATTCATTTCATTCTTCATGCGACGTTTCGACAAAAAACTCGCTCGTCTTTCTCAAGCAACAGGAGAAGTGATAGTGTCACAAATTTTTTATTGAAAAATGAAAAATAAATAATGAAATACCAATAGCTGTTGAATTTACATGTTTTTATCTACTAAAATTGCTAGAACAAGAAGAAATTAAATTAAAGTGAAAATCATTTACTTGTCAAATGAGCGCCATCTACAAAGTCAAATATCAACTATATAGGGTACGCACAAAGCAATATACAAATGTCAAAAAACCAATAGAAACAAATACCTGTATTATTTAAACGTAATTGTAAAAAATAAGCTGTAAAAGAAATTATGAATAAATTAGTCAAAATTAGGAACATCAGAAACGTAAAATTGAGAACCTACACACAAAAAAATAATTACTCAATTTGAATATAAATGCATCAAATTGAGTATAACATAACTTCCTATATAAGCAAGAAGATGATGTATTTATATTGAGAATAAAATTTGTTCAGTTTTTCAATCCCATGAATTTGTTAGACGAAACAATTTGTTAGTTCAAATGTAATCAATATATTAAATCATTATGAACATATAATATTTTCACCACAAGAATAATTATTTTAGATTTGAGTAAATAGATTTTCTCAACTGGAAACTATGATATTTATGCCTTAATAATTTATGTACATTTGATAGAAGTATTTAAAAGTATTATTGAAGTATTGCCATTATTTGCTTCCAAAATATAAGTATATTGAACTGATAATACTTACCTGCTCAATCTAAGCATTTCTACTATTCAAGGGTAATAATTACCTACTAATTTTGTGTCTGTAACACCAAAAAACTTCGGTAGGGGAAAATTAATAAATAAAGAATATTATGTAATTAAATAAATTTACTGTCCTACTTTATAGTTTTACAATGTTTGGGAGAAGATAGCGTATTGGCTACTCCAGGAGTGCGCACGGGATATGTATAGATGTTATGCGTATCCGTCGTTGCGATCGGTGTTTCGGGATACTTCCCACTCAATGCCTGGGCCTGGTATCTAGTCGCATTCAATCAGTGCAATAATTTTGCTGGTATTGCCTACTGAAAACTAATAACTAGTAAATCCTACATATATTTGTTAAGTACACACCACCATGTTCATATATTATCGACACAATGGCGCTGACTCTAAAAATATTTCAGTTTCTTAAACCAATAATTCTTTAATATTCGATAACACTACGTATTTACCTTCGAAATTTTAATGTAGCATCTGTGCATCAAGCCCCATTCCATCCCAGTTCTCTAGTAGCTGTGAAACGGCTGGGGCATCCATTTAATTTACTTACACTCACAACCAACAGCACTGTTCGCTAGTCAATCAAAAAGTGACGCCAAGTAAAGGGTACGTATATGCAAAACCCCCTACACCCCTCTAAAAAGAGGGAACCAATGACAGATAAGATTTAGTGCAATAAATGGTGGGGTAAAATTCGTTCAAATGTTCAATATTATGGTAATTTCAATTTGATATTTCATGTTTTCAGCACAAAAATTTATTTAATTTATATAGTAATTCATTATTACCAACGTATAAGGGATTTTATTTTGAATTCTACAGACTTTCTCACTATGATAGCATAGATTTATTCCTACAACAATAACAATGTTCATTTGGAGGAAGTATACTTCAATGCAAATATTTATACTATTTGTTCTAAGAGTATATTGTGTTTTCAGAGAATTTACTCTTATGTTCTAACCAACAAGATTTACTTCATTTAAATATATATTAAGTTTCGATTTTTGAATAAATAAAAATATTCAGATTGATAATAAATTTTTTTGTGTGTAACATTTGGATTACGTACAGAATCTTATGAAACACAGACAATAGTCAATGTTTGTTGAAGTTATTTAGCTATAGTAAGTTTATGAAGTACCTTTTTAAAACACCATACATAAATTAACTATACAAAATGTAATGTAAATACCGACTGTAAATGTAGAATGGTATTAAAGAAAATAAAGAAAAACCGGTATAAGCGAAACTCCTAGAGACTTGTGCATATTTTGCTCGATTAGGCCAAATCCATATGAGTATACGCTCAAATTTTCTAATTTTTCTCGTGAATAGTTTTCCATAAATACATCGCTTACGCTGAACGCCCATTTAGATGCACGCAGTGGGTGAAAAACGGTTTCCGCCATCTTTAAATGTAGTAAAATAGAGGAATAGACTACACTTTCATGTTGTGTACTGTCAAAATGAGTCAATTTTTTTTGATATATTAATATCTTTTGAATTAGGATTGCTGTACATGACTTATGGCACCAATCAAAATTTAAAGCTTTTCGCTGAAAGACAGCAGTTCCAGTATGTTTATATAACATTTTAAGTCAATTTTCTTAGTTATCTCCTAAAATATAATTTTAGTACATACCCGCAGATTTCGTTTTCTTGTTACCCATCACTGATTACATCAAGTAGCTACTTAGTTGGTTTGACAATCAATATCGTACATATATGTAGGTATATTCAATTTCACACAAGTACTCAAAAACTATGGTAGTGACACTAACAATAAGTACTTCAAAACACCTTACTACATGATTTACTCTTTAAGTATACATTTTACCACAAAATTTCACTATTCAGTATTGTAGCAACACTTTATTGAATAGTGACATTTTGTGGTAAGAGTTGTTATTAAATTTGAATAAGGAATAAAAGAGCTTCCGTAACAGATATAAGTAGTAAGTAAGTAATTCTGAAAAAAAAAATATTGTTTGAAATAAGAAAGGAACGCAGTAAGCTCAATTAAATATTTAGTAAATTGAAACACAATATGTATTTTACTTACAACAAAGATATTGTTACTATAAAAAATATAAAGTAAGCAAACAAATCTAATTGTTTCAACAAAATGTTTTGTTCTTCTGTGTGTTATTCTATTAGGCTCAATAAAATTTATTGTTTGAAGTAAATATTCCATTCGATCAATTTTACAAAATTTTATTTCAACTAACATTTAGGGAGGGGTAGGCAAGAGGGGCCACGAGCATTGGGGACATCGTCTTATCTACAAAACGGCATTAAGCATCTGTCAAATAATAGCAGACCTAATATTCACAATGGGTGTTTTATGTTTTTTTAATGTAGAAACTTTACTATACTAATAACAAATTATTGCTGTGCGTAACTTTGTAATTTCCAGAATTTCTTTATGTTTTGATGTGAGTTAACGGGCCATTATCGGAGTTTAAGTAAATTATTTACACTTACTTTTTTTATGCTTCTTTTTGCATGTATTGCATTATTTCTATAGTGCGTTATTTGATTATTTCAAATATTTAATGCTAATGTTTAATTATGAACCACCAGAAAATGTCTTAAAAGTAAATTGGCTATTGTATGGGCAACATGGACATCATTATCTTACTCTCAGTCTGATTCGTTATGACTGGATATAGTTGTTATATTTAAATATAGATTAAATGCGAACATTGCAGGAAAAGATTGCTGATAGGATTTGTGAGATTGGAACCGGTACTTATCTAATTAGAACCCGAAGGACAAGATCTGCAGGAACCATGGCTTTAACAGAATAGCAGCAAGACAAGGTTTTGATTTCTGGCAAGACTTTGGGATGACCATAAATTTGTCGCAGACAATTTTGAATTGTTGTTTGAGACCGGTGTATCAATTGCACCAAAATCAAAGCGCCTTTAACTATCGGCAAGAACGGGAAGCTACTGTTACCATGAAGTCTGTTTAGTGCAGCAGAAGCCTATTTACCCTCCAAGTGCGTGTATTTCCACGAGCTAGAATGAATCTATAGCTTATGAATAATTGTTCTTCCGAGAGCAGGGGCTGAAGGTTATTGAAGCGGTTTGGATGCAAACAAACATCTATTCCTGATTTCCGATATTCGTAGATCTAGTAAGAGCCTCGAGAGAATCGCCGTTACTGCTGCTGGACAGACGTCATACGTAATAGAAATTAAACTAATCTATTATGCTAAAGGGCATGGGTTGTGTTTCCTCAGGCTCTTGATGATAGCTTTCAGTTCAGTTTTGATGGAGTTCTCCATTAGGCTTTCTCGAGAGACATAATTCCTATTTCTCATGTTAGGAATAAAGTACAAGTTCAACGAAGCGTAACAAGGGAAAGACAACCATCTTACAAGCACTACGTATAAATCTGCTACAAGAAAAGTAGAAGTCTGGAGAATCCCTAAGGCAGAGTAGAAGTGCTGAGGAGAGTTAAAGAAAAAGATGACAAGAAGAAAACAGAAGAGACCAGAAGCGCGAATTTTTAAGGAAAGCAAAGAGATAGATTTTAGAAAACTGCTAGGAAATAATCAAGTTCTTCTGTTGAGGATGATACGCTTCTATGTTTCTATGTAGTGTTGTAAGGGGAAGTATGGATACAATACCATGGATGGCGAGGTTGGGTACATGGAGGGTGTGCGAATAACGTGGATGAGTTCGTCTTCTTATTGTCTCAATTGTGAAGATTATCTTCTTATTGTTATTTGTATTTTTTTTTATTTTAAGTAGTCTCGCTTTTAAGAGTTTCAGTTTTTTCCGCATTTTTTTTTAAAATATAAATCTATTTTACATATACCCAGATTTATCTTACAACCCATTCTTACTCACCTGAACCCCATCTTGCTTCCTTGGGCAGATGGTGTTATTACATATTTCTTTTCAAAATTTTCTACAACTTCAGGAGTACCCATCGAACAATGTAAATACACCCATCAGCAGGTAATTGTTTAAGATTTACAAGCCTACTTAGAACTGCACATCAATTTGCAATCCTGATGTAGTGTTCTAAAGCTTAGTGTTCCATCTTGCCCACTTCCCCTATATTCTATTATTCAATGAATAATTAGTTATTTTACACTGAGAAAAATGGGTTAATAAACTGTATACTTGACAAAAAATTGTTTACCATAGGTAAAGTTTTGCTTGGAACTATATCTTGAATTAGTACCTGCAACTAAACCCAGTTTCTGAAAGCAATTGTTACTGTAAATAGCGCTTTTATTAAGGCTATTATACAGCGTGCCTGACGAATTTGTGGTAAGTAACGTATTACTTATGACTACAGCACACGGTTAGTAGAATAACAAGAATGCTGATCGCTATTAAACTCATGTATTTTCTTAAATAAGCTAACAACTTGCCACAACTACGATTGTTTAGTTTTGCTGTCACCACGTGATTGTTTTTGCTATTCCTGATTGGCTAATGCGGCGAGTAATAAAATAGTCCCCGAGACTTGCTACGCGCGCAAGCGTGGGCTAGCGTCAAGTAGAGTTACGGACGGCGGACGTGTAAAAAGAGTGGCCAAGAGTACGGCCATTGTAGGCCATTTGAACGCAAAATATATTAAAATACGGGTGGGTTAACTCAAGGCTCATCCGTATAAAGAATCCAGCGAAAGAACTACCGAGCTTATAAGCAATCGATGTTTCAAAATGCAGTTTTAAATCACGTGGTGGGATATTGAATTCCTCATCACTGTGATTATATCTGCGCCCCTGGTGAAGTTTAAGTGTGATCCCGTCGCTATGCCGACAGTCCAAGTCTGCACCTAAGATACCGTGACCAAGAAGCCGACGTCTATGTCGCATATCCGATCAACTCGCCGAACCAACGCCTAGTGCGAAGAACCAACAGAAATCGCAAGTTTACCGCTAGGTATATTATTTCTTGTTTGTTATTAGTTGTAACTTCAAAGCCAATATTTTTTTTTGTTCTTTGTTTAGATTTCAATAGCTAAATAACGTTTCAAGGGAGCCCCATCTACCCTATCTTTATTATTGCTTTTTATTTTTTTTTTCATTATTAAGAATATATTTTATGATCATTACGGTGTAAATTGTTTAAAAAAAACTGTTGTTAAAGCGAAACCAATCTTTCTTCATATCAGGTAGTCACTGTGTTGTCCTATACAAAATAAAACTATTACTAATAATACGGCTTTTTATTTAAATTTAGTTGATATATAAGTTGCACACAAATTTAAGGTAGTATATTGTATATATATAGAACACCATTCCTTTTGTATATATCAGGTATCTAGTGGCTCGTTTGGTTACTACTTCAGTTTAGTTATCATCAAGTAACTTCATAAGTTACCGGTATGAAGCAGGCGTAAGTAAGTAGTAGATTGTTTGTTTATTATATCAGTGTTTAGGATCTTTTTTTACTAGTGCTAAGTAATCTTGTGCTTTTTGTCCCCTATCCAGCTGAACTTTTTACTTACGATAATTGTATTTTCATTTACGATTATTAAATTTTTTTCTCAGTGTAAGTGTGACATATATTTGACGCAATAAAACTTTTTATTTGAGCAAAATATTTTATTTGTTTAATTCTATCAAAGATATTGTTAAAACAAACAAATTTTATTAACAAAATTATTTGTTTACCCATATTTAAACAAAGATTTTAGTTTTGGTTGAGTCAACCAAATGGGTTTTTCAGTGTAGGTATTTTTGAATGTCTTCTCTTTTTTATCATCTGATCTATCACATGAATTTAAATATTGCTTTATTCGTGTGCTCATGAAATATGTATCTACTTGGCTAATAACCACTAACTAAAAACTTGTTATACAACGTGCTTACGCAGATATACCTATACTCGGATAACTTGTGCGAACCGACCCTGTTTATGTAATCGTAAAATTATACGATCCTCGCCACCAACACACTCAGGTAATATAAAATGGGGATATTTCCTGTAAGCAGGTATGTTGTACATACCTACGTATGTGAGCGTATAGGTATATAATCTACAGGCATTAAACTCGGTGGCAGACTTAACCTTAAACTTTATACGCGCACCGCCAGATACAGCGCTGTATGTTTCTAGGGGTTGAGTAGAGGTATCGGGGCAGTCGCCCGTTGCCGTTCCAAGACGTACATAAAACGTTTTCGCCGGATCCCCGGGGACGGAGCGTCAAATTTACGCGGATCGGTTTCGAGGATTACACGACTTACAGGCTGACGTTTCTTCTTTTTTCGGCGCTGGTTAACTTGTCGCCCGGAAATCCGAAGATTGGATCGCATTGATAGGGGCGGGAGTGTCGTTCGAATGGGGACGTCCGTCTTACGTTTAATTTTACGGACTTTAACGTGGACGATATGACAAAAGCTCGCGCGCTCGCATCGCTCACTTTTCTCTTACCTTTTTATAACGGCATCCGTTATGTAAATGTGTATACAATTGAGATTTTATAATCTCGATTCCCAATCTGCAAAATGATACTCTCGGAGAATTGGATATTTATCTGATCGGGGCGGAGTGCCGCTCTAGATGGCGCTCTAACACTCGTCCTTATAACGAGAACGGAATCGATATGGAATCAATATTTGAACGTGCCGAAATAAAATTCCATCTGAGCTACTTATGTTATATCCATTAGAATGCCCTGCTGCCTTTTGCGTAAATGTAATGATATTAAAAACATTTTTGCATCAATATTTTTCCTGTAATAACAACATATTTTTGATAGCCAGAATGCTAAATTAATCGCTAAGGATTGAAATACGTTAATTTCATAAACAGTATACAGATAAAGTAGTGGTAAATTTACGTCAAAATTGCACTGAGAAAAAAATTTAATAATCATAAATAAAAATACAACTATCGTAAGTAAAAAATTCAGCTGGATAGGGGACAAAAGCACAGATTACTTAGCACTAGTAAAAAAGAGATCCTAAACACTGATACTAACAAGAAGCAATCTAAGTTACTTACGGTCTGCTTCATACCGGTAACATATGAAGTTACTTATGATAATTAAACTGAAGTAGTTAAGCCAAAGAATATATGTAGTTGCAGTAAGCAAAGATTGCCCTTGTCAAGTAGGTGTATTGCTGTGAGTGAACTATTCTATAACAACTATCACACCTTCATAATTAATACAAGCTATTTAGATTACTTGTAATAAGGAAAGAGTATCATTAATGCACGTTCACTAAATACCTGATATATAGAAGGTAATGGTTTGCTATAAATATACAACATACTTACCTTAAATTTGTTGTTCAACTATAGGTAGTGTAGGAAACGAGGAAGTTTAGTGAATACTTATTAAGTAGCTTACTGTGTACTCTGTGTGAATAACTGATAAAGTACAAAAAAAAAGTTCCGCAAATCTTCCATTATTTATGCAACCTCAACTATAAGTACTGCGTACCGAGCAATGCGTAATTCAAAATTATTTGCAAATAATCTTTAATTACTATTCAGTGTGAATTTGCATTAATAATTGAAGGTTAAATTCGCATTTATTTTGCTAAAGATGATACATAATACTTATTACTTAAGCAAAAAAAGCAGTATTATTAGTAATAGTTTTATTTTGTATACATGTTTGTCGTATATAACATACCTGATATGAATGAAAGATATTGGTTTCACTTTAACAACAGTTTTTTTAAACAATTTACAACGTAATGACTCATAAAATATATTCCTTAATAATGAAAAAATGAATAAAGCAATAATAAAAGATAAGGTAAATGAAACGTTATTTAGTTACTGAAATTATTGAAATCTAAACAAAGGACAAAGAGAAATATGGCTTTGAAGTTACAACTAGTAACAAACAAAGAAATAATATACCTAGCCGGTAAACTTGCGGTTCCTGTTGGTTCTTTGCACTGGGCGTTGTCTCGGCGAGTTAATCCTCTGTTGGCGTACATGGCGGTAATGTCCGGTGATCGCCTCGAAAAACAGCACTTCGTCGGCGTATCCCTAACTGCAGGTGGCACTTGGACTGTCACTCACCTAGCGACGGCCTCCACACTTTAATTTCACCAGCGGGCGCAGATATCATCACAATGATGGGGAGTTCAAATATCCCACCACATGGTTTAAAACTGCAATCTTGAAACATCCGATTGCTTATAGGCTCGGTACTTCTTCTTTCGCTGGGATTCTTTACACGGATGGAGCCTTAAGTTAACCCACCCGGTATTTTTAATATATTTGCGTTCCAACTGGCCTACAATGGCCGTACTCCTTGGCCACCCTTTTTCGACGACCTTTTCCCACGTCCGTAACTCTTACTTGACGCTAGCCCGCGCCTGCGCGCGTCGCTGTTTCGGGGACTATTTCATTACTCCGCCGCATTAGCCAATGAGGAATAGTAAAACAATCACGGGGTGGCAGCAAAACTCAAATAATCATAGTTGTGGCAAGCTGTTACCTATTTAAGAAAATACATGAGTTTAATAGCGATCAGTATTGTTGTTACTTCTACTAACCATGTGTTGTAGTTAGATACAGTACCAATAGTCATAAGTAATACGTTACTTGCCACAAATTTGCCAGGTACGCTGTGTAATAGCAGTTAATAAAAGCACTATTTACAGTAACAACTTGCATTCAGGAAACAGGGTTTAGTTGCAGGTATTAATTAACGAGAATAGTTCCAAGTAAAACTTTATCTATTGTAAACAATTTCTTATCAAGTAAACACTTTACTTAGCCCATTTTTCGCAGTGTGTATGGCGAAACTATAAATCATCACGTCATGATGTGCTAAACATGTTATAAAGCTTTCTGGCCTGTAGTGGCAAATACGTTAAGCATATTCTACAACTATATAAATTGACGTGAATATGGCGGTTTTCCTATTTCAATAACAATGCTGATATATCAATTCACCTTTATGACAGATAATAATGAAGTATCATCTTTATTATCTCTTTAAAATAAGAATATTACTTACATATGATAGCAGGTGATAGGTATGTGTTGATTTTTAGTGCCACCTCGTGACACGCGCCTAAAATGTTAGTTCATCATTGATCCTGCATGCATCATTCGATAATGACCAACCTGCCTATATGAAAGAAGATTTCAGTATGAATTCTTATGATAAAAATCTACATGTTCACTAATTTTTAACTATTCAATGTTACATACGTTGTTATTAATCTATTACATAAGGAGACAGTACAAATATCAAAAATACACGGGACTTTTAAACTTTTCATTTAACATATTTTGATCTATGAGTCTATGATTAATTATTTTACAAATTCTGGAATAACTACATGAAATTTATATTTGTTTATTTAAGTAATCGAATTCATGATACGTAATTGAGATTTAATCCTTTCTTATATGTGTTAATTTTCACTGCTAGTAATTTTGATCTTTTATAAAAATAAAACTCAACTTTCTTCATACATCTCTAATCGTATTTTTTGTTTCACACTTCAATAATGCTCTTCCGCAGCATAACAAATTCTACTCATTCAAATAATTATTTTTATTTAAATAACCATTTTCATGTTACTGAGGGGTGGAAGTAGTTGGTGGCAGTGGGGATAGTAGGCAGTGGTGGGGGTAATTGCTGGGAGTAGTTGGTAGTGGGGTGCATTATTTTTTTATTAATAAATGTTATTACTTAGTAACACCGTGGCCGGAAGAGGTATTTTGCCTTTAACATAGAGGCGTAGAAACTGATAAATTTAACTGTAAACATTTTATCAAAAAAATGTCGCCGTTAACACGTTACAATACTATACTCAGAGCCTATTATGAGCAGAGATGAAATAAAACATTGGTTATGATTGGCAATGACGTAAAGTGTTCTGATCTATCCTATGCGCACGCCCAATCACAAACAACGCTCTCAAAACTAGCTTTCTTTCGTCACTGCTTATGACACAGACTTTTATTTTTTTGTGTACGCTTCATTTCTGTGAAAAAACATTGAGATTATTGCCCTTGGGAGATATAAATAAATTATTGCTTTAAGATATTTTATTATGCAATATTTAAGAAACCAAGATGTAACAAGTGTAGTAAGTACGGGATTTTATTAATTCGGGACAACTATTTCGGAAACACATAGCTTCTTCACATTATCAACTGATACGTACACATTACAAATCCGTGCTGTTTATTATAAATACAATAATATTATGTTTGATTAAGTTGCAAACATTATTTCGTCCATTTTGGAGACATTTTGTTCTATTATTTAAAGATAACTAACTAGATTATTTCAAAAACGATTTACATCAGGTTTTATTATTAGCAAGCATCAACTAAGCTATCAAATAACACTTCACAACTACTGAAATACTGCAATACCGATCGAATGACCTAAGTGGCGTTTCAAAAGTGACTTTCCATTATTACAACTCGACGGATAAATATTATTGGAAGTAAAAAAGTAAGTTACTCGTTCAAACGCTAAACAAAATTTTAATGCCATGAATCACACCTAGTAAAATAACCAGAAATTGAAGAACGTAACTCGTCTTGCAAACAATAGTTCTATAACGACTAACAACTATGTACACCAGATATAAAACTGTTTTATAGCTGTTCTACGTTCACCTTTTCCAAATTTTCAAGAACACAAACTAAAAAAAAAAAAGATATATGCACATAAAAGTTGGCACTTGCCAAAAAAAAACCTTCAACATCCGAACGACTGATATTTTTTGCACATTTGTTACGTAGGATAGAGCCAAGTTCAAGGGTTCGTCGTGTTTATAAAATATTCGCTGAATTATAAAATGGGCGTAATAAAAATAGCAAGAGTCAAAAATCGGTTATTATAAATTTATAAATAATAGCGTTTACGCAGAAATTTTAGTTTTATTGTCGCCACAAAAAGAAAATCAAATTCTTTTTTCTTTATTAAAATGTGACTATACAACATTTGCTAAGGATCACATGTTGTTTTTTTTTGCAATTGTTCGGGCTGATTGATATAATTATATCACATAAAAACAAACTTTATCGTTAAATAGTGTAGAGGAAACACCTTTAAAAATAATTTATTTTATTTTGTCCAAAACCAACGGGCTTACAAATTATTTTGATCCCTAGTAATAGTTGAGCACTGTTACAAATAACCCACCCACTAATTGCCAGAATTAATAAATTTTAAAATGGAAAGAATTTCATGTGAACAGTTTTTGTCGATTTTCACCAAATTAGTAGATATGAATATGTCTGCCTTTAAACAATCACTCACCCTACATACAACCCCTGAAAATAATAATTACATTTTTATCTACCTATTTCCAATTAGGTTATCGCCGTCCAAGTTTCGTTTATCTCCCCTTGTTGTTTTCTGATGCGAAGAAGGCTTATTTAATTAAAATCTCAACATTTACAACATTTTTGACGGGGCGAGCAAACGTCATTTACAGGGACGACGCTCCATAATTAGCGAATTTCTCATTCCGAAGTGATCGTCATGCGTAGGAATTTTTTTGTCAGAGAGTCTATCGTTTTTATTACGGAGAGGATCGCGAGGTCTTTTGTGTTCGCAAAAATACTTTTTTTTTCCTGTATGTAAAACGTTTCTCGTGCAACTCGAACGTAAATTAGACCGCAATCTCGCTCAACTCAAATTGAAAAATTATCGATGACGCTGATGACGTATTTTCAAGCAGTAACCCAATTTCGTCGCTTCCTTTATGTAGCAGTTTCAGTTAACTTTTATTTAATAATATACGTAAAAATAAATATCCTTGTACTATCACTGAGGAAATGTGCTAAGTAAATTGTTTACTTGATAAAAAATTATTTACAATAGATAACGTTTTACTTGGAACTATTCTCATTAATTAATACCTGCAACTAAACCCAGTTTCCTGAATGCAAGTTGTTACTATAAATAGTGCTTTTCTTAACGGCTATTACACAGCGTACCTGACAAATTTGTGGTAAGTAACGTATTACTTATGACTACTGCTACTGTATCTAACTACAGCACATGGTTAGTAGAAGTAACAATAATTCTGATCGCTATTAAACTCATGTATTTTCTTAAATACACTGTTGCAAATATTATCGGTGTTGGCGTTAATTTTGCGCTAGTCAAATATTTTGGTGTTGATTTTTACAAACTAGACAAGTTGACTACGTATGTTTAATAGAAGAAAAATTACTAGAATTTCGTGTGAATTCTTTGTTCAAATATGAAGATTTACTATTTTTCTAGACATTCAGACCAACCAATCAAAATTTTTCCCTCGGATAGAAATATAGAAACCCTACCTAATCTGATGCGGTATTGTATTATACGCACCACGTGTATTGCACGTGTATCTGTTTTCGGGTTTGTTTCTGCGTATTAACATATATAAACAAACCACCAAACGTTTACTGACCTGCAAAGTGTAACCTTGTGTTATTAAACGTTAATTCCAGTGTGCATAAAAAATTTCCACATCTTAAAGATGTATTGGGAACATCTATTACCGTAATTAGTTCAGATTTGAGTCAAATAGCATAATTTTATAATGGTTCTCAAAAAATCATTTTAAAATTGGCACGTTTAGTTGAAACCAAAACTTTTGAATGAATAGTTCTGCATATTTATAATTGAGAAAGCGTCTTAAAGAAGAATATTTTAGCACTAAGAAATAAGAGTTGCATATTAAAAATTAATTAATATCTCGTATAGTCCTCGACAAAATAACACGAAAAGAGTGTGGACCTCTCCTGACTATTAAATTAGTCAAAAAAGTGTTAAAATTTTCAACAGTGTAGGTAACTACTTGCCACAACTATGATTATTTGAGTTTTGCTGCCACCCCGTCATTGTTTTATTATTCCTGATTGGCTAATGCGACGGAGTAATAAAATAGTCCCCGAGACTGCTACGCTCACAAGTGCGGGCTAGCGTCAAGTAAAAGTTACGGACGTAGGAAAAGGTCGTCGAAAAAGGGTGGCCAAGGAGTACGCCTTTGTAGGCCAGTTGGAACGAAAATATATTAAAAATACCGGGTGGGTTAACTCAAGGCCCCACCCGTATAAAGAATCCCAGCGAAAGAAGAAGTACTGAGCCTATAAGCAATCGGATGTTTCAAGATTGCAGTTTTAAACCACGTGGTGGGATATTTGAATTCCCCATCATTGTGATGATATCTGCGCCCGCTGGTGAAGTTAAAATGTGAATGCCGTTGCTAGCTGAGTGACAGTCTAAGTGCCACCTGCAGTTAGGGATACCCCGACGAAGTAGCCGTTTTTGAGGCGACCACTGGACATAACCTCCACGTACGCCGACAGAGGATCAACTCGCCGAGACAACGCCTAGTGCAAAGAACCAACAGAAACCGCAAGTTTACCGCCTAGGTATATTATTTCTTTGTTTGTTATTAGTTGTAACTTCAAAGCCATATTTCTCTTTGTCCTTTGTTTAGATTTCAATAAGTTCAATAACTAAATAACGTTTCAAGGGGCCCCCATTTACCTTATCTTTTATTATTGCTTTATACATTTTTTTCATTATTAAGGAATACATTTTATGAGTCATTACATTGTCAATTGTTTTAAAAAAAAACTGTTGTTCAAGTGAAACCAATATCTTTCATTCATATCAGGTAGTCACTGTGTTTGTCCTATACAGAATAAAACTATTACTAATAATACCGCTTTTTTTCTTAAGTAATAAGTATTATGTACCATCTTTAGCAAAATAAATGCGAATTTAATCTTCAATTATTAATGCAATCGAAGCTACAGCACACTGAATAGTAATTAAAAATTATTTGCAAGCAATTTTGAATTACGCATTGCTTGGTACGCAGGACTTATAGTTGCGATTGCATATAATAATCGAAGATTTGCGGAACTTTTTTTTGTACTTTATCAGTTATTCACACAGAGTACACAATAAGCTATTTAATAAATATTTACTAAACCTCCTCGTTTCGTACACCAACTATAGTTGAACAACAAATTTAAAGTAAGTATATTGTATACTTATAGCAAACCATTACCTTCTACATATCAGGTATTTAGTGAACGTGCATTAATGATACTCTTTCCTTATCACAAGTAATCTAAATAGTTTGTATTACTTATGAAGGTTGACTTGACAAGGGCAAATCTTTGCTTACTGCAACTACATATATTCTTTGGCTTAACTACTTCAGTTTAATTATCATAAGTAACTTCCTAAGTTACCTGTATGAAGTAACTTAGATTGCTTCTTGTTAGTATTAGTGTTTAAAATCTCTCTTTACTAGCCCTAAGTAATCTGTGCTTTTGTCCCCTATCCAGCTGAACTTTTTACTTACGATAATTGTATTTTTATATATGATTATTAATTTTTTTCTCAGTGTACTGGTAAAGGAATCATAATGGACGGTCTCATTTGGTACACCGCTGGTTTAGTTAATGACAATAGCCAATACCTAAATTGATTAAATATTTCCCAAAATCATTGTTATTATTATTATTAATATTTTTATTTCCATTGTTTATAAATATTCTTTCAATGTGTTCTTATTTAAGTTTTTCTCCTTATTGAGTTGGAAAAGTGTTTAATTTAAATATTTAAAACTGCAAAAATTGATAAAATGATAATGTTCATTTCACTCAGAATTTATTTTATTATTAATTTACTGTAAAATTAAAAAAAAAGTCTAATTGAAGAGGAATAAATCGTAACGAAATGGTAGAATAAACCAACGCGGTCAGAATGTTATCTCAATGATGATTCTTGCCCTACTTTCTTTAAAAGCATCTTATTTTTAAAACCTAATTATGACATTAAATAGAATTAAACTAAACTCGTAAATACTTTTAAATGGCGACGTGCTTAAAGTTATCTAGTAATTTGTGTTTCAAGGAACCCAAATTAATTTGTTTTTTGCCCTCGATTTTATTGTCTTTTTACGCATGTTGTACACAACATCGTAAAAACAAGTTTGTTTTGTCTAAGACAATTCTTTCGCAAAAGCTGCAATGTGTAATGTCTGTAGTATCTCCGTGATTTCACTGTTATTTTACGGGATAATTATATTATACAGATATCACCGTCTCCTAATTGGTGTTATTCATTAATGAAAATCTGTATGTACAACTTGCAGAAAAAGGAGTTCTCCAAAGCAGCCTAGTATGTTAAATTTACAAATTGGTTACTTTGTTTATGTATAAAAATCTTGGGCTTAAAACTTTCGGTATGGTCTTTTGTTAGTATTCCCTATATTATAAAAATATGAACATGTACACTATTGTACAATTTATTGGAATCATTCTGATATTTTGCATTTTATTCGTATTGAAAGTCACTTTAAAGTCATTTAACAGTTGTCAAAGCATTACAAACATATGGTATAATTCTGTGTCTGTTGCTAGAAATTGTTGTGAGAAAATTTAGATTTTTTATCATCAGGCGCAGTAATACATGATTCAACTGTCTGTAGATATCTTTTGAAATTTAGAATAAAAGAGCTATTTGAGCACCAACAGAACAGCTTCTCACTAATCGCATGAAGAAGCAGAAGCTGTTATGGGCCACAAAATACTCTAACTGGACTACAGAAGACTAGAAGAAGAAAGTCTTGTTTACAGACGAACGTCTTGTTTACATATAGTTCAGGGGCAGCGTTTAAATTCAATAGAAAGTCTCCAAATGAAGAACTTAATCCACCTCATATTGATCAAACTGTTAAACATCCAGTGAACAAATGTTTTGGGATTTTTTCATTATGATTTTTCTATACGTGGGAGTTGGACCTTTGATAGCAATCGAAAGTGTGATGAACAGCAAAAAATACAAATCGATTTCAAAACAACATTTGAACAAAGAACTTGAAAAATGCTAGCCCTAAGGAAGAGCAATTCTTCTCTCTGCCAAAGCCTGAGGATAAGATGATAACTGCTCTAGAATGGCCTTATTGAAAGTTAAGGACCATTTGTAAAGCTGGACTGCACAAAATCGACTGCACTACAGAAACAAAGATAACAGAAGCGATCATTCATCTCTGAAAACCGTCAAAAACTATATAATGGAGCCAAAACGAGTAAAAGTTATTGAAGCCAAAGGTGGATATATCTTCTATTAATTAGTGTAATGGCAGTTGGATAATTTTGTAAAAATATTATTTTACAAGCAATAAACCATTTTAGTAGAACGTAATTAAAGGTCTCAAAAAATATTGGGTTAAAAGTATACTAATTTTGACAGATAGCAAGACGTAATTATAAAGGTTTTCTGTTTCTTATTACCACACCTTCCCCTTTTATATTATACTTTCATTTAGTAAGATATAATTAATTTAAGTATATACCTCCATGTTGTACAGCTCCTACCAAAAAAAAGTTAACGACCTACGCGAAAATGTATGTCCATGCTATAGTCCATCCTAAATGCGAGCGCATTTAGGATGGACTATAGCTTTTACTACGACTGCGGCTTATCGGTGCAACAGATGTTATGTATGATTCGTTGTGTATTTATCCGACACAGGATTTCTTGTTTTTATAATTTAGTTTTTTGTTATTAAGACATAAACAAGCACGCGTTGAAATATTTTTTTTTATGTATTCCTTGGTAAAATAGAATTTCTGTTTCTGAATGTTCTTATTGATTTATTAGAATACCTTATTTCGCATACATACGGCTAATGGAATATATATACATTTTTGTGATTTTTTAATTGTAACATTTCATAAATATATATTTTGCTTAAATGCAGCTCAAATATTTTCAATAGGACTTAAGTCCGGACTATTTAGAGGCTAGGTCAATACTTGTTAAATAAATGTTTGCGAAACGTATCCATTCTTGCACAATTTGCGATTTCTGACAGTTATCGTGCTGAAACACAAAATTGTCCCCATATTTACCGATGGCATCATCAGATTTATAAGAATGCCTTGATTTCTGCAACATCTACTGCTTTCATTTCAACTATTCAGTGTTCTATTTTTTTTACTATTAAAAATATAAGAGAGACCTAATATTAGTGTTGAGATATACAATCGCAGATAAGAGTTAATTGCAATTTATTTTTTAGTATTGTGTTGTAAAAAAGCAATGAAAAGCTAACTGTTTAGAAAGTATTGAGAGATAATAAAAAAATTAAAGTTATGCAAAATTTTAATTGAAATGTTTTATTAATTTTATTATGAAAGAATACGCGTATAACATTTGCCAGTAACTGTATATATTTTAGTTATGCTAGGTTTCAATGAAAAATATGTTTATACATATGTTATAAGAGGCGAATATCAGATAAACATAAATACTTCGCTTTATAGTTTTTGCCGCAATTTTTTTGCGCCTTTAACTGAATGGATACCCTGATTTGAAAACTAATAATAATAAATCAAGGTCGTCAAAACAACTTTCATAGACAATTTATCAAATGAATGGCGGACTATTCGGTTGGCATGCATAAAATTACCTCCAATAAACACAGTTGTATGTATAGTTCAACCTGAGAATATATAATCAAAATCGCGATTCAGATTGTTAACCTTTTTGTGGGAGAAGCTGTACATCACTTGCTATTTATACCTATGGATATTATTATAACCAGTCAAATGGATTATCAGTAATAATGCACATACACATGACACCTAGACTTGATTCTGTTTTAAAATCACTTGCTTTGTTTACAAATGTGAAATTTTGAAACTCATCGCATTAGATTGCTAGAATTATCACATGAAAATTAGTTTAATGTAAAAAATATACCGTGGTGGGGGAAAATATTTCTTCGGTCGACTTTAAGGCGGATATTACACCCTAAAAATTCTTTGACAAAGATCTTTGATAAAAGATATTTCACAAACAACTTTTTTCGTGAAATTAATAAACTTTTAGGAAATATGAACAGTTTTGTAAGTTTTAATATAAATATTCTTTGTCAAATTTTTTTATAGGTTTCAATCTGCACCGAATCCAATCCGGTAAGTGTATTCCAATATATATTTTTTATTAATAAAAAATCCATTGTTCTATTACGTGTTCGTGTAATTATACTTCCATCCCCTATTCGCTATAATTATTAATGGTATATCATATATGAACAGCAATATGATCATTAGTTTTGCTATAGTTGTATATTTGTAGATTGTAGTCTGCAAGAACTGAAACAAAACAACATCAAACAATTAAATTTCCAAATGTATGCTGAATGTAAGGCTGGTAGAATCATATACATTACATATGTCTGCATTCATTAGTGGAGATGTACGTGCTTAATATTTTCACAAGTGAAAAAGAGAACAAGCAAAAACCGTAACTTATGCATTAACATCAACATGCCTTTTTTAGAGTATGTGAAACGTGTTGTCATTAAAATATTTTTATCACGGAAATGTATTTTGTACAAGTATTGTGCTAGTCAGCTACGATGATGTTGTTTCTGAATGCAGAAAATATAGAAAAGAGTAGCGAAAGCACGTACTAGGTCTAATTATAAAGTCTCTTAATGACAAATAAACAAATCCTATTAGCAATGATACAAACAAATAAATATAAAAGTAATTTGAAAGATTGTCATCTTTCTTAATTAATTTTTTTCAGCTATGTTGTCCGCAAATTAAAAACACATAGACTTTAAATTTATATATAAAACGTAAATCCCTTTATATTGTCCTGCCTTAAGAAACAACATGAAATTGGGAACTGATGTTTATTAGTATCAAAAATGCTTATTATATACAGGGTGATTCTCAATATATGCGACAAACTTTAAGCGCTGATTCCTGGGGTTATTTTGATCATAAAAGTTCATATGAATAAATGTCCAAAACGGTTTGGTTTTAAACTTATTGAATGTTTAATAATAAATTATGAACTATGACTAACACGATATAATATCACAGTTGGTTCTTCAAAAACTATTGCGTTGAGAGGGAACTGTTTATTCGTCATTTCAATAGTTGTCAGAGTATTCATTCAGTTTATTGCCAGTTTCTGTTTTCTAAAATGAATTACACGAATGCTGAGATGTGTGATATGCATTTCGTTTACGGTCTTGCCAATGGAAATTCGGGTGCTGCTAAACGTCTTTATGAAGAACGATACCCGAACCGTATCATCCCGCATCATTCAATATCTGCCCGTCTTCACCAACGTCTTAGTGAAACGGGAAATTTTAAAAAACGGACGACTGATAACGGGTACCCATCTACAGTGAGAACTATCAAACTAGCTCAATAGTGTCATGATCTATTTTAATCTATTTAAGGAAAATTAAACTGTGTTTAAGTGTGTTTGTAACTGTGAATTAATTGCATTAATTCTAGTCCGTTTACATTATTTCAAATTATGGTCAGAATTATTTTGCTGCAGCGTTTTTTTAGTTTTTTAACATGCGTTTTTTTCCCTCTCAATGATTTGATAAAGATCTGCAGGATTCTAACAAATTTTATTGTTAGTACTTACTAACATTTTAGTAATGACATTTCAATAATATTTTAGTTTATGGTGCCCAGATATATAGAATATAGGTATTTATTTTTATAACCATACACTTAAAAATACATAACAATATTAACAATATAACGAGGCAAATTATTTTATACGTACTTCTGTTCTAGATGGTTTCAATAGCTTTCAACCAAATTTAATCGGAATGGCGTAAATAGGCTAGATAAAGAAAAAAAAGAGCAGCTACTAATAAAGCATTATAGTATATTAAAAGACAAGTTTCATTTTGACGTTTCAAAGTACGAATTCAGAGTTTAAGAAACGAGTGGCGTAGCCACGAGTTTCTTAACTGAATGAGTACTTTAATGTCAAATGAAACGTGTCTTTTATGCTATTTTTTGCAATTAGTTTTAAAATTTCTCTTTTTGTAAAAGCAAAACGAGAAAAATTTGATAATCTAGGGAAATTTTGTGGCGGTTGTCACCAGTTGTCACCTTGGTTTGGCACAAGATTTAAATTGACAAGTTAATTTAAAATTGACACATTTTTGAAATTTGTTATATATTATATTACTAAAGTAACTCAATTATAATATTTAATATGAGTTCTACAACTTTTTCATGCACTCCTCCTGAAATACGGCAAATTGTTGAAAAAACCATTAATAATTTACTTCCGGAGAAATCGTACACTATGTATCAAAAGCGATACAAAAATTTTGAAAAATGGTGCAAAGAAAAGGAAATTCTTCATATTTCTGAGAACGTCTTACTTGCTTATTTTGAAATGCTACGTAAAGATTATAAATCGTCATCATTATGGTCGATTTATTCGATGTTAAGATCATGTTTAAATGTACATAGAAATGTGGATATATCAAAATATATGAAACTTCAAGCATTATTAAAACGGCTATCTAAAGGTTATCAAACAAAAAAATTTTAGAAGAAAAAGATATTCATAGATTTTTGAAACAAGCCGATGATAAAATATACTTAGCTATAAAGGTTAGTGTTGATTTTATTTCGTTACTTTTTTGTAAATTCTTTATATTCTAGGTTATTTTGATAATAGGATATAATGGGGGGCGAGAAGAATTAATTAATATATGTGTGGAAGATCTTCAATACAATTCCGATTCCATTATAGTCAACATACCAAAAACAAAAAACAATGTACCCAGAATGTTCGCAGTGACTGATGTAAACTGCATCGAACTTATAAAAAAATATAATAATCTACGGCCTAAAACAGTTACTCACAAACGTTTTTTTCTAACTTATCGTCATGGCTGCTTAATTAATAGCCCTATCGGTATTAACACCATGGAAAATGTTCCTAAACAAATTGCCAGTTTTCTTCATTTACCAGATCCTCATCTTTATACAGGACATTGTTTTAGAAGATCCAGTGCGACACATATAGCAAATACTGGAGGTGATATTTTAACTATAAAACGATTAGGTGGCTGGAAAAGCACGGCTGTAGCTGAAGGTTACGTTGGCTCTTCTATGAAAAATAAAATTGATGTTGGAAATATGTTTGCACAGGAAAATAATGTGAATCTATTTGGAACTTCTGGGAATGATTCACAGTTTGAGTACTCCAACAGAAGCAATATCACTATCGCAGAGAACGATAATTTTCAACAGAATGTTTCTACTGCACACGGTATCACTATCACTTCGAAAGATAATTCAAACGTTAATATAAATGTTTATAATAATTGTACTATTTCAAAGATTAATTAAAAATATCAAATCTTACAATGAATTTTAATATAATAACCTCAAACTTGCTTACAAAATGTCATATTGACATCTCCATTTCTGTTGCAATGTGACCAACTTAAAATAAATCTGCTTAAATGTTCCATTTCTATTACGCAACTAGTGCTGTAATAGACCCTATTACGGCACTAGTGGAATAAATGGTATGGTTACGGCACTAATTGCAAAAAATATTAATAACATCTCACATAGATTAGATTGTAAGCATAAGTGAGCAAAGTGATCTATAAAATCTATTTGGTTTAGAATTTCTTATAGCCAGACTCTAATGTCTACATCTTGAATTTTACTAACTTATGAAGTATTTTGCATTCGCCTGCGTTTATTTACATATTCCCTGTGTGCGATATCATCCTCCACGCCCTACATATTGCAAAATATGAGTTCTAGACATGTCAAACAGCCCACAGTAATTCCAACGCTGATCAAAACGTACCCACTTCGACGTTGCGGGGAACATGTTTGCGATAGATTTATGTAACTAAGTTTGCAAACGCTGACGGAATAGATCTCGGGTCCCGCATGTATAAGTACACGGGTGGATTCCTAGTTGCAATACCGTGTAACACCGTATAAAGTAAGCACACGTGTGCGGAATTAGAGAGATACGGGCGTCTTATAATATTTATTTCCCAAACATGGGTTACAGATTTATTACCACCGTCTCTCTAATCCGGTACAAATAGTTACACGGCATAGAATTTGCATTCGAATTTATACGCGTTACCAGGTAACAGAACACAAACCCGTACGAACATACAAACCGGAATATTTTCAGAATGTCGTAGCTCCGGATGAATAATAACTGTTTTGTGAAACACGTGAAAATTGGGCATTCGTACTATCCAGGTATAATCGCAAGTGCAGGCACAGCGACAGGATTTAATATCAGAGAATAATGAACGTAAACGTACACCGTAAATGATAAAAGCCAGTTGCGATTAGATAGCCTCCTTTGTGAATATTATAAATATGTAAAATATGAACGTTTTGCAGATGCAGATATCACATAGGATCTAGAACAACGATTAGAAAACTGATTTTGGGGATCGACGAGGTCTAAAAATCGACCCTTATTAATTAACACAAATTGTTATTTGAAACTTTCAAAATACTGTATAAGTTGTGTTACGTGTACCAACTTGTTATAAGAATTTAGGAAGTATCATTGTAGTACTTTTAAAAAACTCAACAAGTCGATAAGCGTGCACAAGTTCGTACAAGATGAAAAACATGGCAAATCAGTAAGCGTGGACAGGTTCGTGCAAGATAATGAGTTCGAGCGTACAAGTCTTTCAAGCTCGTTTTGACTTGCTCTGTATTTAACGCATATACGCGATTTAACACGAACGAAATCATGATCATATTTTATTATATAACAAGCTTGCACTTAGATTGAAAGTTCATTTGTTGCGTTTTGAAATTCGTTGGTACTTGAATGATAATACACTCATCTACTTATTTATTTCAAGAGATTACAAAGTGATTACATAGTTAAATAAAGGGAATTAAAATAAAGTGATTGTAAAAAAAATTACAAAGTGCTTAGTTATCTACGCGGGTTAATAGCGTAACCATACATTTTTGCAGTTTATGAAAAAGTAACAGGATAAGTACCAAAAAACGTAATATTTTTTAAGTATTTTTTGAAATTACTTTAGAAAAGTTGTTATCTAAAATTATAAATGTACAGTTTTCTTTGTTTTCGTTTTTTACGCTGATTGGTACCTAATACAAATTTTCTATACTACAGTAACTATATCCAAGTTTATCAACGAATCAGTTTGTGAGCATACCTCAGATCACGGAGAATGGCTCAGTCAGGACAGGAATCTCGGGAAAGTCGTCGTTGGAGAAAATTACCCAAAGATTATAAGTAAATTTGGATATAATTAAAGTGATAAACTTTAATTATAATAAACTTAAAAAAAAAAAAGAATTAAATTAAACTTTAGGATGGAATTTGGAATAAAGTGGATTTTATCAAAATAGCCGTTAAAATTTACAATATTAATCGAGACATATCCGTTTCTCACGGAGGTTGGCTAGTGAATCCTTTTGAATTGGAATTTTGTAACAGACTTTAATAGCGGTTGTCTTTCGACAGGGGGACAAACTGTCTCAGAGAGTCTGTTAATTTCACCGAACTGAGAGGAATATATGATATTTAATACAAGAGAGTGCCCATGTGACCAAATGGACTACGCAATTTTCTCGAATCATCTTACATTCATTATAAGATAAAGATAGATGTCTTTAGATCATGAGAAAAATACATTTAAAAATGTTCAATACTTATTACTATGTCAAATTTACAATCTTAGAATTAATTACTGTACACAGAGTATGCAACCTCGTACGCACCTAAAATTTCGACGAAACCGAATTCAGAAATTTTCCATGCCTTTCTGTTGACATATCAATGCACTTTTTTGCAAATACAGATAAAACCATTTTTAGACTAAATTTTAGTAAAATAAGTACACTGCAAAAAAAAATGATTACTTGAATTGAACTTATTGTTAGATCCAACTTTAATCTGTCAATATCTGTTATAAAAATATACTATTCAAATTCTAATATCCAATTCTGGTGTGTATGTATATCACTACTGATCATCTCTACTTCCTGAAGGGAACATTCTCAAGGAAAATGCCTTGAAGGATTTGCCAAATGCAGAGATTTCCTACATCACCCTGGACATCGTCTGGCTGTGTGCTACTACATTTTATATCCTTTTCTTGTTATATCATATTATTTTTAAAATAAATAAAAGTAAAACTAGTAACTTTACACTTAAATACTATCAAATGCTCATTCCACGACAATATGTATATATTGCTCTGTTTCAGAACAAAAGCCGATTTTTTTTTAATTTTAACCACTATGAAATATGATATTCGAGCTATTTTGTTATATAATTCCATTTAATATATAATAATTTAATTAACTTTATAATTGCTTTATTTTTAACGATGCTTTTAATAATTATAAATATGTAATTTGCTGTTTTAATTCACCTAGCGACCTCTCTGATATCGTTAGTGAACATCGTGATCAGTAACCCTTTACCTGCTAGGTGGCACCGGACACTTGTGAGAGCACCAAAGTAGCTGTCAAATTAGCTTTTCAGTGGCTTGCTAACGAATCAGTAGACCCTACCTAAATAGCGCGCTCCCGAAGCCCCTTCTTGGATTGTTAAAATTGGAAAATGTACATTCAATATATCGTAAAATCACACGAATCGTGCTATAAAAGAACAATTTAAAACAAAACAAACATGTTTCTTTATTTAAACACCTTATAATCATTTATTTTCTTAAATGAAAGATTCTAAGATCACAGGTGGATTCATAGGAAAAAGGGATCATTATAGATCTGCAAAGATCGCGGTGAAACAAGTCCGTAGGCCACCCTAAGCCTAATCTAATCTAATCATGTTCTACTAACATATTGGCTAATTGTCAATGCAAACAGCTCTTTACCTGAAACGAAATTGACAAACAATGGGTTTTATCAAAGTAGGCAGTTCACTCTGAAAATTTACATACCGTCATAACGTTTCATTCTGAACAACACTTCTTAGTAACATTTTATTTAGCATTTATCAGATTTTAAAAACTATAAAGCAAACTATAAATAACTTTACGAAGCAGGGTTTATTTTCCAATATTAAATTCCAATTCAAATTGCTATTATATCTATTGTCAACTTGATCCCTGGACAGATTGTATTGATATCGTTATAGCACTTTATTCTTCTAACAGACGCTCTTTGTTATTCCCTTCGAGTGTTAATACAAAAATAACTGCCTCTTTCTTGTGATTGCGCATTCCACCGCAAAATATTAACAACTTATGTTTGGAAAAAGCTAGAAGAACTCTTTTTAATATCAGCATATTAACAATAAAAATACTGAAAATAATAACATTCGCGAAAGGTATAAATACGAGTCTGACGATTTTTATCAAATGCGTACGAAAACAGTCTTTATACGAAGAGAAGTCCTCTAATCCTGGGGCATTAATATTCTGGGGGAAAATTAAATTTTGCTTGTAAAATTTTCGACATCGAATGCGATGGAGATTATATTCGGTTCGTATGCGTGTATTTTCCACCGCTTTCGACAAGAGAATTATACCTGCGACAGCCCCGCATTATTCCCTTTTTCTCTTATTAAAAATTCTGGCCATCGTAAAATTCTCGCTCCATCTTCGTCCCCCCATTCGTCTTCCCCTTTACGTTTCAAAGATTTATTTCATAAAGCTCTCTGCCAGGACGCGTCAATCATCCAGATTTATTGCCCCGGAATATAATTAATGGCGAGCGGAATGTTGCCGGTTTTCGAGCGGATAGCATTTCAGTAGGATGACCCTGTATTTTGTATGTTGCTTGGAGCGTTAAAACTAGAAATATAGAGCTCCATGCATTGCGCCGAATACCATAAAACGCAAAGATAAGATTTTTTTTTTATTTTCCAGCTTTGTTATGAAATCGCATAGATATACAAGAACCGGAAGCGTTTTAAAACGTATATACAATAGAATCTATATTAAAGAGGCACAGAAATGCACAAGCCATGTTCAAATTATGAACGCCTAAGAAAAGTTGGAGTTATAAAAGTTATAAAACAACCAGCTTTAATCATTTAAAGCCAAGCGTTTCTTCTCAAAGGTATTACGCATTAAAATCCGATGAATTCTAAGAAGCCAAACAAACGTCGAAAACGTTAAATACTGACAGGAAGTATTAACTGAAGAATGTGCATTTTCAGAACATTTTCTCGCTTTTATAGCTCCGACAATGCAATCTAACTTTCTACACCTAATGAGTAACGCGGCTGTCTATTTACCGACGTTTGTGTAAAATTATACTTCGACGTTTTGTGCCTGAAAATAACCTCCATAGTTATAAGATTTCTATTTAGGTTTACGTAAAAGCAATAATAATAAATCGATCCCAAGAAGTAAATTTACGTATGTAGGTTCTTGTTCGGGCATACATAGTTTTATCATTTGTCTGTGTTGCTATCATAAGGAAAGAGTGTGAATCTATTAGTTTCTTTGTCAGTTTGTTTGTTCACAGTAGACTCTAAGAGTAAACTGAATGGATTTAGAAAATTTGTCTTGGGAAGCTACATTATTTCAAATGACCGAATGCTTTATTTCGTTTTGATCTGTCTAGGATTCTATTAGATGCTACAACATTTTCAGTTGAAATCTGGAAAAAAAAAAACGTCAATATTGGTTTAAACGTAGTAAGCATCTATCATCCGATGTGTCATATTGAATTTTTCAATTCAGCATGACACAAAATTCATACCATAAGGAATAAGACAAGAAGGGTCACTTTTTGTCATCTCCTTGGCTATTGTGTCGTCCGAAAAATGATCACTAGCACCAATTCATTATTTTTAACACCAAATACCTTAGGGTTCTTCTTAAATTTACACCAATAATATAAAAAAAAAACGCATGTTAGAGAGAAAAATCCAATCTCAGGCAAAATGGCGGCTATTTATTAAACATACATTGCATATGCACACCTCAAAAATCTCTTAGTTCTTTGTAAAGAAACCTGTTTGTGAGAGCTGACTAGCACAGAAATGTTTAGTTATTGCGCATCCGTCACGAGTGTTAAGCGTAATAAAATGCCTAAAGTTCAAAAATCTCAAAATTATCATCCTGTTAGTAACTTTGACAGGGGTAGAATTGTTGCCTATCAAGATGTTGGCTTACGAACTTATTTCATTAATTTCACCGCTACCTTTTCAGATCTATTGTGACCCTCTTTTTCCCAGAAGACACTCTCTAATTTTGCCCTCTTACACTCTAGGCTTACCATCTTTGAGAACGGCTCTTTGTGTAACTATTGAATGTGGGGATCTCCACGGCCATTACTAGAAGTGGCATTTCTTCCTCCTTTTGGCAGAATCTGCAAATGACATCATCTTCCTAGGACTATGTTGCGCATATGCTTGTTTAGTCTACAATGACCAGTCAGTAGATATACTATCATTTTGATAGTCTTCCAGTCTTCACGCAATAGTAGTGATTGTAAATTTACCGATTTTTTCATTTATCGGTAATTCGGTAAATGAAAATGAAAATACCGGTTTACCGGTAAAGTACCGGTAACTTTTTATCATGTGTGACATTAATGGGGATTCCCCAAGAAAATAGGGTTAGAAGTTAGGCTAGCATGATACATATTTTGCACAATCTTAAGGCATAGTATTAGAATTTTGTAATAAATATTTGTATTTAATTATTTTAAACAGTTGTTAGCAGTAAAAAAAAAATATTTAAAGTTCAAATTTTAATGTTAGTTTACAACAATGTTGCATTAATGTCCTCTCATAATGTGATATTTTCAAAATTGCTATTAATTTAAATACGTGAAATGTTGTTCTTATATATTATTATCTTTAAATATTGAAAAATGAGACATTTATTTACTCCTTGAAAAAAACGATTTTAAACTTTTAAAAATCTTAAAAAAATCTCCGGAGCACAAATCATAGATGCTGCTCAACTTTCTTCGAGAGATAAATAAAATCCACACAAAAACCATAAAATGAGAGAATTGAAATTGCACTTGTTCACAAAGGCAGGTAGGAAAAGTGGGGTATTTTGCTTCCTACCGTCCTAGCAACCGTCTTAGCAACAAATGAACATTAATCTCGCTTTTCTTTGCGTTGCTTTTCGTTATCCATCTTGTTTGAGACTTATTTTCTTTTAATTTCTACACAACTTTTTTTCAATTTTTTGCTTTTTTTGTTAAGAATTTTTTGATTCCTTCTCTTTCTGACTAACTCGGTGGAATGGAGGTTACGTTTCTAATCAAACATTTTTGTCAGTTTCTTTTCTATATTCTGTATTCTAGGACATTACAGCGGCTCTCAATCTCAAGAGAGTTTAAATTAAAAAAATATCTCCCATAAAATTAATAATTGGGTATATTGTTACTTACACTTACCTGTTTTTTTTTTCTTATTTTCAATGTCCCTTTAGACCTTTAAATATCTATAAACACAATATTTCGTAGATAAAAAATTTCGGTATGGATTTTTCATTTACCGAGTTACCGGTAAATTTTTGTAATTTACCGGCAAATTTACCGAACGTTTTTTGGCCAATGTACCGGTTAACCGGTAAACCGGTATCGTTACTCAGTAGGCCTTTAGTAAATTCAGGTGTTTCTCTTCCTTCACAAACTCTTTTGCCTGCACCATGAATATAAGCGATAGTCGTCTTGTGAAGATCGTCAACATTCATAATTATATTCAATAAAAGCTATCATTTGGATTTGCTCACATTATTTAGATTAAGCGTGTCCAAAAGTATATCAATTAAAAACTATAGTCACAGTCTAAAAAGTCTAATATTAACTTTAATAATAAATGCAAACTAAATTACCAAAAACTATGTAACGTTATCACTGCTAGGGGAATACCAGCAATTGATAAATTTAGATTTTAGATTTTAGATTTTGATGAAAGACTACCTAGGTCTAAGAATAACACAATAATAATAAATATGCAAAAATATACCAGATATTTCGTTTAAAATCTTAGATTTCATCATGTTTGCGGTAAAACAGGAAGTGACACAAAATTATAAGTTACTAATTTACAACAAAATGTATAGTAAGTTACAGTACAGTTTCAAATTAGATAAAAAAATATTCATACATAAATAAAAATGTTATGAGGCTAGTTGCTGAGACAGCCGTTATAGTAGTGACCCCAAGATAGAGCCTTGCAGGACACCACATTCTATCAACATAGAGGCTGCGGTTTTATTTCGTAACCGAACTGTTAAAACTTTCGTGTAAAATATGTGAACTCCTCGGTCATTATTGCAATGCAGGTTAATAGACGCAATATAGAGGTTAAATTGAACTCGTATTCGCGACAGATATTTAAAAAATACTGTCGATGCAAATGCGACCTATGTGCCAATGTGACAGAGGGAATAAAATGACGTCGATACGCATGAGAACATGCCGTGTGCAACTGTACCCAAAGCAATTTACGAAAGCTGTGATCAATACAAGCTTTTTTCAATTTATAATGGAAAATATTAGGCATTTTTTGTCAATGTATGTAAATAAATTTAAAACTGGTATTTAGGTGTCTCTACTACAGACTGCACGAATATATTTCATGCATATATAAGCGCACACATATACCTACATATCGAGTGACCCAGTTTTGCTGACAGTTTAGAAAAGAAAATAGATTTACAAACTCTGTTTATTATAGTTTGTCCGACTCATTTACAACTGCAACAGGGCCAGCTTTAAAATAATCATTAACGGCGACGCCATACGTAAAGCTTTGTTAACATTGCCGAACGCAAGATAAAACAGCTGTGTAACTCATATTTTAAGTAATTAATTTAAAACGTGTCAGAGTGCAGTGCCTCGATCCACTAGTAACCACGTCTTATAACTTCCCTTTTTATTTGTCTATATGGTTTGGCAGAGTAGCCAGCCTGTGTAATTTCCGCTAATTTATACCGTAATACATTCAAGGTTGAGACAATTATAACATTTCGAAGCAGTAGGTACAAAATGCATCATTGTTGTTCCGACGAGTGGGCTCAGGCCAATTTTCAGCAAAGAAAAGAATAAGGAAATAATGAGCCTGTCTTTCAATGTTGCTGAAACGGGCGCGTTATTTATTTAGGTGCGCTCCGTTTGGTTCTATTTCGGACTATATAAATAATAACACAGATCCTTCAAGTTGTAAAATATCAGGAGGTACACTATAGAGTCCGCTTCCTACGTAATAGTTTGCTTAGTTTGCTGGCCGTATTTTAAAACGTTAACTAGCAAAAGCTTTTTGAAATATGAAGCTGCCTACATCTGATGCAAAGTTGTTTAATGCCCGAACACGAGAACACGATGTATTACATTCATGATTCGCATTCATTTTCAATTTTTTTTTTATTTTGTGCATATAGTTTTGATTGCATAACTTACATGCGTTTCAATACGCAACTAGTACGTATGTGATTTGTGATCCGGTCATGATTTACATAATAGCAGTGTGATAACGGATGATGTAGACCTTTCTAACAAATATTTTTCAAATCTGATTGTCTTTTACAGCGAAGTTAACCGGATTATCAAGCGGATGTCTTGTTTATTTGCAGAGAGATAGCCTGAAAGACCTACACCAAATTATAATCCGGAAAAATCAAGCGAAAAAAGCTTCAAATAGCTCTTAACTATATATTGGAAATAGATATAGAAAGCCCTAATCATCTCTTATCGACAATAATCAAATAATTCACATGAGCTAATGATTAATTTCCATTCAAAAAACAAGTGACTATACTATTAATTTTACAATTATTTTAACTGCGTATAATACTACAACTTCCTGTGGTTCCATTTCATTGAAAGATGTGCCAAAAAGGCGTTTTGACGATGTCGAAATTTTTATTATAGTAAGGTATACATAATAAGCGTATTATTTCCCTTTTTTTTTCCTCTATTACATAAAGCTTCCATTGCAGCTTTGCACTATCTCAAAGTTAGCCAGGTTCATTCAATACCAATTCATCTACGATACCGAGTACTCATCGTGGTATCCATTGATATTTGCGATATTGATTTGAGTACTCAAGTAGAAGTAGAAGTATCGATACTTACGAATACTCACTTAAATCCATTCGATACTTATGTCATTAAAATAGATCAAAGAATAGGCTAATTTTTATGGCATTTCAACGTATTGCATAATTATTCGGCAAATGTTTTAAGATTTTACTTTCAATTATTCAACATAGATCTGTAATTGTAAATTTCCTAAGGCTTTATATCCAGATAATATAAAAATAAATTAAAATAACCTTCAGAAATGTTGATTTATGGAGGTTAACATAATCAGTTTGTAGCTAATTCTTTTAATAGATATGAGTGTCATCCTTGTTTTCAAGTATATTTCTTTATAGTTATGCTATCGTTTGGCAAAGTACCTTTGGGTGTATCTAGACGGCGCACGGCGTCAACGCAGAATCCCATTTACATCGTGCGCCATCTAAGAGACACCTGAAGGTACTTCTAAACGGTTGAATCAGTTGAGTTACTATATAAACATGGTCGGCATATCGCTTATCCCTTCTTCGACACCATTGTGTGTCAGTCGATATTTTACTTGGTATCGACCTTATTATTACGATACAACAAATAATAGTGTCGAATGAAAAAGTATCGATACATTGCGAGTACTCACTAGTATTGAATGAATTCTAACCGTACCGATTATTTTCGAAAAAGCCCTTACTCGCGTGCATGGAATGTGTACTGAAGTACGCTAATACTTTTACTATCTAAATAATATAGGTATTATATGTGATCTTCACTTTACGAACTTCTTATTAATGAAGAAACCATTATACCACAATATAATCACGCTTCTTGGACAGTTATTTGAAGATGTTTAAAAATCTATAAACAAGGATTACAAAAAATCCAGACTACACCATTCTAGAAAATATTCTAGTTTACCTACAAATAGAGATTTTTTCATATTTGCTACGCTCATTTATTTGATCTGTTTGTAACGCAGATACACATAGAACTCTATAAGGGAGCATTTAGTTTACCAGATCAACAATTAACCCATAGATAAAAATAGATATATTTAGCAATATTGATGTATACTTTCTATATAGCTTCGCACAGAGACCTTTCAAAAGTAGTGGCACCTAGTGGTAGTCAGCAAGAACTATTTCCAATGCCCGGGTGATTTGGCAATTAAGAAATATATTGTTCAAGAACTGTATACTTTTAAATATATTATAAACCGTATTTGAAAAATGACATAACGAAATAAAACCTTTTAAATGTATGCATATTATAGTTGAATAGAAAATGAAAGATAAATAAAAATAAAAACAAATAAATTGTTCATTGCACGTGTATGTGTATACCATAATTCTACAGCATGAATATTTTGAACACCACAAATTAAAATAAATTCATACACATTATCTTTAAATAAATGTCAACCGTTCTCACCGCTTCATCCTAAATTGGAAGCTTTTTTTAAAACAATTTTCCTATTAAAACGTTTTGGTGCACTGTATTTTCTTAAGCTACCATTGTTACAAATACAGATATTCGTAGTATTTGCACTCTTAACTGTATTGCAGTCGCAAATCACAGAGATAACAGCAAATTCAGGATTCAAACTGACTCAAACAATTACAAACGTCAAAAATTTAGAAATGGCGAGTAATGTATAGAAATTTATAGCGACAAGACGCCATGTTGCTTATGATTGACCAAAAGATCGGCAATAGCGCCAAGCGTATCTCAGCAAGTAATAAGCAGTGCCTACAGAATGCGTATAAGCTAAATAGATATAAATTAACCCTAGTAAAGGTAGTAGATTGATACGATACGGTTTGTATTGCGCCATCTATTTTTGTCACCCCGAACTAGTATTACCAACGCGGCAAATTCGAATATAGTATTAGTAGTATTATTGATTTTTATATCCTTTTTTGAGTAAAGGAACTTCATTTTTTTTTCAATGCTGTTTTCTTTATACATACATATTCGGAGTTCATTGTAATTCTACATAGTAATAACTAAAAGCTAACTGTATATAAGAGATGCATACATAACAGAAGATGATCTATGCCGAAAAATATTTTACTCTAGTTTATAAATACAAAGAAATTTGTAATAAGTAATATATTTAATTAATATATAAAGAAGTAATAATTAACCCATTTTATTATCAATTTAATGAATAAAATAGCTTCCACTTTGCGCAAACTTTATTACGCTGGATGTAAGAGATATATACCTATTCTGTCCAAATTGGAGGCTATTTTGAGAACATTATGCAACGAATAGCATTGACTGTATTACAGTTTTCAAATTAATAACTAGGAAACTTTGGATCAAATTTATATTCGGGCCAGGTAAGGGAATCTCGTCAATATTAAATGAACTCGTGCTTGCTACTTGATCAATAGTTGCAATATCTATACCTTACAGAAATAAATAATTAATGAAAAGGTGCAGCAAGTATTGCACAGGCTTCTTTTTGTGAATTTGAACTTTTTACTTAGAAAGTATTCCCCAAGAAGATACCTGCCGAGAAGTGTCGTTTACAAGATATCAAACGGGTAAGTACAGGTTCCCAGTATCTTACAAACTAAACTAAAGTAAATGTGTGTTTTCTTCGGTGTTTTGGCCTTTACGTATTGATTGTCTTCCAATAGGTATATTTAAAGCCGCTACAATATGGTTTCTACTGTATACAAATGATAGACCTCTTATTTTTTGGGGTTCTATTTGGTTTTACACATAAATTTATTAACTAATACACAGAGATAGTAAACTAAATGATAAAAAGTTGCATGACCGATTTTGAAAGATTCTGGTATCAGTTCATAGAGGGCGCCAGCGTCACTAAGAGCGCGAGATTTGAATGTATATTCTACTATTTCCCTCATACCATAATTATTGTTTGAAAATTGAATGCATTATTGTTGCAAACGTACATTCTATACAAAAACATGATGAATTATCGCAATAATACAATCAATGTTTAAACAATAACGTCAAGTTTGTAAACGGTACCTTCATGCGTTTACAAACTTATCTTTAATAATGTTATTAAAAAAAAAGTGAACTAACGTTACATTTTCATAGCATATCAATTATTTATGAAGCATGGACTATTACCTGGCAGCTTCTAGTAGGAACCAAAATAATTTTGTAGATCGTCGGATGGAAATAACAGCTGAGAATGTATTATTTCCAGTAAACGTATTACACAAACACATAAACACTGCACAATGTCTACATATACCTGTATCTACATCACGAACATATATTTTTGTGAAGCTTTTGTCATTTAAAAAACGCGGCATTCATTTAATTTTCTAACGGCGGGTTTCATAATAAATGTCACTTTAGCGCTTTAACAAAAGTCTGTGTATTATTTATGACAGCTTTAAATTAAAGTTATTTTAAAGCTTTAAAGTAACATTATGAAAATCACCGTAAATGCCAAAACGATACTTTAGTTAAATTGAACGAAAAACAAGAGAATTATTTTTGGTTTAGAACAGTAGATTTTCTTATGTGAGGTGCTACTTGTCAATGCAATTAAATTAATCTATTGAAATGGCTAAGAAATACATAGGAACGATTTCGCAACCTAGAATAAAGTGTGCTTTCCTTATATATAGGCAACTTTATGTACTTGCGTGTTGACCCCAGCGCCTCTGAGGATTGATACCTAAACTACTTCCTCTCCAGAGGGGAGAACGTCACATATTGTATAATTTAAGTTGGACAGGGATGCTGATACATTAGATACGACTTGCATATGACATCACCAAGTGTTTAATGTCTAATTACACTTTAATTGAAAATGTAAATATCTCCTTTGAAAATTACTAATTATTTTGTGCAGGAACTACAGGTGGCGCGCACAGTCAAGTTTCCTTATCTTTACGAGGGTTGGTCGTTGTACTGGATGAAGATAAATGACGCACCTAACGCTGTCGCTGCATTGCATTCTATGTCGTCCCGGGTGTGACCCCTCGTTAGCAGAGTCGTGTCATCAGCGAACAAACACACCTTTTCACACTCAATGTTACCCGGCAAATCATTTGTATAAAATAGTGAATAATAAAGGCCCCAAAACCGACCCTTGAGGTACACCTTTCTTAATAGGTAAAATGTTCGACCACTCATTTCACCAGGCAACAAACACACTGCGGTTGGTCAAATAAGATTCTAGGAGCTTATGTGCCTGTCCGCTCGGACCGGAATGGTCCAGCTTCGCCAAAAGAATGATCACATTGACACAATCGAATGTAACAGGTCACAACAGGTCAGCAGTAGTTCATCTTTCTTGTTATTGTGTCCATCATGTCGATGGTTGCCGTTATGATCGATTTCCTCTTACGATAACCATGCTGTTCCAAGCAGTAGACACTATGTTTTTCACAGAAGGTCATTAATCTTTCTTTTATAAGTGTTTCAAATATTTTTGAAAAGACCGGAACTATTGCAATATAGCGATAATTGTTGAGCTGTGTTTCATCACCTTTTTTAAATATAAGCACGATCTTTGTAAGTTTTAGCTCATCTAGAAACGGTCCAGTTTGCATTAACTCATTAAATATTTGCGCCAAAGGTGCTGAAACATCATCTCGCAAGAGCTTTATGGTTTCGCTCGATAAGCCATAGGCATCTTCTGATCTACTTTTACCCATATTGTTTATTATTGCTTTTATTTCATCTTTCGAAGTTGGCGATAAAAACATTGTGTGTTGTGAGCTCTCCACCTTGGCTCGAAGGAGCTTTAGAGGATCTTGATGTGGGCCTGGGAGCCCTAAGGTTAAACTTTCACCAATTCTGCTGAAAAATTTATTGAAGTCATCATATAGTCTTAAAGAATTTTGTGAGGAATCTAGACCTTGTTTAATTTCTTTTTTCCCTCTATTAAGAACTCACATAGAATCAAATATGGATTTTACAATATTTGCCCGCGCCGCACTCTGCATGTAGAATAACTTTTTTGTGCTTACTAATTTAAATGAAAATAGCTACACGAAGAAACTATCAAAGTAATCGAAATAGACCACCTAAGGACACGCTTGTTTATGTTCTTTTCCTTAATGTAGTAAACTGCTGAAAACGAATTAAAGTAATTAATTTAAATCGAGTCTTCAATGTGTTTTTCATTGGTGCTGTTCAGAAGATTTACGTTTTCTTCTACAAACGCGTGAATAGTTGTAAAAAAGCGACAGATATTCACCATTGCATATCCGAATTGTAACTTGGATACGTATTCTTGTATCCAATTTATCGTAAATAATATACAATTTCTACATTATTACATGATCCTCACCGGCTAAAACCCCTTCTTGCGATATTATGAATACAAATGACGTGCAATGTATCAAAAGGGAGTGAAAGAAATTGAGAAAAATTGAGTGCTCCGATGTGGAGAAGGGAAATAAGCGAACAAATTGTTAACAAACAAGGTTTCCTCTTTACCGACCGACAACAAATGAAAGAGTGGGAGTGAGAGAGATGGCAATAGTCGAAATACTGGATATCCCTTGAGGACGCTAAAATAGTTTTCGACGGGAATTTGATGGTACGTCGTGAATTGCTAAAACAATATTTCGGATAGGGTTTGGAATCTCTTGTAAAATATTTACATAAATTCTACTATGCGAAAGAGGACTTTATTAATATGGAAAGACGATGTTTGCGTAGTGTATATAAAATTAATGCCAGGCACGCAGCAAAGCCTACAATAAAGAGCTTTTGTATGTGACATTCGAAATACGTACAACTATGGAACGAAATAAATCACACGAGCTGCAATAGTTACAGCAGTGAAGGGGATTATTAAACGGAAATGCAGATCATAGCATTGATTATACGTACAGTAACGTTCAGAGAGTTAATTAGGACGATCAGTAACGTCCACTAAATGATTGTATTTTGTTATTACGACATTTCTAATGATCTTAAATAGGTTTTATACCACTATTATTTCATATGATATTAGTATTTCTATATGGGTTGATGTTATGTAAATATTTCACATATTAGGATTTTAATTGACTACTAAATTTAACGAACAACTAATCTACAAAAATATAATGTTCTAAACTGAAAAATAATTTCTTGAAATTTATTTATTAGCCAATTATTCTATTTAGCAACCAAATTTTTTCGTGGAATTATGGCTTAAATGAATGCAATTTCTCTTAATTAAACAACGCTTCGACAATTTTTTATTGTTCTTTTTCAAAGTTTTTATAATGTAAAATTAATTAAAGGTGTGTAGTAGACGACTTCCTTTTTTTGTTTATAACCATCTGTTGGTTGTCAATAACACAAAATATTTTAAAATTGTCGTCTAAAAGCATGCAAACAATAACAAATTCTAACGAGCTTTCCACAAAGTGCATTTAAGTGTTCATCCCACTCAATAATGGGTCAATTTTAACCGCTAACAACCTTATTGAATCTTCCATTTTAGAACCAATGGACACTTTCAATTATTCTGTATTTCGATGACTCCAACGAGATTCTCTTTATTTAATGCAAGTTTATTGATTGTAGTGTTCATTATCATTCACGGTAGTTCGTCCGCTTCATTATACAGCTTCAAGCAGTCTATTTCATTCATTTCATGAATGAAGTGCTTGTCCATGAAATAAATATTTCATATTGCCTTCACGAAAAGGAACGTGTAACAACGTGTTTGTATCAAAACGCTTTACTATTTATTTGATCAATGAGTTATTATTAATAAGCTGTTTGCCTAAGAAAAAAATAAACTGAAACCTGTTATAAAAACCATACCGTGAACGGAGTTGCTTGCTCCTGTCTTTCACGAAATGTATCCATTCACATCGTGAAAACAACCTTGAGCCGTTGTTTCATTCGTAACCTGGCTTCGCACTGCAATTATTTACTCATAGCTATACAGGCGATTGAAACCATGTTTATCCCAACACCTATTGGTTACTAACCAATCACCAACAAACGTGAAAATGTGATGAGTGGAGACCCGATTATATGCAAAGTGCATATATTTTATTTCTTGCATATTTTTAATTATAGTCTATAAGTAGGCGTATTACCCTAATTAAAGTTAATTATCGCTAATTAGTGATTGCATATATTACATATTTACGCATATTTTTACAAAAGCTGCATGCATTGCATACTTAAGCTTTTTCTTGTCCTTTCTATTAGTAAAAATTCCTAGTAATTCCTAATGCAGATCGACAACCGACAATTCTCAGAACGATAAATCTTTTACATTTGTTTTTCTAATACTTTTTTACGAAGAACTGCACGTGTTTAATTTCGCCTAGCAGAAGGGATGTGGTAAATACGTTTTATTATTGTTAATTCTCAAATAAACTATTCATTCATTGAATATCTTTGAGCGAAACAGCATGTAATTGTGTTACGTTTTTAAATACTGTGCGTACATACAATGAGTATAGCGAACAAAATTTCTTTATGGATTAAGCCATATCCTGAACTGCTAAAGGATGGCGACAAAATATTTTGTCGAGCCTGCAGTAAACTGGTAAGTTTAATTTTACTAAAAACTTTACAATTGTTTATAAATTCCTTAACTTTTGATATAAAATGACAATTGTTGTTGTAGGTGTCTTCTGAGAGAAAATACCTGATTGATCAACACGCTAAAACTCCATCACGTATTGGAAAATGTGAAAAACCAAAGCGATCCGCATGTGTGCAACAATCTAAGTATACGTCAATGTGTAGCATCAACTTCACAAAACTCAGAACAAGAAGAATATAATACGGATCTGTGTAACGCATTAATTTCGTCTAACATATCATTAGCAAAATTAAACAATGTTAATTTGAAATCATTTCTGCAAAAATATTGCAAACATAATATACCTGACGAAAGTACCTTACGAAAAAATTATGTCACATCTGTTACCAGCAAACAATAGCAGAATTCAACAATTGATAGGGAATAATTTTATTTATATCATGGTAGATGAAAGTACGGATAAGTGTAGCCGTTATATTGCCCATTTGTTAATAGGAATTCTTCATGGAGATATTGTAGGTAAATCATATTTAATTTATTGTAAAGGACTTCAAAAACAAATAATGTGACAATTGCCCAATTCTTTAGGGTCTCCAAGGTTTATCAAATTTCTTTTTACCTGGAAGTATACCTTGTGAAAAAATTTTACTAACGTTGTCCGACGCTGCACCATACATGATAAAAGCCGCGCTAAATTTAAAAAAAAAATTATAGTAACATTATTCATACCACTTGTTTAACTCATGGGTTCAATCGTGTAGCCGAAGACATTAGGAATCAATTCCCTTTGATTAATGATTTAATTAGCAATATCAAAAAAAGTATTTTTAAAAGCACCTTTACTAATCCAATTTTATAAGGAGCGACTTCCCGGTGTTAAGTTGCCTCCTGAACCGATTATTACGAGATGGGGTACTTGGTTCGAGGCTGCAATTTTTTCGCCGATAATTTTGAAGGAATAAAAAATGTAATTCTTGAAATCACTGCTGACCGCATTGCTCTAGAAAACTATAAAAAGATAGTAACATTAACAGAATTGCTACAAAACCTTTTGTATATTAAGTCAAATTATAGCTTTGTTTCAAGTTCCATTCGTAAACTAGAAACGCAAGGGATGTCGCCCTCGGAATCAGCCGAAATAGTAGACGAATTTGATATGCTATGTAAGAAGGGTTAAGGGTACAATAGGTAATGCTATACACGATAAATTTAAAAAAAAGTGATAAATAAAAATGCGGGGTATTTGAAATTAAAGAAAGTTAAAAAAAATTTTGGAAGGTGAAGCAGTAAACGATTTCGATTTTAATTTTAGTTTAGAATGACTTGCATAGTTAAAAAATGCACTAATTACATCTGTGGATGTTGAAAGAAGCTTTTCTATTTCGAAACATATGTATTCTGATAGAGGACAAAACTTTCTTTTACACAATTTCGAAAAACATTTAATTACAAATTGTTTTAGAAATATGTTGTGAAAAAATTTTGTGCAATAAAGTTAATATTTAAATTTCTGCTCTTATTTATTTTATGTAAAAATTTTGCATATTGTCGCAATTTTTTTGCATATATGCCCCAGATTTATGCATATTTTCTCAAAAATCGATGCATTCCAGTTTTTCTTTGCATATAATCCGGTCTATAGTGATGAGCATTTGCTATAATAGTTTAGTTTAATGATACTCCTTTAATAATAGTGCTTATACCATCCACATAAATGGTTATTTTTTTATTTAAATTTAGACAGGAAAGAAAGCAAATCATTTATATACTTAAATCAAAAGGAGGGTCGGCCTAAGAATGGAACCTTGAAGCACACCAATGTCAATATTGACAGATCTAGATATTTGATCATGTAATTTAACTCGCTGAGTACAATAATTTCTTAAATGAGTGTCTAATAAACAGATTACGATAATCCAGTGCAAATGCGATTTTATGTTCAGTATCATGACATGTGTAATTAAATTTTGTTTATTTGTTGCTGATGCGATTAGGACGAGTACACATTAAAACTATCATAATTTAATTCAATAAAACTTATTATACCACAGTATTTATAAAACTTTAACTTTGGACGGCAGTGTAACGTATTTTAAAGCATACCTAAACGTTTCCGCTCTCTGTTATTTCATGGATATTTCGAAGCGAGTTATAACCAGCATCCTGACCATCGGTAGGTAAACGCCATAACAAACTAGCAATTGAATTGCAAAGTCAATAACAGCTTAGGAAACCTTCATCAGGAACTAACATCGCTTTTGCTTATAAAGACGAATTTCTAGTCTTATTAAAAGCATTTATGAATAGCACGCTACGAAACGATTCCGGTTCAATGAAATATATGCTAATGTCCTGCTTTGCATGTTCCAATTCCTTTGGTGGTATTCTGCGCTTTGAACGTCCATTAGAGAAGCTTTGTTTCTTTTGGCTGTTTGAAATTAGTTTCATCCAACCGGCGTTCCTATAATTTATTCTCAGACTCCTAACTGAGATCAGAATGTTCGATCAATTAGCGACGGTTCTTCCATCTTTTTTCCTTAATTACGTCGAAATAAAATTATCAGCTATATAAAAACCAAAGACGCGTGCGAAACGGACGTCGGTTAATTAACAGAAAAATCTGAGAAATGATTTTCGTCACGCGCCGAGTACCGTTACGCTCGTAAAAACTAACAGCGGTGTCGTTATGAGAGAGGGTGCACATGCAGAAAGCGAGCTCCTCCCGCTCCCAAAACAAATATCTAATTAAGCTTTTCTCGTATCTTGCGGTCAAATGTGCCGCCGTCTCCCGTATTTGTAAACTGTAACTATAATCGAACAGTTGCGCCTGGTGAAGCGCGCACAGACAATGGTAGCAGGTGCAGCCCGGCTATTTCGAGTCGAGAGTAATCCTGCAACAGATTGCAGAAACGCTCGCTCATTAAATGCCCGCAGAGATAAATAAGAAGTTTTGCATGCATTCGAGGGGAAATTACGAGTCTCACTAGCTTGATTAGCTGTAAAATAGAAGAAAATGTCTACCGCTTATGGTCGGCGTTTATGACGGGGAAAAAAGGAGCCGCTTGATGGCGACTTGTGAGCGGCAGTGGTTTGCTTTTCTCTTCCATTGTTATACTTACAAGGGAACATTGGTGACCCGAAAATTCAGAAACTTCAATGACACTGTAGAGACTAAAAGTTCGCAAATTTACTTTGAAAATTTTCTGGATTAGCATTTACAATCTGCCGTGGAATCAAAGAAACTAAATTTGGGATATTATAAACATATAATTGCATTTATTTTAACTGCGACCCCCGAAGAAAATCGTGTAAGGCAGGGGTCGGCAAACTTTTTTAGGACAGGGCCAAATCGTAACGAAAATTAAGTTCAGCGGGCCAGGTTGCAAACTCTAACGTGTATATTTTTTATTAAGTGTTCCTCTGTGTTTTATTGAACCGAAAACAATGTACCAAAAAGTTTCCGTCGTATCATACAGGGTGTTTAAAAATTACTGACTTGTCAAAGAATCTTAAAGTTATTTTTTTTTTCAAAAACACCCTGTATATTCTTATATTTTCTGCAACATTCCCTATAGACTTCAGTGGTTTTATTTTAAATTATTCCTATTATTTATTAACTTTTCTAAATAGTCAAATAATTTTTACCTAGTGGATTATAAATAACTTTACAATAAATTATTATTGCTAGTAAATATTATAATAATCATTGTTTTCTATATGTTAGTACCCAGAAAAGTACGCAATATATAAACCAAACAGTAAATATTAAATATTAAAAGTTTATCTTCATCTGGTTCGCATTTTGCAAAATGAGGCAAATGTGAACAAAAAGTTAATAAAGTGTTTGTGTGATATAAGAATTTACAGAGGATTAAAATAGCTGCATAATGGAATCTTTGCAGACGATGTGGTAATAATAAGAGACAGTGAAAAACAAAGAAAAATTGAACATATGAAAAGGAAACATGGAAGAAGAGGGCATGGCAATAAACATAGAAAAAGCTAAAATCCCGGGAAACCAGAATGTTGAAACTAAAATGAAATAAATGATACTAAAATAGAGCAAATGAGAAATTTAAATATTTAAGAGTAACATTGGAAGAAACAGGAAAACAAGATGCTGGAATAAACGATTGATAAATCAATCAAGTACTACGCAATATAAACCTAAAATTTATTAATAAAAAAGACATTTCTAAGGAAAAAAAATAAAGATTTTTAATACAATATATCGTCCAGTTTTAACTTATGAATGTGAATCTTGGAACCTCACAAACAAACAAAAAAGTAAAATACAAGCTGCCGAAATGAAATACCTGAGACGAAAACTAGATGTAACCTGCAAAGATAGAATTAGGAACATACAAATACGTGTGGAATTAGAGATACAATCAGTTTTGGAATTTATTCAAGACATAATTGAGCTGGTGGAGACATAAACAACGAATGGATAATAAACAGACAATTGAAGAAAGTTTATGAAGCAAGAAAACAAGTCAAAAGAAAAAGAGGAAGGCTGAAGTAGCTCTGGAATGTCGCAATCGAAAATATACTACCAGCTAGTATGTTTCCCCATGGCAAGAAGCAGCAAAGGTAGGAAGAAAGAAAGAAATGGAAACAATTAGTGTTTGTAATAAATAATAATAAATGCAAACCCGACACCTTAATGGCATAAGGGTGATATCATTATATTATTATTATTATCTTGATCTGGGTATCTTAAATTTATTCTATATTCATGGAGAATGCAAAAAAAAATGCAGAAAAAGCTTGTCAGGAATTCAATGGAAGATACCTCTTACTTGCTGCCAATACATGTAAAAAAAATCTGAAAACCTAGTAGTGTTATGAAGAAAGACAAGAAAAATAAGATTCTACTATTTTAGGGCATTTGGAAACATCTCAGTAGTTCAATACCTGGTACATCTAAAGGTTTGGGTACCTTGAAAACATCTGACCAGAAAATTTTGAAGTAAAATAGGATCCATTTTTAGGAATTCCAATCCAATCTAGATCACAAGAAATGAACTGCGACATATTTTTTTGTAATACTTCAACGAATGTTAATATCTTTTTATTTAAAATAATTTGAAGGGACGAAAGTTCAGTTGAGAGGGCATAAGAAACAGAAGCAATAATTACTATTAGTGGACGAACGATTGTAGAAATTCTTTCTCATTTAAAAAAATATTAATAATTTCTCTGAGTTCAAAAAATCTCAACAAAACCTTTCCACTATTGCACCATCGAACTGGCGATGGTTAACTCGCCGAGAGCCAATAAAGTTAACCACTGCCACAACTGGTTCAATAATACAAAATAGATAGAGGTGTTTGGTGAATTATGCATGACTTATTGAAAGCTTTGCACAAAACAAAAATACTTGGGCAGTATCAACAATGACTGTTGACTCATCAAGAACTAACAAAAACCACTAGACATTTTTTGCCTTCTCCATTAAGACGCGTATTGTGATATTCTCAATTTATTATTAATATTATAATTTAACCGGACTTATTTACCGCGACATCAGTTGACTATCAGTCGGTGAATAATAGATGTGGATACCTCCCGGTACAATAATTATTGTAAACCCTAATTGTGGGTGAGAGAAAAACTATCAGCAATAGCTAAATTAACCGCTTGGTACTTGCGCGGGTCGGATTGAGATACGCAGCTGGCCGGATTTGGCCCGCGGGCCGTAGTTTGGCGACCCTGGTGTAAGGCATTCACCTCAGTACATGGCACATGGATGGATGGAGCTAGTATTGTTTTTAGAAAAAATAGATAGCTTTATGTATTGAAAAAGTGGAAGTTACATAGGGAACAGTGTTACTTTCAAAATTTCTGAAGAATTTTATCTACCAGGCCTATGTTATACGTATGGCCTATTAAGTCTACAGTGACCAGTCAGCAAATGTACTATATTTTGAGAGTCTTCCTGTCTTTACTTATTGTTTGTACACCAAGAAAAAAAGATGTGTTGATTCAACCAATAATTGGTTCACTGAACAAATTTTTGTATTTAAATATGCTCAAACCACCGGAATGTTTAAATCAATTACGCAGAATTAGTTGCACTAAAGTTTTGAAATCAATCTACAATTGTGATTCATCCAATAATCTTAACGTTGAATTAAAATAAATGTTTGTTCAAATCGGCCGCACATGCATTCAGTTAACTAATTTTGTAGTTCCATTGACGGTTAAAGTAAATAATTGTTTGAATCAACACATATAATTCAAATAAAATATGCGTTTTCTTTCAATGAGGTTACTGTTTTGCAATAAAATTTAAGTGTGCTGATTTAAACGAAAACTGGCTGAGTGAATGCAAAAAGTTCAAAATAATAATTTTTGTTGTACCGACATTTTCATTCTTCTCAGTGTAGATCTTTGGAAAATTCTGTTAGGAACACTTCTGCCTGTCTCTGCCCTGGGCACATGCCATCACTCCCTGGATACATTATGTATCCATTGATTAATTAACTTCTTTATTTGCGATTTGGTAATGCCAAAGGAGGAGTTAACTCCAACGAGTGACTTTGACGAACCTCATCTGGCCAAGTCGTTCACCGCCTCCTTTTCCTTCATGTCCAAGAAGCTGGAAACTTAGACCAATGTTAGCCCTTGAAGTCCGATGTGAAAAGTGCCGCGGCAGAATAAAATGGAAAAAAATAACCGAATTAGCGAAAACCAATGACAAAATGTAAACGATTGTGAATAATAGAGAAACGAGGATTAATCCACCTTAATATACGGATTTTTATATTAGCCATAATCCTAGGATTGCTAGGCTTCATGGTGAAATTATTGATTTTATGCAAAAGAGGGTAAGTTTATCGAAATAAGTCCAAGAATTTTTTTATGGTTTAATTGTAAAAAAAAGTATCTTGTACTAATATAACAGCGTGGGTATGTGAAAAACCAGGAACAAAAATTTAAAACACTTGAAACATAATCTATATTGTATTTGTGTGAAAAATTACGTTACATTCGATACACAAGAGCTTGAAGAGCATCCTTTTGCTACACAACGACGACGTTTCTTCTCAGAGGTAAATGTCAGCAAATGATTTGTTTTGTCATATCTAATATTGTCAGGAACTCTATTACACGACAAAGTCTTAGGTGTGACCGGCCTCCCACCAACCTTTGGAGGAACGCGGTACATCCGTAAATATGTACTGACTACCTCTCGTCGAAAAGCATAAAAAGCATAAAAGCAATCTGCTCGATGTGCTGACCTAAAGCCTTTCTTTGCAATCCACGCATTGTTCAATGACATGTCGATGAGCCATGTAAAAAATGCATGACTACCACTTTTTTCCACGAACAGATATCGGCCAATGTTCTGGTCCATTTGGTCAGTACCTCCCATATAATTATTATATTATATTGACCAATTAGATTTGGTCTTGGAACCTGTATTATCCGTTTGTGTGATTGTGAGTACCTTTTTACTTGCAATTGCAATTTTAACTTTTCAAATATTTTAAGTTAAAAAGAAAATTCTGTTTATATCTGTGTGGCTTTGGCGTTTGGTCGCATGTATCTTAGATAGGTATACTACCTTCATTTGGCATGCAGTTGGAAGATGTGCCCAAGGTATACATCCTCTGAAGATTTTTCTGAGATGTGGTATCAGTACCCGTATCCCCTTCTGGAGAAGGGCCCGAACCATTCCACCATGCCCGCAAATTTAATAGCAAGAATCTGCTCAACGCTCACTTGATTCTTATACGTCTCGTGATTTCTGTGACCAGTCTACAATCTTCTTGTTTTGCCGTTTTAGCCTTTGTTCTTACACGGCGGGGCTACGAATATCCACCAGCACAAATGAAACTTCAACAGTCTCTCAATCATTTCTTTATAACGGTGTATAAACTAGTTCACTCTGAATTTCATATAATATTTTATCTACAATCCACAAATAAAAATAAAAAACATTGTAAGAGCGCAATTCATTATAAATGTCATCATAGATTTTAGTATACAAGTGACTCTCACTCAAGTGGCTAAACTTAAGATAGAGATACCCGACATAATTCTGAATAAGATATCTTAATGAACTTTAATCCACAAATGACATTTTTCGGATATATGGCTGACTTTGATAGAGATTCTATTGCTACTTCGGAAAGTATAGGAGAAATAACTAAAAACTTGCGTATTTTAAAGATTAATAAAATGCATTTGAAAAAAATAAGTTCACGAACAATTTCGAAGATATACGAAAATAACTGAGAAACTATGATTTTTGTGTTTTTGACATAGACCCTAGGTATTAAAATACGAAAAAAAAAGTATTAAGATTTTTTTATTTAAGATAACTTGACTATAAGTTTCTCTTATCAGATTTACAACAGAACGTAACGCTTCGGCTCTGAAGAGCAAAAATATCAATTCAAAATCTTGTGTTATAAAATTCGAATCAAAATACCTCTTACAAAAAATTCTAGTTTATTTTATTCTATCTCATATAAAGATTGTCATGGTGCGTATTTTGGTCAAACTAAACAATATTCAAAGAGTAGAATTCAAAGCCATAAAACATCATCCAGTTTACCCGCTTTAAAGGACATATAAGGAATAATATAGTTATTTGTATCACTAGGCCAGAAACTACAGTTTTGCGGGTACGAGTACGGTTCTTGAAATCAATCAATTCCTTGACAGATGTAAAACAGTTGGATATCATCTTAAACTTGAACAGAACTTAAACTAGAAATTGAACTTAAAATCGAACTAGAAGTTGACAAGTGTAAAACCATTATTGACTTCAAGTCCTCCAAGTCCTAGTTATTGATCTAGAAATTGACAAGTGTAAAACCAGCTTTACATACCTTAGTATTTTCACGTTTCCAAGAATAAATATTTTTCTGTAATTTTCCTTCTAGTTTAATATCTATTTATCAATAATAAGTGCAATGAAGACACCAATGAACAGTAGCTTAATGACAATTTATTACACGTCTGTCACGCAGAATCTAGTGTGGCCAACCTTAGTGACATTTTTGCCTGTTTTTTAAGTACTGCGCAAAAAAATTATTTTTTTTTACCAAAAGGTAAATAAATACATATTACATACGAAACATATCAGAAATAATTTTAGTTAACCAGCAAAAGTTAATTATCAGTTTAGAAGTGGATTTAATTCCACTTCTAGTTGTAGACAGCTCTTGGTGTCCCAACCTGTATGTGTTTTCTAATATTAGATATTTCAAGAATAAATAACTGTTTGGGCAAGTTGAAGTTATTCTAAGGCAAACAGTTCCTCAGAAAACACACACACACAATAGAAACCATAAATTTCGTATATATTTTGCTTATTTTTCTCTTTCCTGGAGCGACTCACGCCATTTGATTCAGCACTGTATTTACTACGGAGCTCAAAAACAACAAACGCCTTGCCAACTTTCCTGCCGCTAACTCTGGAATCTAAATTGAACGTAAATATCGCCAACACGGAACGGCGTTTATTAAGGGAATGCAGAATAAATATTCGCGTATTTTTGATAACGGCGTCGCTTTTAAGCCTTTTCAGCTACGAGGAGTGCATTAATGGAGTTATGGCGGGGACTAAACTAGAGCGGTGCGAACTCGGAACCATGCATTAAAGTATTAGCGTTCATGCAAATTTAAAGATTCTCTAATCCGCAAATGGACACAAGACCTACCTTCTACCTACCTACTTACGTGATGAAATAGCCTCCTCTACATAGATCGTATAAATTTTAATATATTTGGACAAAAAACGCATCACCCATCGACACCATAAACATACGTAAATTTTTAATCGTTAGTGCAAAATTTATCGCAAACCGTTCCTAGCATGGATTTATTCCTGTTGCAACACACAAAATACCATAATTTTGTTACACTAGATTTTACTGGAACAGTAATATAAATTACACAAAGTGGTTGTAAATTTTAAGGTCACATTATTCTTTGTTGACCATTACATTCTTTCTAATATACGACTGACGTATCTTAAATTTAATATCAGCGCGTGGTAAGTTATTGTAATCGAAGTTTAAAAGTAACTTTCCGTAACCTAATGGTCCAGGTCGCATACAGATGGTTTCCGCTATTTTGTGAGTTTTCATAGTAGTTTTATTTATTTCATCTCTAGAGGGAAGACATATGAACGCAGAAACACCTGTGTTAATAAAATCTCATCAATGGAAGACTTTATTTACGGATATATTTTATGACTACAGCGTAGATTCCCATAAGATGTTAACCTCATTTTTGCCTCTATCGCGTGTTTTGCTAAAGCATATCCCAGATGATCACATCAAAACAACTGTTCCAAAAGTGTTTTTCAAAAGCCTGTAAAAATATTTGATTGCAAAATATCTTGGATTCCATTTTTGCCACACGCAATGAAGAGCTACAGAATAAACTGCTTCAAAAGGAAGACTAATTGAAAAAGTGAAAATTTACGGATTTCAAGAAAACGGTTTAAAATTATTAAAAACTTTTTTTATATGAATGGCCTCAAATAGCAAAAATAGGTACCACAAGAAGTGATCAAAAAATAACTATTCCTAATTTTCGGAAATGATAGAGGACACTGAAATAATAGTTATTTGTATTACTAGGCCAGAAACTACAGTTTTGCGAGTTTAAGCACGTGAAAAAATTGCCTTTTTGTAAATTTTCAAAGCATGCTTGATTTTTTCAAAACTAAAAGTATGGCAAAAGCAGAACTAAGCCCCAGAAGATGAAATTTCAATTCAAAAATTTTCTGATTTTTTTACCTATTCGTACATCGATCCGGGAACACTATACAGGCTATTCCACGTAACTGGTTCATTAAAAGTTTATGATGTTCTATTATTTACTTATATTTGAGATTTTGGCACCAGTGTCTGTTCGATTGGAACTATAAATGCAAAATACCTTAACCAAAATATCACTTCCGGCTGACCGGAAATGGATGTCAACTTTGTTATTTTAAATAGAATGATATATTTTTATTCATTTTAGATTCTACAACTATAAAATACGTCAGTTTTCATTAGCTATTCCTATAGCTACATGTTGCGTTTTTGAGTTATTTAAATTTTTCTTTTTTTTTAGTCATAATCATTGCATCATGAGAAATTAATATCTCGGTTAATACTGCAAGTAGAGACTCCAAATTTGCTATGTTATGAATGTAGATATTACTCTGAGAAACGGTAAGCACAGTTTACATTCTAACATACAGGGTGTTCAAAACTGGGGAACAAAGTGACATATTTTAAATGCAGAAAACTCATTTTTTTTTAAATAGAACACCCTGTATTTTAATGCGGAATTAGGAAGTAAATATCATCCCCTATCACTTTATATGAGCATTCCCTATACCTACCTTTAATAGATTTTGAGATATGAGCGACTTTTTGATGTTTGTAGCTGGCTCAGAAATGGATTCACGTCAAATTCATGTATTATTTTTGAATAACCATACAAGAATGTCTGTTCGAATAGTCATTTCTATTAATATTGCGTTGTACGAAAGTGTAATTACAATGATATACATAAACACTTTTGGTTAGTCAATGAATTTGACATTAATCCCATGCAGAGCCAGCTACAAACACGCAAAGGCTAGGGCTACTTAGTCTGTTTAACAAAAAGTCGTTCATATCTCAAAATCTATTAAAGATAGGTATAGGGAATGCTGATATAAAGTGATAGGGGATGATATTTACTTCTTAATTCCGAATTAAAATACAGGGTGTTCTATTTAAAAAAAAAAATACTTAGTCTGTTTAACAAAAAGTCGCTGAATATCTCAAAATCTATTAAAGATAGGTATAGGGAATGCTCATATAAAGTGATAGGGATGATATTTACTTCCTAATTCCGCATTAAAATACAGGTGTTCTATTTAAAAAAAAAAGAGTTTTCTGCATTTAAAATATGTCACTTTGTTCCTCAGTTTTGAACACCCTGCATGTTAGAATGTAAAGTGTGCTTGCCGTTTCTTAGAGTATATCTACATTCATAATATAGCAAATTGGAGTCTCTACTTGCAGTATTAACGAGATATTATTTTCTCAATGATGCAATGATTATGACTAAAAAAAAAGAAAAACTTAAAATAAACTCAAAACGGCAACATGTAGCTATAGGAATAGCTAATGAAAACTGACGTATTTAGAGTTGTAGAATCCTAAATGAATAAAAATTATTCATTCTATTTAAAATAAGAAATTGACATCCATTTCCGGTCAACCGGAAGTGATATTTTGGTTAAGGTTATTTTACATTTATAGTCCATTCGAACAGATACTGGTGCCAAAAGCTCAAATATAAGTAAATAATAGAACATCATAAACTTTTAATGAACCAGTTACGTGGAATACCCTGCATATTGCAACAGTCAGGCAATACTGAGGGCAGTAGTGAACCCCAAAATAAAATCAGAGCTAGTGTGGGAATGTATTCCAGAGCTGAATAGCTTGACAGACCGCAATAAAGTCACTATACTGTGGACAATCAAAGAAAACGAAAAAGCTGATGAGTTAGCAAGGAAGGGATCATCGGTTTCATGTACAGGTATAGAATGGCATCATTTTGAATGCACGTTTCCATATAAAACCAGCTACATGTTGTCAAATCGTGCTGATCATAAGGGAATTGTGCGGTGCACCTCTCCTCTTCTCAACGGTCACCATTTAGCCACACTCGGTCTCCACAATTCCGCCAGAAGGCACTTGAAATATATATGCAAATATATATACAGGGTCATGTAAGTCGTTACAAATAAATCCTTATTGATTTATGGCAGAAATCAGTCTACGTTAATTCTCGTATTAAATAATATACAGAGGGCGGCATAAAATTAAGCGTGATAATGACAGCAACAAAAAAAAAACAATCTCACCTCGAAATTAATTGGCTCTAGGCGCGGTTTTACGTCGGCTTTCGCGAATTAAAAGCGTGTCACGCCCTGGGGACGACAACGAGCAATAGTTCGACGACAAAAAAAAAGAAGTACGGAGATTACGCGCCGCGTCACGCCTGCAGGGGCGGCTACGATCGGTAATCGAACTGGGGTGGAAGAATTATATTCGTGTCACACCCGAAGAACGACAACGAGCTATAGCGGTACGAGAACCGGAAAAGAAACTATATTCGTGCCACACCCGAGGGACGACAACAAACTACGATCCTACAGGATCGGAAAATGGCTATAATCGTGTCACTCCCGTAGGACGACAACGTACTATAGCCAGGGCAAGGGAGAGGATCGGGTATCAGCGGAGTCTGCCTCGAAAGTTGTTGGGGATGTCAAGGCATGAATTATTATTATTATTATTATGAGCTTTTATGCATAGGTTTATTCCCCGATTATAAATGTTCACTGGCCGAGTGTGTATATTCCCAGAACCTATTCTAGGAGTGTTTAAAAACACAGCGCCAGAGCGGGTAAGAAATTAAGTAAAAGGGAAACACAAAGAATACTGGGATAAAATAACCAGGCAAATTCTTGGAGATCTTTATTAAGGAACCTTCAAAGAAGAAGATTGAAGAACTACCTAGTAGGAATCATCTGGCTCTGGACGCAGAAACACACACAATTTCAGCAAGCCAAAAACACTCCTACAACAAACGAATATATTTTAATGGAACAAAAACCAAATTTATATAAACCAGACCGGATTGATTAGATTTATTTTGAATTATTGATCAAGGATGCACCTAAGTTAATTATTCAAAGCTACAGGAATGATTATAACAACGCTCTCCTTAAACTTTAGAAGCAGACGCTTTTATTTACAACTCGTTTGCTCTCCATTACCAAGTTACTAACTTGATAGCTACAAAAAGCATCCCAGCTGCGCCGCCCCCGATTAAAAACACATGCTAAGTAAATTTACTGTCGGGTTTCGGTCGAAACGTTACTACGGAGGGAGGGATTGAAAGTTTTCATTAAAGATCTCTTAAGCGCGCGTAGAGAACAGGCCTCCTCTCCGGTCCGTGTTCTACTGCCGCCTCCCTTTTATCGACTTTTAATTGCGTTTGGCCGGACGGCCGGTTGGCGCAAGAAACTTTTAATTTAAATTATAAATAAGAGGAGCGTGAACGACAACCGATTCGAATTGAATACCGAAGTGGAGAGGAGGAAAGGACAGACCGACCGGGGTGGTTCTGGATTCTGGGTACTTTTTCTGGCGTTATAAAAGCGCCACGTTCATTCGGAAATTACTCTCACCTTTACATAACATTAAGGGGGAGACTTCGGGGACGGCCAGCTCTGCAGGTAGTATATATATACCTTTGCAAGATTAATTATCTTCCTGATTCGACGATTTCGTTATTGAATAGGGAGAACTCGTTTTAATTTATTTACGGTATGATTTTAGCGCGAAATGAGTTTCTAGAATTTAGATGGTTCAAATTTTATGAATATACGAACTTCTCTAATCACGTTGACAATTAAAGAAGAAAGAATACAAAATGCCAAATGGTTTCTACTGGTTTTAGAAGCAATATTTCTAACTACATGTAATTTTTCCAAGGTTTTTTCATGTAACTTGGAATATTCATAGTAAAATTTCGAAATATGGATAACCTTTTCAAGATGTTTTCGTGTAGTCTGGAATATACACAAGTATTTCTAAAGTAGTGATAATTTGCATAAAAGTTTTACTTGTTTAAAAGTAAAATTACAAATAAAATTTCGGTATTTCTGATTTTTTTCCTAACAAAAAGGAAAATAAAAATGCCCCGGTAGAGTGTATTTAATTAGAATTTAATGTATAAAAGACAAACAAAATATGAAAATTTCTAATGCTTACCCAGAACCACTGCGCGTCAGTTACCCATTGCCTCTCCACACTGGCGGTTAATTCGCGAAAATCATGGGCCACCATATGCAATAGAGAACTATTGTGATAACAGTTTCTAAGAAATATTTATCTGGCAAATAATAAATAAATATTTGATAACTGTGTCTGCCATGTAGAAATCTTATATCGAGTATGGAAAGTTAGTGTAGTGAAATAAGAGAACCGCCATCTTCACGGCAATTTCTGTACTTGTAGAATATGTTTAACGTATTTGCTACTATAGGCTACACTATTATATGTTTATAACATCAGGACGTGATGATTTACAGTTTTATAATACAATTTTGATGTAAACCTACTACTACTTCTTCTGTAACTGTACCGACTATGTATAAAATAAATAGTTTCTTTAAGAAAATTGCAAGTACTTGATATCATATATCTAAAAAATATTTTTTTGTTGTTAAGGTAATTTATTTGAATAAAAGATATTATTTTTAGCTGTCATTTTCCAAATTGTGAGAAACGTTAAGTTTTTCCTTAGACATATTAATATTTTTCTTACAATTAGTAATATTACAATGTTAAAGAGTTTTTTCTAAGAATGTTTTCCATTAATATTCACGTAAAACATTTCGAATATTTACCCCCATTGAATGCGGAAAATTGTCCAAAAAAGTGATTTTTACCAAGAAAAATTACCAAATTTTTTTAATGTGTGGGTGAGTTTTTAACAGATAATGCTCAATTAATTCCAACGTGTATGCAAGTTGTTTCGGATTTTCCATGTTCAAATTATAGCAGAGTGCGTAACAAACCATAAAACATTATAAGAACGACAAACAGATTTTCTAATGTGAATTATCTAAAATAACAAGAAAACGGGTAGCCGAACACCATATCATTTCTCCCTACCGTCTGACTTGAACCAAAACATTCTAAATTAACCCATGCGCACCTAGTGTATTTCCTTATCATTGAATTAATTCCAACGTGCATAGAAGTTGTTTCGGATATTCCATGTTCAAATTGTAGCAAAGTGCGTAACAGATTTTAAAGCATTAAAATAACAACAGATTTTCTAATATAAATTAATACCTACTATAATAATAAGTATAATAGTTCTAAAACCAACAAGAAAACAGAATCACTTGTTGCCGAACACCATATCATTTCTGCTTACGTCTGACATGAATTAGAACATTTTAAGTTAACGCCTGTGCGCCTTGCTTATTTCCTTATCACTTGAAATAAATTACTATATTTATGACTATAATTTACGAAATTGTAAGAAATTTTAAGCTTTTCCTAAGAGATATTAATATTTTCTTGGTAATATTACAATGTTAGAGATTTTTTCCTATAATTTTTACGTAAAATACTTGTATTATGGGAAAATTTTTAACATTTCGACATTTTCCGTAAGTTTCTATACGTCTACACCCATTCATGTGGAAAATTATCAAAAAAGTGATTTTCAACAATAAAAATTACCTATTTTTTTAGTGTCTAGAATTATTTATCGAAAGTTTTAACAAAGAACCTTCACAGAAAAATAATAAACAGCACTGCAGGACTTGAAGATTAGCTTCAGTTTTCTTCATTTTTCCTCTTAATTCTTTCCTGCTCATGGCCTAGCTCTGCCATCTGTATCACCCCCTCTGCTCAACACTTTTTCGCTACTCTGCTATTCGACACTTTTACTTCATTCCCAATCTCGTAATCTAATATTGCTCTAACACTCTTCATAGTCCCGTCTAACCTCGAAAGCAATCCCGTTAACACAAGATGCATTTCTAGTATAGTGGACAAAGAAAGGTACAAGGGCAAACTGCTATAGCTGAATTTACCAAGATGCAGAGGCTTATGTGTTTAGGAATAACAGAAGCAGTGCGGACTACTCCTGCAGCAGCAATAGAATGCATCCTAGACCTCCTTCCTCACCAGTTGGTGATAATGGACGAGGCAAAAATGGGGCATCTCAAATTGCCAAAACTACCAAATGGCAGATATGAATGATTAGGACACAATAATATTGTCTACCATATCGAAGGCAACCTTTTGGGAATGAGATCAGATGATATGTTTTCAACATATCTTTTTGACAGAAATTTCAAGGTGGAAATCAGTAATAGGTCATGTTGGAATCAATACAACTACAGTGGTAGAATCGAAGTTTACTGACAAACTAAAACCCAAAAAACGAGACTGGAATTTACAACAGAATGACGATTACAAAAATTCCATTAGGAAACATGCCACGATCTTTCAAGGAGAGGCATGCGCAATATTGCATTGTGCAAATGATATCAATCAGGGTTAAGCGCATCTCTATTGCAACAGACAGCCAGGCGAGACTAAGGGCACTAATGAACCCTAAGATACAATCAAGACCGATTTGGAAATGTAGTCGAAAGCTGAAAAGCCTAAAGCTGGTTTTACACTTGTCAATTTCTAGATCAATAACTAGGACTTGGAGGACTTGATGTCGATAATGGTTTTACACTTGTCAACTTCTAGTTCGATTTTAAGTTCAATTTCTAGTTTAACTTCTGTTCAAGTTCAAGATGATATCCAACTGTTTTACATCTGTCAAGAAATTGATTGATTTCAAGAACTTGGTCAAGTTCTAGAAACTAACATACATGTTCTATTTTTGCATCAAATTATCTTCAATTCTGTAGGAATTTCCGTAATTGGTACTCGTGAAATAATTGACTCAGATTAATGTTATAACCTGGTTACCGAGGTATAGTTCGCAGTACTATTGTGCAATTGTGGTTTGGTTATACTTCTTTAAGTGTTATATATACTTGGTTACATCCACGTTGTATTATTGTACCCACTTGTTTTAGTTTCGATATTTACTATTTGTATATTTAATAATTTATTGGCAGTTATTATTTTTTGATTCTTCTGAAAAGGTATCTAAATTGTAATCTTCGAGACAGAGAATGCTTACTTATGTAACATCACTCCAAGAAATAATAATATCCCTGTTGTGATAGAGCGCTACCACCCCGAACGTTACAAAAGAAACTAACCGATTCTAATATTCCTCATTTCAAGTTCTATTACTTCACAAATGTAATACAGCAGCAAGTTCTATTTTAAGAAATAGATATTGATCTCTATGACGATCCTAATATTTATTGACAAGTATAAAACGGCAACAAGTTCTAGTTCAAGAACTACAAATTGATCAATTTTAAAGTCTAGAAATTGAAGAAAATATTGATAAGTGTAAAACCAGCTTAATAGATCGCAATAAAGCCACATTGCTGTGGGTGACCGCACATTCGGCAATCAAATGAAACGAAAAAGCTGAGTTAGCAAGAAAGAAAAGACTTCTCAAAAACAGCATTACAATTGCTTCGATCTACATACTACATTCAAAAGAGAATCCAACAATTTAAACTTTACCATTCCGTCTCTGGTGGTATGATTATTGAAAACGGAGTTCTGTAAGGTCCTGTATTGAGTCCGCTGCTGTTTAATTTATATACATCGTCCTTAGCCGCTGTGATCCAATATAGCAAATATCATTTTTACACAGACGATACCTCTCATTTGATTCTTCCCAATATTAGTTCGTGCAGAAACAAATCAATGCTGACTTGAATAGCATCTGTAAGTATTAACCCAGAAAAAATATCCCTTCCTCATTTTATGGTATTGTTTTTTTTTTATGACAATGTGGGTACAAACAGCTATACATTTTAAAGTTTTTAATTATGGGGGCGTACAGTTTCATAACCAATAGTTCTTCGTCAAATTTTGCTTGGAAAGAACGAGTAATTTGCCTTACACACTGACGACGATGATAATGCTTTATTCCGAATTTCTTTTCTTCAAGGGAGAACATATCCATTATTACAAATAAAATAATATTAGAAGAACAACAATAAATAGCAATGCTACTAAAAATAGTTGAAATATTTACTTATTCCAAATATAAATAATTAAATAGCAAAAGGAAACAAAGAATAACAAATATTGACTGCATTCTAATGCAGCTTTCATACAACTAACGAAAAAATTATGGAATAACAAGATGAATGGTAGGAACTAAAAGTGGCTCTTAGAAAACTGAAGGTATGGCGGTATTATTACATATTTTAAGGTCCTGTACATTGATATGAAAGAGTTTATTTCTGATTTCGTTCTGAGCCGATTCAGTGCGCGTTCTGCTTAACAGTGCCCAAGGATCGTAGATACTAATGTGTTAAACTGTAATTAAAAGCACATTAACAAAATAACCTATGGTTTACAAGAATGTTGCCATGTTTTAGTTAAAATTCCAGAACCGCTGGTGCAAGAACGTATTGAATGCTGTTAATTAGAATTATACATTCAGTGAATTTAAATGGACCTTTACAAATACTGGAAAAGAAACAAATCGCAGTTATTAAACGAGCAAACTCGAAGCACGAAAGAAAGCCAAATGATCCTGTAAGAAACTTTTCAAATCTAAATCGTTTTTGGATGTTACTATAGTGTAAATATATGCAAATGCGTTGCGTTCCTTTAAGTGTTGTCAAACAGTTCAGCTAGGTGTTTTACTACGCTAATTTGTTTAATTTTAGGATTTATATGATTACATAGCGATGGTTTCAGGACTATTATAAAGCCGCCTTTTAATTAAGTTATCAGTAGAGCTACTAAGAGTAATAAATTTACATTACCTCAACTAAATACCGTGATATTTAATCTTGATGTAATAGTTTCGACAAATAATTTCACCCCCCCCGACAATGCAATTAATGTCACAGTGTGGCGACGTCTAACGCATCATTGCAACTAAAAATCTTAGACGGCGAAATATAGGTGAGACGACCTCTCTCCTCTGTTTGCTATTTCTACACTTTTAATGGGATGCAATCGATAATTAATGCGGAAAGCGTCGCCGAGCTTTTAATTAAGGAGCGCTCTCACGGATTTATCCGGTAAGTAGAAAAAGAAGCCTTCAAGTTGTGTCGTCTGACGAGGGTTTGTTTACTGTAGGGAAAACTCCGGAGAACTCTTAAGATAAACAATGATGAGCAAACAGATAAACAAAATTGTATCGTTCCCCATGTAAGAAATATTAACGTACAACACTTCAATGGAACTTAGTAATGTTTAAGATGGCTAATAATTAATCTCTTGTTACTAGAATAATTCTAATGGTACACTGCAAAAAGAAAAATCTGGTACGGATAAAATCCAATCTAATTATCTATTATTCAAACCGTAATTTTAGGTGAGATAAATTACAGGAAACTTTAATTGTTAAACGTCAGGTTCCAGCTTAAAACAAGGATTTTAAAAATCAAATTCGAAGTTGAGTAGTAACATATCCGGGATAATCGATTTTTATTTTTTTTTAATTGCATATTTGCCCAGAAGTTAATTTTGAACAGCTTTTTTTGCTTTTCTCGATATCATTTTATCAATTCATAAACCTAACTTTATTTAATTCATTGTACATTATTTAAATTTCCCGCCATAAAAAAACAAGCAAAAACTATATATGATCGGTAGTCATTGTAATGCTGTAAACACTTTATTTTCGAAAGGCTAAATAATTAACAATTAACAATTCATGCTTGTGCTTCACCTAATAGCTAACCCTAATTCAGATCACCAAAAAGTATGAAATATTCATTTATAAGATATGTATTACCCTAACTATCTAAATATAATGCCATAACTAACTAACCAACTAAAAAATTCCCACCATTCATTCGACTGATTCGTTATCTCTAGTATCTCTTTCGCGTCGCAGCCAATTTAACCCCTTAGCTAATGTCGTAGCTTTCGTATGCGACCGCCACTCATCAGTGAATGGACATTCAAATAAAACATGTCCAACCGTATCTATCCCACCACATGCGCAATGCGAATCACTAACCCTTTCAATTATACAGAAATATGATTTAACATTACGTGACCCGTTATTAATTCCAGCGCGTGATATTAACTCGCATTTCGCTAAAACGCGTAACGCCACTGATAAATTTCCTAGTCCACCTCCCAGGATTGTAACCACGGTAAGTGCAACTGTTGCAAATACGGCAAATACAAAATTCATGCACATAGTTACATAACCTATATGTATATATGTACATTATATTATATGCGTATGTATGCTCACAGTCACTAATCTACATTACACATTAGGATGCTCGCGTGCAAATTCTAGCAAATATCAGCCATTTTAGTGAAGCCATATAATGTTTGAGGTAGTGGGCATTTGTGCAATACAGGTACACATATCTGCATATTTCACAAATATTTCTATGTAGGTAGGTATAGGTACATATGCTGCATCATGTTTGTATATGTATCTTAGAGCAAAAAACGAGATAGAACAAAATAAACGCATAAGTACAGTCAAAGAAATAGCAACCCATCCCATTTAGGTGGGAGGGAAAATAGTACGTCATACCCATACTTCGGTGTTTGTAAAGGCGGAGGTTATGGCGCACTATCTTCTCTCTCACTCAAACTGGACGGGTTATTTTCTCTTATTATTTTACCCGTAGTTACTAGGTAGCCGAGGAGGCTGCACGTACGAGGTGCATCTTCTAAATCAATAACTTGCATAAAACTTTTACTTCGTTTGATATTAAGTTTATAGTTTAATTTTAATCATTTAATATTTTTATATTAATAAAGACAGTGTATATATCGGTAACACGCACAATTTATTGTATAATAATATATAAAAACATTTAAGGAGCATAAGGCTCTTACTCAACGTGGGTACACTTATTTTCAATATTTAAATTAAACATTAACTACTATTAGGTATATTTTGTATTATTTCATTCCAATTTTAAATGAAAACAACTTTCGAATCTCCCGCTATCCCGTTTAATGACTCTTACTAACAAGTATGCCTGGCAACTTCTACATATTAAAATTTCAATTTAAACTGTCATTTAAATACAATAATTCAGAAAGAAGATCCCATTCGATTTCGAATATATTACAGAAATATAATGTGATTAAATTGACTTGACGAAAAAAGTGAAATAATTTTTAAGAAAAAATTTATGAACAATCACTTCGTCTCTATGGACTCCCAATCATTTATTCAATACGAGCTACATTAAATATTCACCCCTTTGTTATTTTATCGATACTAAGGAAACTACATTAAAATCATACAGTTACCGTACGATGAATGTATATTATTAATTACCACGGCTACCATGAAAATTAATTAACACATATATTGCATTTAGAAACAGGTATGTACACAAAATGATAATCACATTTATTATTAGTGAAATTCATTATATATTTTATAATTAACCATTGATTATAAATATAATATATATAAAATTTGTATGATCAATGGCCCAGTCCTTGTTATAATTTTTATAAATCCCGAAATAGTGGGGGTAGTTTACTTATATTCGTAATATAATTTTTCTTGATAATTTTTTTATTGTGTTTTTAAAGGAATTAGAGAATATTTCTTATGATTCGTCAAAATACAATAGAATTTTCTAAAGATAGATTAAAATTACTGATGTATTATTTCATATAAATATTAGGGGATTGACAGTAAATTGATATATTGCATGAAAATTGCAAATATATGTGCCTTAAAGTACATTAGTCCCACAAAATTTTACTTCCCAGTAATTGTTTGAATTATATTTGCTAGTCTGGCTTTACATCGGTTGATGCCTGTAATAAATGCCATAACTAACTAACTGACATCTGCTTTTAAGTTTTTTTTTTTTTTTGACGTCTACGGGAACTAAGCCCATACGCCGCAGTTTAATGACTACAATTAAAATTACTGCAGATGTAAAACTTTTGTAGTGTAATACTAGCTAGGTTGTTATTAAGAGATTTCTAATGTACAAACAAAACAAACAATTCCTATCATATGTCTGATAAAGGTTACTCTGATACTCAGTATTCGCTCAGTTAAATGACTAAAGTTAACCTAAATGTAGATGTGGAGTTAATCAGGAAAAGACAGGGACACACATTTCACATCTCCTGCTTTTAAGTTATACCATTTATTGGGTCCTAAGGTATGTATGAACATAAATTTAATCGAAAAAAAAAACCATATTGCCAATAAAATTTTCATTAGTTGCAATTTCGTTAGCCTTAAAATCCACAAGTGTAACCCTACGGTGAAAATGGTATTTTTTAACCGCTTTAAGAAACCAAATCGCTGTTCTCGTGATGACTGTGAGTAATGTGGGCTTCTTCCATGTAAACTTCCGGCAAATTTTGCCGTATTTTATATTCCTCCAGTTGAACTGCCACATCGAAGCATTCAATCAGCAATCTACTGGTAGCTCAAATGCCACTGCAAGATAAAATATGGTACAAAAATATATTTGCTTTAAACATAATGTTTTCTGTAAATTAAAATATCATAATAGCACGTACTGAAATAAATAAACGTTGGAATTAACTATGCTTATTACACTAGTGTTTGAGATTACTTAACAATATTATTTCTTAGTCTTAATGGTAAAAGATTAGGTACCATTAAGACCAATTTTTTAGCAGAATTAACTTGCTTTATGTACACATTCACTAGTCAAAGTGTTTATAACAAATACATATGAAAATAGACATATAATAAGCATTCCACAATCAAAAAAGAAAATTTTGTTCGCATGTATAAAATTATTAACTTAATTAGTGGATAATTTGGTGAAAATACGGTTCCATTAAGCCGATTTTTATGTTATTGGATTTTATTTAAACACCAGCAAAAAAATACACGTTTTTAAATGCTAAATATCTTTCCGTGTTAATTGCCGCAACATGAATGTCACAATTTACGTAAAATATACTAAATGTTTCATTTGCCCTAATATATTTATCCGTTTCGCTAAAAATACATTTAAAAACCCATTAACAGCAATTTATTAAGAGAAATTGTAACTTCACATTTACAATGTATACATTTTCAACGGCATACATGGTATACCTACTTGAAAAGAAACACGTGTGTATAAAATTTACTACTTTATACACCAATCTGCCAATTTGAGTTGGTACCAAATTCTAAGACGTTCCCTAACATAATCCAAACTATAAAATTAATATCCAAGTACATCACGGGCGCCTGCTTCTTTACAGGCAAGTAAACATTCGCGGAAAAAACAGCAACATTGCAGAATAGCTATGTATATAGATGAAAGTAGTAACATCGGGAGGCGAACGGTTTCGGAACGTCATCGGTCAGCGCGTTTCTATAAATATGTGCGAATGTGATGTTTCCTGTTTTCTTTCAGATTAACGGAGAAGGAAAACTGAGGAAGACGTCGATTGTTTTAACGGTGTTGATGAAAATTGGAACGTATAAAACGTTAAAATAGCACACGCCGTTCCTTTAATCTAAAGCGCCCATAAAAAAAGAATGTTCGTTATTGTCAATCCGTGCGCCTGTTTTCCAGCTGTTTTATAGCTCTAATGTTATTTCGTTCCTTTAAGGTAAGTAATCAGTTCTGAAGATTTACAGATAATAACAACTGCGGTTCTAATTGCGACGTCATTCTCTTATAATTTTAGCCAAAGTGCGTACATTCCCGGTAATAAGAACATAATGGATTCATACATACTATATACATAACATAAGCGATCACTTCCTCTCTTTAAGATGCGAAATTAAGAGATGAAAGATTTCAGTGTATATATTTGCTTTATATTAAATCGATTAGTATTTCACCTTAAGAATAAAGAACCTGTAATATGGTTTGCTAATTGTAAGAGAAGCTAGTGGTTCAACATTAGATTTTGCATAGAAATATTCATTGTGAAAAAGTAACTGACACAACAGATGTGTAGATGTTATTTTAGTGTAAACAAAACCTTGTGCTATTTGCAATGGAACAAACGATTCGAAAACACTTTAATGAGTCGACTTCAAAGAAAGAGCCGTCTTATTTTGTAACTAGTCAAAAATTATCATAATTGACAGAACGTAAATTATTCACGTGCAGTAAATACATGCTGTCTTATATCTGTAACAGAATAATAATAATATATTTGCCCAACAGATTGCCCCAAATAAAGGACAAAAAAAAATACAATTCATGTAGTTATACAAAAAAAAAAAACACAAAAATGTAAACATAAAGACTACTTGAGCTCAATTTAAACGCTAATATAAAAACATTTGTATGTGCAAAACAAAATTAACAATTATGACAACTGCTTATTTGCTATTGACAATATTTCCTGCAGAGGTGTAAAATGTATGTCACAGAGCGATGATATTAAATTAAAGATACGTGACATTGATACTATAGGGGAATTCAGGGAAGAGTTTAGACGTGCATATGGTGCATAGAATGTGCTTGTATATCTTGGGGAACCGCGAGAAACAAAGAATTGTAGGCGTGATAAAAGGTAAGGAGCATCAATATTGTTATTTGCTAGATTATAGACAAATTTTATTGATTGTAATTGTCGTCTAACTTCCAACGACTCAACATCGAATTGCTGAAGCAGAAGCTGGTAGTCATAACCAATCTCAGGGTAAGAGCCTTCTTGTTTAAAGTATAAATATTTTAGAAGCTTTCTTTGAACTTTCTCCAGTGCTTCTTTATGCGAAGAGTAGAATGGATTTCCAGAAGCAGTCTTTATATTGTTTTGTTTTTATATTGAATTGTTATTGTCATTGTGTGATTGTCATTAAAATAGAAATCCATCATATAACAATATCTACTAGTCATGGCATGTTCCTTCTTTAAACTTAAGTTGGCAATATAAGTTTCAAAACGAGTAAGTTGTCTTATTCTGTGGCATGTGTGTAGCGCAGATTATGTTATACCGTTCACAGATTAGGTTTGTCGTTTTGACGTCGTTTTAACTACATACAAACGTTTCAGTTGAAAAAATCCAGTCTACTCCCTATTATCAAAGAATCCGTAATTCTATCGTTTCCATTGTCTTATGGGGTGTTACATTATCTTGCTGAAAATATCCCTCGCCGAGTTCATTAAATTACATGATGATGAACTGTTGTAACAGATGATTACGATATTGTTAGGTGTTTATGGTATTATTAAAGAATATTGGACCAATAAAATGTCTGTGAGAAACAGCAAGCCAAATGTCAATTTTTGGAGAATCCAAGGGTGTTTCAAGAATTTCAGGTCGATTTTCACTAGAGTAGCGTATTGTTTGTTTATTTAAATATGCTGATAAATAAGATCATATTTATATACCATATTTGTATATTCTAAATTATTTTCTTCTTTATGTATTTCTAATAAAATAATAATAAATAAAGTTCTAATGTTGCAGCATTGTTGTAATGGAAGTAACATCAACACTTGTTTCTATCTTGTAAAATACGAGGTGATAAAAGTGCCCTGAAAACCTTTCGGAAAGGAAAGTTCGGGATGTACGTTCGTGAGAACAGCTCGAAATCCGGGAGTGATCCTTATTTAGTTATTAACATATTATTTGATTGTGTTTCCTAAGTGTTAATTTTTTTTTCTCTTTAATTATACAGTGACCGGCATAAATATTGCAACATATGGAAAAAAATTATTATTGAAATATACTAAAACTTTTTTTGGGGGATAGGTTGTGCATGTCTGGGAACCCCAAAATCTATTTTGACACACGTCACGTGACCACTAGCATGGCGATAAATTTAAAAAAATATGATCTTAATCTCCAAAAAGTGAGGTTAGATGACATGATATCCAAATAAAGTTATTTGAAAAAGCTGTTTAGAATTCAATTCTGAAGGTGTGTGCGAATTTTTGTAAAGATACTTTAAAAAAATTGTTTATTAATAAAAAACAGTCCCTTATGTTGCAATATTTATGCCGGTCACGGTATAACATTCTTTTTTTCGTTAACGTCGTTTAATGTGTGAAATAAGTGTAACCGAAAGGTAGAAGGGTAAGTCTGCACAGTTATTCTGGATTGCATTGCTACGATATAATCATTTCCATCGCCTCCCCTTTTAATTATAATTCGTATGCCGTAAATTTCTAAATTAGCAAATATTTTTTTTGTAATATTAGTTTTATTCTGAATCACTCATCATTCACCATTTTTCTTTATTTTATACAACTTTATTTTCATAATTTGTTACTTGAATTGTTTATCAATTTTTTTGTTTTGTTTTTTGTTTTTCTTGCCTTTTGTTTGTTTCATTTTTGCTAAATTTACAATATAGTTCACTTTAGTTCGTATTTTGGTTTTTTATGAATTTTCCTCATGTAACCTCGCTTACTTCGAACCCATAAGATTAAGTATATATAAAACAACAACCCGTTAGTGATAGCGGGGTATCATATTGATGACAGCGCCAGCGGTGGAATTACAATGTCTTTATACGTTTAATTTTATATCATTCGTTATGTTTTCGCACGTATTTTTACTACACATTTTAATTTCACTGGAATTATTTTCACAAATATTTTCCTGTGCTTTCACCTTATCACGATAACTATTACCTGCATTTTGATTTAAGTCGCTATCACTATCGCCATCTTCACTAATATTATCTTAAGATTCTTTCACCATAACATTTACGGGAAATTAAGTAATAAAAATCCTCTAAGTCCTTATAAGAGTTTAATTTACACTGGAACTAATTTCGGCGAATTGCCATCTTCAACTAGAATAGTCAAAATTTCTAACAATAAGATCACATTAAGTAAAGTTATAAAATATTGAAGCATTTTAATGGTAAAACAAAGTATTTTAAAGTTAAGTTTCTCCTCGGCTGGCAGCTTCACAGTCATTGATAACATTACAGTTAATACATTTATTATTTATTTACATTTACTTTACATATCTCCATATAATCGAATATATTAATGTTTGCATCATTACTAATAATAAATTGATAACACGTTTCTCCATAGTTTAAAAGTATCAGAATAAAAATTCATTTCTATAGCAAAATGTTTTAAAAAATCACCTCCTATAATACCATCTGCAGTTATTGACAGATTCTCTGCACATACAACAAATTCAAAATGACTCTTTATTTGAATTTCAACTAATCCCAAATCAACGGAAGTGGTGCCCACGGAATAAATTTCATGACCCCTAATACCGGTTAAAATTATTTCATTTATTCTGCTAATTTTCTGATTATCTACAAATTGATGTTTGATTACTGATACAACCGATCCTGTATCTATTAGGAATTTACAAGAACGATTGTTAGCAAATAAGTAAATTATGCTAAGCGTTTCAGGCCTACAATTGGTGATCAACATTTCTGAGTGTCAATAAACCTTGCTGTCCCTGATGTCTTTTATTTGTCACTACTAACATGATACTTCTAATAAATAAAATCATGGTTCACTAGAAACAAATTTAATTGATTATATTGTATTTTTTCCACATATTTATTCGGAAACTTATGGAGATAAAAAGTTGCAGTAAAATCCAGTAGAATGGGAATGACTTTATCCATGAGATTCCCATGATATCATGTGGATAACTTTCGAAGTACAAACTAGCATTATAAATTTTTCTCTGAAAAAAAATATTCTTTATACGATCAAAGGAAATATATTTAAAAAATAAAGTTTGAAACAACATTTGAGGATATTTGTCGCTACGAATATTTTGCGTTGATGTGGGAAATTCTTAAGATCACGTGCACGTGACTGATAACGTAAATATGACGCATTGACTCCCAAAAGCATAATATACTTAAATCTTTATTTTTTGTTTTGAAAGAAGTTAATATTTTTTTAATAAATAATAACTGAAGTTTTAATTTTTTATATACACGAAGAAAATATTCCAATTTATATGGTGATATATTTTACATTAAAAACTATTTTGTAGATGTAGGTTTAGATAGAATTACATTTTCTTTATCTGTATTTAATACAAAGACGTATTATTGTATTTAAGCTTCAGAAACGGTCCGATTTTCTATTTATTGGATGACGGAATTAAATGGCTCGACGACGCGACAATGAATTCTAAGTTTCTAAACGACAGCAAAATTACAATGGATTGCGACTAGAGGCACTCACTCCGTATTCCGTAAATTGTAAATGACGACTACTACTATTCGAAATCTTATTACAGGATAATTGTTTGAGTTACTCTCGTGTGAAATACGCAATTACCGAAATTACATCGGCGCGCTTAAAGGAATTAAATTTAGCAAAACTATGTTATATTAGAGGGAGCATAATATGCGCTAGGAACAAAAAGCGAAACGTGAACTAGGTAATAGCTATCGCGGATCCGCCATTGAATTTCACGTTTCGATAGATGGAAATACGATTTAGTAGGAAAATAAGAATTTTATTAGATAATATGGCATGCCTATCTCCTGAAATTATATTAAACAAAACTTTTGAGTTTTCGTCAGCGTTCATACGTTTCGATATGGTTTAGAAAGAATATATTATCTTTTTATGTAGTTAGTTACCTTTGGATTTGAAAACGCGTACGTGAAAGGTGTTGAACGTAGATACATATAAAAGCTGTATAAGTTAGCAAAAGCAAATATTAAAGAAATGTCTTTATTCTAGCTAGTGTATAATGTGTAGATAAAACAAATTAGTTTGCATATAAACATATTTTTAGTGTGAACACGGTGGATATAAAATACGATTAATATTACAAATTATTCATTAAATATTATTAGATCATATTGTAACACTAGCTTAATAGTAAACATTTGTGGAAATTGCAAAAAAAAACACATCATTACCAAAAAATCTTTGACATCCACTTATGACTAAGTTAAGTTGTCAAAAAGCAGTGGCACCGATCCACATCTACGCTCTGTTACGTTGGTATTTGTTTTTTTTTTAATAAGATTTTCTAAATATTTTCTCTGCCAAAAAATCTAATACAAATGTCGTACGTTAAGTGATTTACACAACTAATTCTTCACATAGTTCATTTCTTCTTTTAGTATTGGTTCTGAAACTTAATTCTCATGCTGTAATTGACACCTACGGCACTTTAGTATATATAACTATCTACTAAGCTCATTATAGGTGGTGTTATAAATTGGGAAAAAATACATCTTAAAAGCTAGTGGTTAGGTATTTACCTTATAGTATTTCTGGGCATTTTTTTTTAAACCAAGTGTTATGTTTTACCACATTAATATAGCAACTAATGTATGTATAACAAATATTATTCCGGAACAGGAATATTAAAGTTTTTTTATTTTATTTTTAATAGTTGTTTGGGTTAAACATTAGAAGTAAGAATTTGTGAAATGACTATTTTATGATTAAAACGTTAAATAACTCAAAGGAAACGTCCGCTCGCTAACATCGTATGATCGCTTTGGCTTAGATCGTTTCTAAGAAATTTCAAGTCAATTCTATTCGGCAATGAAAATGTAAAGTAATAAAAGTCATGGATCTTTCTCCCTTTTTTTCAACAACATAATTGAATGAAGGTCCTACCTTTTTAAAGAAGATAGAAACTCTAGAAATCTAGAACTAGGTAAAAACAAAAAAAAATACTGATATAAAAATGTTCATATTTCTCTCAATTTTCGATTTATTGTAAGATATAATTGGATCAAAATTTGACGAAAGCTTCTCAGGACATCCTTCTTCTAACTTTTTAATAAAACCCAACAAGAAATCGTTCAAAAATAGTAATTTCTTTTTGAAGAAAAGGAAAAAGAAAAAAAAATCACCATATCACAATTGAGCCCGACACATAACATAACGGTTTACTTTACGAAAGCTAGTTTTGTTTTTGACTATTTAAGTGTAGCGCTGATTGAGCCAAATTCCAAAAAAAACCAGTAATTTCTCCTAAACCACTTGCGTTGTCCCAAAAATTCTCATTTCATGGTTACCACTATAAGAAAATTATCAATTTTTTTCAAAAATGGTTTGCACTTCATTACCTACCTATCAGTGGTGGGTAAAATTAATTTTAATCTAGAAAAAAGTTTCTTCAAAACCATTTTTGCTTTGTTAGACATTCAACGAAATAATTTGACTAATTTTCATTGATTTTGTACATTTATTATAAATATTTATTAGGATATAGAAAGAAGTGGAACTGCAGTATACCATTTTGTAAAATTAGTTTTATTAAAAGAAAATAAATACAAAAAGAAATAATAAAATAAGAAATTGTTTATGAACACATTATTTTACATAATAATATTCTCTCATCGTTTATCTCTCTTTTTTATTTGTATTTCAGTTTATTGTTCATGGATTAGAAAGTTAATTTGACTAGATTCTAGGTATGTTTATAACGAACATCTAATACGTAGTAATATATTAGTACTTCTGATTATAAAAAAAAATATTCCGAAAGCCATTATCAGAAGTGTATAAGCTTCCTTGTACCCCCATTATATTTTTATATGAGTAAGTGTTTACGAATTAATTAATTATAAAAAATTAAAACAGACAAAGATAAATTCCACTGAAGTTAGATAATAGTTTGTTAGATGTAATGTTTTTTTATGGAAATTAATAAACAAATCGTTATTAATATTCATATTTTCAATCTCCCTGTAACATGATAATTACTGCAACTGCTGAGTTATTGTTTTAATTAAATGAATCGGAAATATTAACTTTACTAGGTTTAATATAATAATAAATAAATAAATTGAAAATGTATATGATTTTTAGTATTTTGTTCCACTTTTTCTATGCAGCATCTATTTGTTGTTTATCATCATTGAAGTATTATTTATTACTCCAATACTGCAGGTGTTTTAAATAAATTCGAGATAGTATATTTCAAATGAAACATTTAGAAAAATAAACTTCAAGATTTTGTTTCCCTTTTATTTAATATCTACATATTAGCATATACCAAGTTTGCTCATCCTGTAAACTGAAAACCGTATACGAACATATATATGCTATTTAACAAAATCGACCAATAATTATATTTTTGCCACTTAAAAAATATTATTGTTAGACAAATTTTAAAGCATTTTACTAATAACAAGTACACTTTCACAAACCTTAAACCTAATCTATTTGAAGATCTCGTAATAGCGCCTTCCGAATCTTATAGAACACGTGGGTAATCGACTATAAGGATCCAAAATCGGGCCGAAAAATAATACATTGAATGGTGATTCATCAACCTATCAGCGCTAGTAGCTAAAGGTAGAAGGTAATATTTTGCAACAGATTTATCAAACTTTATTTGCTCCTTTTTGTCATTGTAAAGCAATCGTTTAGTGGTAATAAAGGCATATATTACTATTATTATTAATACACATTGAATAATGAGCACTCTCGTCGGACGAAGTTTGTTGATTTTTCCTTGTCATTACAATCAACTTCGATTTTATAGACAAAACGAGAGACAGAGAGGACACACGGATTGTAAAATCCATTACGGTTTGCGTAACGTGTGTTACACAGTAATTCTTTTCGCACGGACTGCTGGCCATTTGCTCCAAAAGCGTTTGAACGCACGATCTAACCGTACTGTTTTAATCTCGTGGTACATTCATTGATGAAAATTGATTTATTTATTTATGCTAGCGGGCAAACTTGGCAAACGCGTCTGTCTTATATCCCACACGTACTGGCGTGTGCTGTTTTATACTGTTAGTGAGGATTATTAACCCTTTTCCGATATTCACGGACGGTTACCGGCGATAATCGTCAGGTTTTAGCGCGATAACTGGGACGCTCTTCCATAAAATCGCATTATACCCTAAATACCCTAATGCAGCTTAATGCTATAAATTTAGAACTGAAGTACGAGTGAGGATTGGTACGGCGCAACAGATTTTAAATGGGGAAAAAACGCAAATTTCTGGCTGCTGTCCTGCGTTAGATATGGCTTTTTGAAACGTGAATGTAATTTAGATTAAAGATCACCGTGAGCGAAGTCAAACCTAATCCATTTTATGGTAATTTAATAGTGCCTTATGGATGGGTAATATTTTAATTTATATTTATAAAGCTTCGCAGTTTGGCTGGTACGGCTGAAGCAAAAAAATATAATATAACGGTTCGACCCTACATAAGCATATTCCCTTCCCTTACCTCCCTCAGGCTCGCCTTAGTTGGATGCTTTTTTCTCCTCATTTTACCAACGTAAAGTAACCAAACGTGTAAAACGCATTCAGCTACAGTTCTCTCACTATTTCCTTTAGTTTCTTTGTTGTAAAGATCACGCCGCAAAACCTTTTTTGTCATGATTTTAATTTGTTAATTCGGAGGTGAAATTCGGGGGTGGGTTGAGAAGAAATAACCTATAATACACTGAGAGAAGGTTTATTTGAATTTAAACAAATGTGTGTAAATACGAATATTTAAGGGGGTGTAGCCCAATTTCTAAGAAACATTCTGGTCTTGTTTTTTGACATGAATTGACCCATCTCTCTTCTTTCAGCACAGCAAAGCGATATAATTAATTTTTGTTAGTAATAATATTCAAATAGAGTTGTATATCAATAAGACTAAGGTAGTGGCAGTATTGCCTTTGTCTGTAAAGGGTTTTTCAACTAAATAAATATTTGTTGCAACTGTTCTACTTATGAGCAATCGCATGTAATGTCACACACAACATCCGTACCTTAAGAGAACATATTTATTATAAATGAATTTTGACTTTGCCATTTGTTTGTGCTTACAAAATTATGACAAATGACACTAGTCACGTTCTTTTCTTTAGCTATTTATTTTTTTGTCAATTTATTTCCACACAGAAAAAAAAAATGTAAATTTTCAAACAATTATAATGTTTCGCACAACAAGTTGTTGAACATATAGGGACGAGCACAACTTGTATTAAAATTTCCCACAAAATTGTTGACGAAAGTTATCGCATTTTTTGCAACAAAATGTACACTTTTGTTATACAATTTATGTTGATATAACCTATATACTAAAGTAGCATTAAATGCAGATCACCTATTGCAAATAGTACGTTTAGGTCAATGGTAACAGTTACAACTAATCGTCAACAAAGTAATGACAGTATTTTTTCTACTATTGCAAATCTGTGTAGTGGACAGATAGACAGACAGTACATTAAGATTTTGCATAGAGGTTAACTACGCTGTCGCTATAATTAATATATGTATGTGTTTTTGTTTGTAGCATAATGAGTAGTTTTGTTGCACAATTTGTTGACATAACCTACCTGTAAAAGGAGCAGAAATTGCATATTGCTTGCCGCAAATGCAATAGTGAATTTTCAGTAGAATTTTGCGTACAGTAAAGCTGGGCTGTTGGATCAAGCAATAATTTGAGAAGTTACGATCTCATTAATTTATTTTGTTCTGTGTGTAACGTTTGCAAACTCCCCTTCGCCGATATATAATGTTTTTCTGGTAAATGCACCAAATCAACTTTTTATAACCGTGTTTGAGTGAAAGAGCAGAAGCGCCATCTTTACAACGACGACTGTATCACATATACCTATTGAACGTAACTATATGGGCCATAATAATAATGCTTAGATCACAGAACCTATTTACAAAAGTGTGGGCTAGGTTTGGAAAAAAAGTAATTTGAACATAATAATTACATTAAATTAACTAAAATTGTGGTTAGCGTAATTTTTGTTTCTTAATAATATTCACTTTATTAATTGAAGAGTACTTATTGTTTAAATGAAATTAATAGATCTTTTAAATTAATAAATTAGATGTAAGAAAATAATATGATCGCTTTTTATATCAATTATTTTCTTGATTTTCGCAATATCTCTAAAATAAACGAGATTTTATTAGTTTGAGGGTTTGTTTGTTGATTTCATTAACGACAATACGTAAATTTCGGGGGATGTTGGCAGTTGATAGATATAATTATTACTGCTATGTCGACAGGCCAATGCCTGTATTAACATTAGCTTTTTTTGCTTCAGAAACAGCAATTCGTAAATTTTTAGATATGTCCAAGATCTTGGCAGACCGACGTCCTTCTTAACATTAACGGAAATCAGAATATTGCCATTATAGTTAACTAATTATTAATCCATCCATGAACTAGTGTTCGAGTACTATAAAGTTTCCCAGTATAAAAGTAACTTTTTACCACTCTAATCATATACAAGTTATTATATTTGCTAGTTGTAAAATATTGTAAAACATTTCACAATATTTTCTAGAAGATTGTGCTACAATATTTTCTAATATATTTATTGCTTTTTTTTGTAACTGTGGTATACAAAACTGCAGCGACGCGGCGTTTAAAAATTTCGCACAATAGTAAAGATTCTTACTACAATTTTCGTCCAACAGTGAAGTGTAAATATTACCATGCGGATTTTTTCTCTGTGCAGCATTTCTTGCAGAACACGCTTGGCCTTTTTCAATTTTGCAATTCAATTATATATAAATCATTCTAATTTAATGAAAAATATACTGGAAAGATTGTAATTATTTAACGAAATAATTACAATTTGGAATGGAGATTCTTTTACCAGGATTATTGATAATCAAGACATAAAGAAGGCGAATTTATTATTTATCTTATGTTTCAAAGCTGAATTGTAGTCTTATATACACATATAAAAATTTTGAGTTAATTCAAATATTTTTCTTTTACTCCTTTTGCGATCTTCCATCTGTTTTTAATCATATTAAAATAAATGGTGTTGGCGAATTTAATGTGAGAGCAAGTTCAAAGTCATACTTGTTGAACAACTTTTTTCATTTTTTATAAATTAAAATCGATGATGTTAAGATCTGCGTTGTAGAAAAAGTATTTTATTATTACGTGTAACTCCATTACTCTTCTCTTTTTTTTGTTTTGTTTAACCTCAGATGATTCTTCTTTACTTTGTGGTGTTAGAAAATGTTTTGATTATTCTACGTTTCTTTTACACTTATTTTAAAATATAATTTATTCTGAAAAGGTCAACAATAACACCAAATTTGATTAAAAATAACGGTTTTTGATATAATTCATGAACCAGTTCGTAATACCAATTGCACAGATAATCTTTCCTGAAATATGTTTAGACGGTAATTTTATTTAATAACTGTTTTATGATATTAGAAAATATAATTGAAAAATATAGTTTTTAATATTTCCATGTCCGTTTCGTATTTAATTCAATTTTCTACTTATTTTCTTGATCTTGCGGATTTTTTTTTTGAATAAAAAAACCAAATCCAATTGAAAATAGATATCTATTATTTAACGTTTAACGAAACGTTAAATTATATCCATTCTAAATTAGAATTGGTTGTTTTTATTAAAAAAAAATCCACAAGAAACTGCATTAAAACGTGTATTAATGTTTACGGTATTTTTTAATTAAGCCAATAATATATTCTTTATTAATCTAACTGATTACTAATTTAAACATATAAGAGTATCAAATAATACTAAAGATCGTGTTCTAATCTTGATGAATATATTTATTTAAAATATCTTACACAACCTGTTTCGAGACACATGCTATTTTCAGGTTTTTATACAAGGAAGTTAAGTTTTATAGGTGACAATACCTAAAACTATAGGTATATGATACTTACAAACGTCAATTCGAAGTGATAAAATAATGAAACAAGTCATAATATTTAAACCAATCATTTAAAGAAAACACTTTAAAACTTTAAATTTTCAAAAATTTAACTTTTCTTACAGCAAAGTGGAAATCCTTTATGTATTATTCTAAACGTATTTATTAATTACGATACATAATTTTTAATTGCCTACGACATTTTCAAATGTCATTTTGTGCAATATTTAAATTTATATTCAGCGTAAATCAATATTTTTCTTTTTTCCGGATAACAACAAATTTGTCACAAATTTTATTCTTAATTATTGATTTATATGGAATTAGAATTTTTATTAAGAATATTTTCATTGTAAATTAATGATAAAAAAAAATCCCATTTATGACCGACTTTTTCAGACATACTCTATACATTTTTTTCAATATTTTAAATCTTAAAAACAAATACCTAATTTATCAATTCATTTCACGGGTATTTATTTTGGTTGACTGTCAATGTCATATAAAAACCAGTGGCGTTCGTATATTTTACTCAGAATGGGTTATAATCTTTTCTTATATATTTTTTAATGTCAAAAAATCACTCGACTCAAAAACGATAGCAATTTTTGTGGGTACTAATTATTCTTGCTTTTTTCAATACAAATCAATATTTTTCTTCCACCAAATCCTACTTTCGTATTATAAAGACCATTAATCTAACCTTGGACATAATTTTTAATTCTCGACGACATTTGCACAAATGACATTTTGTGCAATGTTTAAATATATTCAGTATAAATCAATATTTTTCTTTTTCCTCGTTTAACACCAAATATTTCACAAATTTTATTGTTGATATTGCTTTGATGCTTATTAAGTTAAAAAGTATTTACGGTACTATTTTGTAAGTCTGGTTTTGACGTTGGTAATTATGTGTGTGTGGGTATTAAAATATAAGAGGTAAACAAACTAATTCTTTAAGGAAATTAATGTATTTCTGCTAATTACTTCAATAAATTTAAATTTTTCCTAGGAGAAATTCCTGTTATTAAATTAATTTTGTAAATGATATCGTACTGTAACAAGTTTGCAATTTCTTAAATAATTGCTTTTGCTGAAAATAGGTCTTGTGTTAAATTATACTACGTCTTTATTTCTTTTGTGTTTTTTTTTCTATTTGATATGTTTCAAGTAATTTTAATTTGAAACTTTTATCGCATGAATGCAGAATTTTTATATCGTTATTATTTATACTTCTATGTTCCGTGTCTAACATATGCTGAAAGAAATTTGATTTGTGTTGCTTCCTCTGTCCTTTCATTACATATTATCACATTGTATGCTATACACTTCGTTTATTTTTTCATTAAATTAATCAGATAAGGTTTAAAAATGGTTTTAAAGGACTTTTAACCATTTTACAAGTAAATATCCTATAATTGTTTCGATTAAAAAAATGCAAAAATACGCACTTGCGATTCGGACACATAAAATTTGACGTTCACATCGAATCTTACCGGCACGGAGGCATTCTCCTCGGCGGTGGTTCCCCCGTCGGGGGGCACATGACCAGCCTTGGCGACGAGGCCCGCCGGCACCCGCACCGTGAGGCGTTCTTGATCTGTACCCCACTCACACGTGGTTCCCTTGTAGACCACCACTACACTCAGTGCATTTCCCGCACTCACTCTCTATAGACCTGTATAGTGTGACACGTACGAAATGTCGAATGGACGAGTCCGCTCCGGGTTTAAACTTTACTCAATCGCGACGATTCGTATAACAAACGCCGGCGATATCATTCGTATTATTGCGAGCGACAATGATACAATACGGTAATATTACAAACATAATACCCTCATATGTGTATATGTGTACTTATTTTGCTCTCATACTCGCTATACCTATTGTTTATTATTTTTTATTTTTAAATTCACTCGTTGTACCGCACGCTCCTGTCTCTTATCAGCGCAATAATATCGGATATTATCATACTAATCAGCACATCACTCTCTTTCTCTCTTATATCTTCTCCTTTCTAGATATATTCTAACCTTTACGGACACCTGGCGGTTCAGAAACGAACCACGAACGGTTTTATATTGAAATACGGCGGTTCGTGTCCGCCACAGTCGACGTGTCAATTCGATGATCGTCAATATTTTTTTTGTCGTGCGTTGTTTTGGAGTATTTGCGGTTGTTGTGGTGGTAGTACGTGAACGTCCGACTTTGTAGCTGACAACCCGACGCCAGGGAAGATCGTGCGGCACTACTGGACGGCGCTGGTATCGAACGACGCCGCCGCTAGGGCGCAGGAGCGTCGCGCCGTCGCTTACGGTCCTACTACCTGCTGCTCGCTTGTTTCGTTCATGCTGTGCTTGCATTTTAGCGTTGGCGTTAATAAACGATGACGTTTGGTTTTTTTTTTTATTTTGTTGTTGTTGGTAGCGGACGATTCGAATGAAAAAAGATTCGGTAACGCAAAACGAATATGCATTATTAATAAGAATAATACATTTCACCCCTTTAATCATGAATACGATATAAGACAGAGTCGTGTATAATACAAACATATAAAATAAATATGTAAGTAAAAATATAAAATACAAATACTATAATAAGTAGGGGAAGGTGAGGCAAGATAGGAACATAGGATTGCAAATTGATATACAAGGTTCTAAGTACGCTTGTTGTAATATTTAAACATTTATCTGGTGATGAATGAATTTACAATTTTTCTATGGGTACTCTTGGTGTTGTGAGAAAATTTTGAAGAGAAATGTGTAAATACATTGGGGGCAAGATGGGGTTCCAGGTGAGTTAAGAATGGGTCGTACCATAAATCTAGGTAATAAGTAAAAAAAATAGATTCTTAAAATATTCTTAAAAACATGCAGGAACAAAGCTTAAATTCTTAAAAGCGGAACTACTTAAAATATAAAAAAAAATTACGATAAGTATATTAAACTTAATCTTCACAATTGAGACAATGGAAGATGAACTCATCCACGTTATTCGCACAGCCTCCATTTATTCAACCTCGCCATCCATGGGATTGTATCAATATTTCCCCTTACAATACTAACATTGAGCGTCATCTTCCTCAACAGAAGAACTTGACTATTTCCTTGACGTTTTCTAAAAATCTATCTCTTTGCTTTCCTTACAAAATTCGGCTTCTTGATCTTTTCTGTTTTCTTCTTTGTCATTTTTTTTTCCTTTAACTCTCCCTCAGCACTTCTAGTTGCCTTAGGGATTCTCCAGACTTTTATTTTCTTGTAGCAGATTTTTATACGTAGTAGGGGGGGGGGGGGTGTAAGGATTGTTGTCTCTCCCTTGCTACACTTTGATTGAACCTATACTTTATTCCTAACATGAGAAATAGGCATTATGTCTCCGAAAAAGCATAATGGCATATCCAGGCATAACGGACCAGACTGTAGAGTGGGATAGTGATGTCCCCATGTTGCCCCATACCAATAGCCCCACCTTGCCTCTTTGGGACATTTGCTGGTTATCTTATAATAACATATTAAATATTTGAAATAAACAAATAACGCACTATAGAAAATACATGCAATACATGTCAATTAATAAGCACAAAAAAGTGTAGTTGTAAATAATTTACTTATGCTTCCGATACTGGCTGTCGAACTCACTATCAAAATAATAAGGAAATTCTGGAAATTACAAAGTTCACGCACAAACAGCAATAACTTTGTTATTACGACTAGTAAAGTTTCCTGCATTACAACAAACATAAAACAGCACTTGTCAATATTAGGACTGCTATTATTTGACAGATACTTACTGCCGTTTTGTAGATAAGACGATGTCCCCATCATGCCTCGTGGCCCCATCTTGCCCCACCCTCCCCTATATTGTAAAATATTTAATAGTAAATAAATTATATATGTATAATAAAAATAGATTAAAATAAAATAAAATTTAGTTGAAACATATATCATAAAATCATGTATTCATCAATAATATAAAAGCTATTAAGAAGGGTACTCTTAAGGTACTCTTTTCGTATGTATTTATAGGTTCTAATATTACTTATTTTCTTATATAACTGGGAAGCCTATTATATAAGTAAATACTGGCGCAAGTGAAGTTATTTCCATATAATACCTACCATTCTATGGCTAAGTATTCACAGGTCAGTGTCATGCCTGATGGGGTAGGAATGATTGAAGTTATTTAGTGGAAGTTTATCAATATTTTCTTGAGAAAACACCCGCGACATTACGTAGAGCTCGCTTTCATAATTTTATAATACGAAAAATTAACTGCTGCTTCGAATCAACTCCCCAATAAGAAGCTGCATATGCTATATCACACTAGATTGGAAGCAAACATAATAATATGATATTAAGACGTCTCTATCTATCCAAGACGACAAGCGATGTAAAGCATAACAAACTGAAGACAAGGAGGAACACAAAGTCTGTATGTGTGAATCCCTGCCCAGATTATAATCAAAATGAAACCCCAGAAACTTGCTCGATGATTCTTGTTTAATTGATTGTGAGTTAACTCATAATAAATAACTGAGATGGGCATATTTAGTTTTCGGTGTGAAGTTAACAAAAACAGTTTTATCTTAATTCAAAACATAACTTATTTGCTGAGAACCAACTGCTGAACCTAACCAACATAACGCTGGTGAAATTCAACTTATCCGCAATGCTGTTCTTTGCGTACAAATAAGAAACGTCGTCAGCAAATAGCATCACTAAACTACTACTATTATATAAGTTTGGCAGATCATTGATGAAAATTGAAAAAAAGCAAGGACCAAGGATCGACCCTTGGGTACACCCATACAAACCTGTAACGGAGAGGATATTGCACCGGCTATCTCCACTATTTGCTTTCGATTATCACGATACGAGGAGAACCATTTGTTAATGACCCCTCTTAAGTCGTAACCAAATATTTTTTTCAAGAAGAAGTGAATGATCTACTAAATCAAATGCTTTACTAAGGTCCATAAATATGCCAATTGTTTTATTATTTTCATCCAAATTTTGATAAAGTCGATCAATAAACTGCAGCATGGCAGTATTAGTAGATCGGCCTTTTCGGCAACCATGCTGTTCAAACCAAAGTATCTCGTATTTGCACAAACAATCATATAACCTATTAAAAACAACTCTTTCAATAATTTTAGATACAGTTGACAAAATTGTAATTGGCCTATAATTATGCATGCACTTTGCAGTACCCTTCTTATGAACAAAAATAATTCTACCTGTTTTGAAGCAAGTTGGAAATACCCCTTGTGACAGAGATTTATTTATAAGGTGAGAAAGAGGACCGATAATACTTTCAGCACATGCTTTTAATGCAATACTTCGGTTGCCATCAGTACCTCTGGAATGTGACGATTTTAATGACAAGATGAGAGATCATACGCAAACACGAAGTTCTACCTAATCAACCGCAATCCTAACGGTTCAATTTTTTTTCCAATATGGGTCTATAATTTTCTTTACGCATAATACCGTCAATTTTTACGAGATCTCCAGTCCCCACACTGCTAAAACAACCCCAAATCATAATTGAACCACCACCGTGTTTTACTGTGGGAACGACACAATTGCACAACATTCGCTCGTCCTTCAAAAACCAAAACAAAAGCTCTGCGCTTCTGTCCAAACACTTCAAACTTGAACTGGTCAGTCCAAAGAACGTTTCTGAATTTTTCTGCGGTCGAATTTCTATGAGTTTAGGCCCATTCTAATCGTTTTACCACAACACAACCGAATAAACCGGCTTTCCTTAAGCGACGTTTAATTTTTGTTAAAGTATCTGTCGTTCGTGTCCCCCTATTCATTTTTACTGCAATTTCGGGCGCCGTCAATCGCCGATTTCTCTTACTCAACACTTTAAGTTGTCGATCTTCTTCGAGGGTTGTTATGACGAGCTTGGGCGATTCCGGTTTTCGAATGTTCCGGTGTCTCGGTAGCGACGAATAGTGTACTGGACTTTAGATTTTGTCACTTGTAATTTTTCTGCTATCATACGCACAGACTGTCCTTTCTTGTGTAATGTGATAATAGCTGATCTCTTTTCTACACTTATCGGATTTCCTTTCGGCATTTTTTAAACACTATTTTCACAAACACCGCAATTGAACAACCGTATCGTAACTGGTTTACTAATAGAATAATTCCCAACAAATACGATATCAATTATTCCGTGTTATAGTGGGAGATCTTTAGGAGACACCCATGTGAAATTTTACAACCCTATTGTAAACATGCTTATCGGGGTTCCTTTGAATATCGTTTGTTTTATTACCTGCTATTAGGCTAAATCAAATTTTCTCTTTAATAAGCTGATTCTAGTGATGATTTCGTCTTAAATACTATTTTATTATAGTTACTTTATTGCGGAAAGTTTTACAATCATGTAAGAACTATTAAATATCGAAAAAATGTTTTTTTTTTTAAATTGTACTAACTGTCCTAACTTCAATGGCCGGTAGTGTGGGTAATATTATTTCTGCTAATCACAGGCGAATGACATTAAATTTCACTCTATTTCAAAGAATGTATTATTAGTTTTATATTTTATGATATTATATGCTTACCAATTTGCGACATCATTTAATTACATGGCGTTTATATACTAAGCTGATTCGAAAATTAGTGGAAAAATTATTTAAAAAATAATTATCCACAGTATCCTACATGGGTCGTCATAAATATTTAGATCTATGAATTTAAAGGACTTTGCGTAGGGATTAATTTATCGTAAACAAAGTCATAGCCTGCTATTTAAAAAAAATCAAGTTTCCTTATGTTAAATATGCTTCAATTAGTTTAGCACCCGTTCTGTAGTAACATTAGCTTGTGTGGGCAAATAATAAAAAGAATAGTTGCCTATGATAATCGTAAAAAATGCATGGGAAACTATAAATTTGCATTTGCCTTACAGCACGTGTTTACTGATACATTCTCTCGCTGTTTTCATATGATCAAATAAAAGAATAAGAAAAATTACGAAAATTATTTATAATTTAGGTGAAACTTCAGCTATATATCTTTTTTATCTGAACATTATTTATTTCATTTAAATAATATTATTATTATTGTTATCTAATTTTTTGATTAATATTTGTAGTACTTTTTGTAGAATCCAATTAATATTCAACACTTCCCGATATTTTAAATCGTTCTATTAAACTTTTACTGCTTAGCTATAAATGCATTTACCATCGATATCTCTATTGTAATCCATAGAGAGCCCTTATTCATTTTCCCATTCAATTTCTTTACGATTATAATCAGTAAGAGTGATTGGACTCTTAAAAAGAATTTGGATTCGTTAAGAAAAAAAAATCCAATTCATTCATAAATATCGTATGCATATTCGTTTAGCGTTACCAAATCGTCCACCATTTATCATTGCATTACTTCGTTTTAATTTTTCATCTTTCATTATATACACATAGCCTCCGAATTTTTTTTTTTTGCATCGTGTCACCGACTTCCAAAACAAACACTCTTTATTCGTGTATACTTTAGGTGCAAGATGTGTACGCGCGCCAGTTGGCATCGATGCCAAAAATGCATTCGTAATACGGCGAATTATGAATTAGATGGTAGTTTATGTCTTGAGGAAGGTTGCTGCTAAAAGCGAAAGATGCTAAATTAAATGCACGTTAGCGGAACGTATTTCATATATAACGTGCAACGTAACTCCAATAAGCAGGCGATAAATTCGCTATAAGATGAATTTAAGCCGTTACGATTAACTAACAGTTACCAAGGTTACTCACCTAATGATAATAATTGCTAATTAATCCTGCTTTTCTTATATGATTAATTAATGCTACTGTACTGTAAAATATTAGTACTATTTTAACGGAAAAACTAAAAGAGAATTTATACCAAATAAATTTGAGGAATTACAAACTGATAAATGGTGAATCATTGGGAGAGAAACATCAAAATTTATTCGAAACGCTCGGTCTACTGCCTTTGTAATTGAATTTGTCCGACTGGATCTAAATCTAAATGGTTGAATAAATAAAATAAAATTTAATCAATGCGGTCGTAGAAACCGTGCTAGGTGATATATTTTATTTACGCAAAGTGAGACGACGGTAGGGCATTAGTTAAATAAACATGACGTAAAAGGTAAGAAGAATACAGAACTCGCTTAAAGTGGAAATGCTATTATCGTAAAAGGCAAACTTTTATAACTGATGGAGATTATAAGTACGTATAAAGTGAATGCTTTCTTTCTTGAAATTTTAAATTTGCTGTAAAATTAAACGCAATTTTACAAAGATGGTGGCGCTTCTTCTATAAATTTCTGTAATTTTTTTATCGTTGTTGATTATAATAAATAAACTTTCTATATGTTTGATTTAATCATTTAGTTAAGTTTCTACAGTTTCTAGAGAAAAATGTGATTTTTAACTTTACCAAAATTGCTGTAAGCCCTACCACAAAACCTTGGTTGCTGATTGGCAAACTCATAAATAAACTAAATGTACAGCAAGAGGAAAAAGTTTCCACGTAGCTTGGTAGTAAAGAACTAACATCCTACGGTATCTTTGGCCGCCAGCCGAAAAAACAAATTCCAAATTCTTTCCATTTATTTTATTTAATAAAGCCCGATATTTACAATATATCCCGTAAAAAATTATGTTTACGTCATACTTTTCCTTACTTTCCCATATTTGAGAGGCGTTTGTTTCATCTACGGTGAGCCAGTGAGTATGAAACTAAATATGTAGCTGCGCGATTTAATGAATCTACACTGAAGGCCACAGCGAATTTGTTTTGATGACGTACTATTAGGTACAGACAACTTCTTAAACGTGTCAACAAATTGCGTAAGATAGATGTGTTATCACTACGATTTGTTTGCTTCCAACATACCTCATTCAATATATCAAAATCAAAATATTCTTACTCCACTGTTTACATGTTAAATTGATTTCAAACACAATCCTATATTTACTAAAATACTGCAACAGGGCTACATATATTGCTTTGAAGTAGATACCAAATAAAACGTATTTGTTAATTAGGTTCAATTGTCGTTAACATTTTTAGTTAACAAAGGGACTGTCACGTCAGCATATCGCCGATAGTGTTGGATAAAATTCAAGTCATTCTTGAAGCCATAAAACGGATAGATGTGCGGGTTCTTTGTGAATAGGCCTCTGAATGGTAAAAAAAACATAAAAACAATATAACGATGTAAATTCGTAATTTTACATATTGATTTATATTGATAAAAAAAATGTAAAATAAGCAACATTAAGCTTTAATAACTGAAAAAATTCTCGCACAAACTACATTTGTGTTGCCGTGACATATAACATCAGTAGTTTCTAATACGAAACAAACGGGCCGCCTGGTCTAGTGGAGCTAGAGTCTAGCTCGGTTTCTATGGGCAAAGTCTGGAGTTCGAGTCTGCTGTGGTGTAATTAATTGTGTTAATATATACCCAAAGGGTGTCGGAATAACAATTTACATTAACTAATTATGTAAGTATGGATCGCTCTGTATTTGATTCTACAATAAATAAAAAACGGCTTATTTGAGCAAGTTGTATTAATCACTGGCCTATATCATTTTACTTAAAGCGACGTTTCGACAACCATGTCTTTTTCAAGTTTCGTAAAAAAAATTATTATAATTATAATTTAAATGTTAAATTTAATGCACATAAATATTGATAGTTGCAATTTTAATTGATATTGACATTCACTTAATTTTTTTTACGAAGCTTGAAGAAGACACATGGTTGTCGAAACGTCGCTTTAAGTAAAAGGATATAAACCAGTGACTAATACTACTTGCTCAAAGAAGCCGTTTTGTATTCATTGTTGAATTAAAATTATAATGTAGTAATTTGTAATGTAGTGGTAAGGATGGATAAAAATTCTGTATGTGTTGATCTGTGATTAAATGATTCGTTTTTGTTTTGCCTGCTCAACACATTGATGAAATGTTAGACAGCTTTAATAATTACCATGGAAGTTTGAAATTCACGATTGAAATTCAACAAGAGAGTAAACTCGCATTCCTTGACGTCATGGTTATTAACGACAATGGCTTGATCATCATTGATTTATATCGTGAGCATACCAGCTCTAGTCGGATTCTAAATTTCAATTCTAATCACCCTTTACAACACAAGATTAACGTAATTAATAACCGAAAACTTAGAATTAAAAAACTATCTAATAGTCAGTAGTTGGGATAACAACTCTAAGGATTTAAAAAACACTCTAAAAAATAATAATAATGCTTTAGCTTCCCATATGTTCTTGACCGGTCTACTGCCATTCATTCTCTGTAGATGTCCCCACCAGCATAGTTGCCGTTCTTCTATAAACTTCAAGATCGGTTGCACATCTAATTCGGTTCTAACTTGTTCGCTCTTAATTCTATCCAATTTTGTGAATCCTCTTACTCGTCTTAGGTACTTCATTTCTGTTGCTTGTATCTTGTTTTTTTGCTGTCTTGACAAAGTGCACGTCTCATAACCATAAGTTAGTACCGATCTATATACGGCTTTATATACATTTAATTTTGTTCTTCTTGAAATCTCCTTCTTACATGTAAAGTTTTTATTCATGGAATAGTACAGTTTTATTTCTTTCTGGATTCTTTTGTTAATTTCCAATTCTTGACTGCCAGTTTGCTCAATTGTCAGGCTTTGGATTACTCTTAGAAGTTCTTTGTTAACTCCTCTAAAAAAAGAAGAATTGAAAAACGATTTGGTTGTTTTATAAAAAAGAAAATATTGAAGCCGCATACTATAAGTACAATTTAATTTCAAATCATTTTATATGTTCACTCTGTTGAATGATCATTGGTATACAACCATTAAGTATGCGTTATCTCAATTAAAATGCAAAGTAATACCTGCTGCAGTTAAATAAGCATTTGTATTTGCACGCAAGACAATGCAACCAAATAAAAATATCTTCATAATACAATAATTGGCTACTTCTTTGAAGTACTCTTCAAAGCTACAATCGTTATAATCCTTCAGATACTTTTATGCATTGTTGTGCTTGAACTCCGAAGCCGGTTCAGTTTATTCATCAGACAACACAAATTGTAGTGACTCTACGTCAAGTGTCGCAATGAAAGGATATTTAGGAATGGAGACACTCGCTACCACAGCAAAAACCGCAATCGTATAGAAGAATCGTATAAAGTGACAAAACGCGACAGCACGACCGAAAGAAAAGATTCAACGCAAGCACATAAGCGACAAAATTGCAAAAATATGCGCGAACAAAGTCGCGGGCGGCGGAGAACGTAAAAAAATGCCATTATATAAACGTCACTTAGATTTAATTGAAGCCGCGACAGCGGCAGCACGAACTGTGGAAAACAAATACCACGAACAGAAAAAAAAAGTACGAACGGAACATGAATATGTAAATGCGACGCCGAGTTTAATTGCTTATTTCTTAATGTCCCAGTGCTTCTGTATAATATGTGTTATTTTCGTTGGGGGTGCAATTTTAGCCTGGTTTTTGACGATGGAAGTCCCAATCGTTTCATTTATCAAGCGCATGTGTGCTCAATACTTCCCTTATGCAAAATTTATGTGTAATTCTCGTATGCACGGGATACTTTTGTAATCCACAGATGGATTGAATATTGGTGGATGCAGTACGAAATAAGGGAGCTGGTACATATACAGGTGTTCCACCGAACTGGGTCATTAGAATTTTTCGAAATTCTATTAGGAATCTGAGTTTGAAATTTGCAGAGTAGTCATGACCGACTATCATCTAATTAAAGAAAATATGTTCAGCCTTATAGCACTGTTGGTATACAGGGTGTCGACATAAAAGTAGTTCGTCTTTTTCGTCTTTGGAAAACATGAAGAAATGTCTGCCCGACTTTTTCCATGCTGGTTCATCTGACAAGATACCACAACATCATGTACGTGACGAAGATTGGTTCAAGTTAAGAAGGAAAAATCTGAGGGGATAGAATATAAACGCTTTCGTTTGCCTTCTTTTATAATGAATTTCGTATCAATGTTGCTTCCAATGAAATGCCTCCATGGAAAAGCTCAAAATGTGAGCTGGAAACTCTGACAATGTATTGGTCTTTACAATTATGGTAGCATTCATCGCTACAGGGTTCTACAAAAATTAGGAATAGCAGCAAAAGCGTGTTAGGTGGAAGCCTTAATGAAACTAGATAAAAAAAAAGTCAGAAAGGCTGACAGGAAAGATAGACAAATTAAAAAAAAAATCAAAAAAGAAATTAATCAAGGCAGAAACTGGAAGAACTGTGCTAAGAAGAAGAAATTGAGAAGAATGAGTTTGTCAATTTAATTACGTAGGTTTTATTACCCACTCTACTTACAATAAAAAAAGTTGTGGCGTGTTAAATTTTTTTTTACCACTTCCACTCATCAGAAGCATTTAGGATTTGGTTTGAAACATTCTAAATTAACAGGTATTTCTTTGAGACAATAGAAAAAACTGACCGTTTGAGATTAGGCGTCCCCTTAAGGAATAGACATTCAAGCCAAGAGCGGCATGGCCTGTAGTGCTTTATACACACGGTGTCTCACAATTTTTCCACAAATATAATTGAAAACTAGTGGAGATAAAAAGTTGAAGCAAAATCCAATGAAATTAGGGCAATATTGAAGACAAGATTCTATCATAGTAACATATATCATAATATTGAGAATACGAAATTAACTAATTGCAACAAGCACTTTTAAATTTAATTAGTTCAACAGGTTTGGGAAATTTGAAAAAAAACGAATTTATTTTTCAATGTTGGGAATATTATAGATTTAACTTGAAGAAACAAATACTCGAACGATTCACGGCCAAGCAAGAAAGAAAATATCGGCTCTTTGCAGATAAAGGGACTCATTAATTTCTCTCTCGTTTGCTTAGAGACGCATTGTTCCGATCCTTTTTTCTTCAAGTGTACCTTGTCAGGATAGAGAGAAGCTATAAAATATTGACGAATATTGCCCGTTACAACCCTCAACCCAATTACATAGAACTAATTAATGACTATCCTTTTTTGAGATGTTATCTACGATGATGCAGTTACTACCACTATAAGGTGCAGCAGAAAGAAACTCTACCAATGCACGTCCCACCCGTTTTTAAAATAATTTATAACATTATCTTTCATCAAAGGGTTTAGCAGTTGCGTTTTAATGGCTCTCATTTTATAGAAATATAAAACGGGAACGTTCACAGAGCAGATATAAAAAGCTTATCTATTGAAAAAAAAATCACTGCCAGAAAATATTACACGTACAACCATAAAACAAAAAATTCGACAATGCACATAAAACTGGGCGTATTACCTCATCTTTTTTATTTCATTCCCTTTTTGCTAACGTTAATTACGGAATTAAGCTCAGATTACGACGCTTTTATTTTTATTGGGGCTCGCAGACGGCATAACACGTTCTTGTTTTATTGTTTCGTTGAGGTAAAAGAGATGGGGACCGGCCCTGTACCGGGAGGGCGGCGGGGATCGTATTTGATAGGGAAAAGGGAGAGCGGAGACGGATTTTATTAGTAGCAGAATTCTGTTTAAGCCGGCTAATTGGTAGCTCCGTTTTTCTCATCGTAAGCGCCTTAGTTTCGATCGATTTTTTGTTTAAGACTGTATACGCACCCTTTCCGTTTTCGTCAGCAAAAAAACAATATTTACTGATCCCCGGTGGGAGCTCTAAAAGTCGAAATTTGATTTATAAACTTTCTTAGTAAACCTATCTAGAGAAGGGAAAAATATACGCGCTCACTCTACTAAATCAAATTGTTTACAGTTTCAGAATTATCGCTCTGAACCAAAAAAAAAAGAAGTAAATAATTTAAAATAAATGGGAGTTAAGCTTGCTAAGGATCGTTTCAAAAGGAGACAGAATGTAAATTACATGTTAATAACTTGTTTACGAAGATTATCAAATTCAAAATAAACAGGTTCATTAATTTATTACGGCAAAGTATATAGAGAGATACATCTTTACAGATGATATTGACGCAATAACATGATGAAAGGATATTATAAATGAACCACAGAATGAGGACACATGACAATTACCATGGAAGAACTATAACACAGTCCTCCTAAGAAAACTAAACACTCGAGAACGAGGTTAGATTAGGTTAGGATTGAGATGGTAATACAGATCTGTTTCACACCGATCTTTTCAGATCCATTATGATAACCTTTGTCCTAGAAGGTGCTCTCTAATTTTGCTCTTTTAATTAGACTCATCACCTTCGAGAACAGCCCCTTTGTGTTGCTGTTATTTATGGGGTTTTCCAGGCCTAATGCAAGAAACCTTGCCAGACCATCGCATGGACGCTTCTGTGTGCTTCTTCCTGCTCTTAGTAGAATCTGTAAATAGCTTAAATATCTATCAGGTCTTTTTAGTCTACAATGACCAGTCCCTACCACAGCAGACCTACTGTCATTTTGACAGTCTTCCAATCTTTATTCAGTAGGTCCTTACACTGTTGAAAATTTTAACACTTTTTTGACTAATTTAATAGTCAAGAGAGGTCCACACTGTTTTCGTGTTATTTTGTCGAGAACTATAGAAGTTTAAATTTGACGAACAAAGATAGTCAAGTATTGTCTATTGCTAAGGGGTTATTTTGTCCAACTAACACGTGGAATTATGTAATACTTCTAGTCACATTTTATTTGATCTAGACTAGACAAATTTACTAGCTGTTTAACTAAATGAATGCGATCTATTGGATGATTTAACACCGTTTTCTAAACACAACGTCTTTTTAATATGCAACTCCTATTTCTTAGTGCTATAATATTCTCTCTTTAAGACGTTTTCTCAATTATAAATATACAGAACCACTCATTCAAAAGTTTTGGTTTCAACTAAACGTACTAATTTTAAAATGATTTTTGAGAACCATTATAAAATGAAGTGAATGTTTATGCTATTTGATTCAAATCTGAACTAATTACGTAAATAGTTGTTCCAAATACATCTTTAAGATGTTGAAATTTTTTATGCCCACTGGAATTAACATTTAATAACACAAGGTTACACTTTGCATGTCAGTCACATTTGGTGGTTTGTTTGGATATGTTAATACGCAGAGACAAACTCGAAAACAGACACACGTGCAATGCAGGTGCTGCGTATAATGCAATACTGTATTAGATTAGGTGGGGTTTCTGTATTTATATCCGAGGGAAAAATTCTGATTGGTTGATGCTTCTGAATGTCTAGAGAAAATAGTAAATCCTCATATCTGAACAAAGAATTCACACCAAATTCTAGTAATTTCTGTTCTAGTAAACACATGTAGTCAATTCGTCTGGCAAAGTTTGTAAAAATCAACACTAAAATATTTGACTAGCGCAAAATTAACGCCAACACCGTAATATTTCCAACAGTGTAGTTAATTGAGGTCTCTGTTCCTTTAGGAACTCTTTTGCCTGTCTCTGTCCCGGTGATGTTTGCCACTACTTTCTGAACTGATTATGTATCCATTCATTGATGGACTTTTTAATTTGGGATTTGATAACGCCAACAGAGGAACCAGCTTAAATGAATGACCTTTACGTCTAGTCTTCACCCCATCTCAATCCAACTTAAAGTTTAATGGATTGACTGGCTGTTAGTGAAAATATCGACGCTTTTTCCTAACTCGGTCCATTTTTATATTTCTCTAACATAATGATGAACTCCTACAAACTCAGCCTAAACTACCAGCCAGAATGTCCTTGCTAAAGCTTACCGAAAGAGACATTTGAAGATTCTTTCCATATATTTAAGCTCTTACATATGCTAGTTTATATAATCTTATATATACTAGTTTGAGTGCTCTTACTGAAGACCCCAATACGGGATAAAATGGATAAAATAACGTCAGAAATGTTTAAAAGCAGAGGGGAAAGGAATCAGAACGCTGAAAAGAAAAATCTGTACCAATCCATTGGCAAGCTGACGTGATACTACCTCTATATGATATTTGATCTATGGAAAAATTAATCTTTCCCTAAAAGACCTGGAAAACAATGTCATTCAACAAGATTCTGAGCTACCTTAGAGGCCTGGACTTGTTACATGAACTATAAGATAGCATCCGCCCTACAATAGGCCCTGGTGGTCGCAGTGAACGGAGTGTGTAGAGAAAAAGAGATCGACGTAATGGTATAGATATAATATTATTAGGCACAGATATTAAAATGTATGTGGCAAGTATTGAATCAAAAAAAAAGAAAGCACTGTAGAACGAACAATACTAGAGTCGCAGAGGGGTTCCAAAAAGGATTGGAGTAAGGTAAAGAAAGAGGAAAAGCAAGAATGGATTTTGTCGATTTAGAAGAGGGTTCTGATGTTAAGAGCCACAATATGGAACTAGAACAAAATGGTGGAAATAGTAAAATAAACAAAGTGATGAAAAGCTTACACAGGAATACAACAAATAGGTACGACTATATAGAAAAATTACGTCAATAGTATTCAAAACACGAAGAGGATTATGGCAAGAAGAGGATAATGAGCAGAAAATGTAACGAAACGACAAAGAGCTTGTTTGTAGATTAGAAAACTTACGCCCAGTCTAAATCTCATAATGTGGTAATTATGGCAGCAAGTGAAAATGAATTACAAAAAAAGTAGATATTTTGGAAGAAACCTTAGAAAGGAATGTGAAGATGAATGCTGAGACAACAAAAGTCATGTCAGTAGCGGAAGAACAACACGAACTCATTAAGAACCACGATAGAAGAACCGGAAAAACAAGGAAAAATAGAAAAAAGAATTAAAAAAAAATATACTAAAGCATAAATAAAAGCTTCATTAACAAAAATAAATATTGATGAAACCTAGCGTCAACCAGCGTACAAACCTATTTTAACGTATGCATGCGAAACATCAGTAGTAATTAACAAGAGGAACGAAGAAAAGGAACAGAGAAAATATCGAGAAAGAAAAAAAAATACCAGAAATGAACAAATAATGCAAGATCTGGGACTACAACCAGTATTATTAGGGTTATTAAAGGCGGCATTTGCAATGAATAAATAATACACAGGCAACTGAAAAGGATTTGGTAAGCTAAAATACATAAGGCTAGTTTACATGAAGCCAGTGGAAAAGCAAGCCAAGTCAGCAATTACTAGCTCCCAGTGAAGCTAAGGCACGACTACATTATCCAAGAGATACATACAACAATGTCAGAGATACAATCCTTTTCTGAGCTGTGCCAATCATGGGTGCAGAACAATTGCCGAACCGTTGGTTTTAAGAAATCCTATAAGCGTTGGAAACAGCTCAATAATCAGACCGTACTAAAAGCCCATCATCAAGATTCATTTAAAGAAAAAGAATTATACGTATTTCTGAATACCCCTCATTCCAATAATGAAATTTTATACTAATTCACTAATGTCAGATTAATAAAATATAATATAATAATAATAATAAAATATGTAACTTCACAATTCCATCAAATCTGTTGTGCTATAAATTAGGCAGAATGAAATATAGATACCCTATTTCTTGAATTTCTTGCTCCATCTACAAACATTTCGTACACGTATCAGCTTTGTGCTAAATTGAACCACATCACAAAGGTTAATTAATTAGTGTGGTATTTTTATTATTATCCTCTACATGCGCACATGTCAGTTTACAGAATTCTCGATACAGCTGTAGGTGAACTACGAATCCAAAATGTTTGCTATTTGGTTTGGAACATCAATCGTATTAGTACAATAGACAATGGAATCTGGGGCAGATTTGCCTCTATTATGTCTGCTAAACCACAGCGTGCGATTTATTGCGTGATCCAGTTAATAAGGTATTGTTTGTGCTCGCTTGTGATAACATATAAATACCTTTTCTATAATTCCCTAGTACCGTGACTAGTCATGAGAAGACTAAAAACGTGCTTATACCTAATAAATTAAAATGTTTGTACTAGTAATAGTTAAAAAAAAAGTTATAAATTAACGAAATACACTTGAAGAAAAAGAAACCCATGTAATAAAGGGAATTTTAGATATCTAATTAATAAAGTAATGAGCCAGCAACAAAGAGCTTACTAAGCTGACGCAGATAAATAAACTATTATTATTTTTAAAGATGAATTAATGCACCATACTCCTAGTATTGTCAATATAATCAAGGAAGATGCGTTTAGCTGCTAGGTACTAATTACAGTAGTTACTCTTTCACAAAAACTTAATTAACTAATGTTGCTACAGAAGATAATTAAGAGTTCTCTTGTACCTTCATTATAATTAATAACAATATTAATTGTAATGTAGGTACATGCTAAGTATTAAGAAGACAGGATTTTTGTTGGATAAAGAAAAAAATTATTAAAACATCGAGCATAAATACAACATCAGAAATGGTGGTTCCACTTAAAAAACTCAAATATTACAACATTAGATGCTTTTCTAAAATTAATTCCGGTTTGCCGTATTAAGTGCTGTAATAAAACCTTTTAATATCCTTCCTCTTAATCCACCGCGCTTGTTATCGCAAGTGTTCGTGTGATACCGTGCTTAATAAAGTATTTTTAAACGCTGCAAAACATTGTATCACAAACATCAACTCCTCCTTTTTCGAGCACGCTGCAGCGGCCAACCGCAAAATCCCATTTCTATCTCGTGCGAGTGTAATGACAAAACGCGAGAACAAGCGCCCTAATTTTTCCTTAGCGTTCTATGGTATTTTTTTGCGCCGTTTTTCCTTTCCACGCATTCATTATGGCAACTGCGCCGACCCAATTTCGCCGTTTTAGAGTAAATTAGTTGTAGTGCGATAAAGGAGAAATAAAATGGCGTTTTCTTCTTCAGAGCGAGTGGGGTTTAGGCGTGAGAGTGGGGGGAATCGTTGGAAACTTCGTCGTAACTATGTTAATTGACGCAAATATAGATAAGAATTGCGTTCGTCGGAATTTCTTTCTGCTTTAGGTGTTTCATCGCCTTGAATTTATCTAATTTTCGGCCGACATTGAAATAATTATTCACTAATATACGTTTAAAATAATTAAACCTCTATATTGATATACATCAAATAATAAAATATTATCAGATGCGTTTACTAAATTAATTCGTTGGCATTTTATATATTTTTTAATTTTTAGCGATTTATTTTTGTGGAATTATGTCTTAATTGAAACAAAATGTATTTAGAAACTACGTGTCGATAATTTATTGCTTTTTCAAGCTACCTAACCCCTCTCATCTACAATGTTCAATAAAGTATTAAAATTACGTAATGCAAGGATAATAATAATTAAGACTTACGTAATTAATTATTAGTTGCTATTCTTTCTTTTTTTTTCTTCACAACATAAGTTGTTTGTCGAACATAAATTGAACATTTTAAAAAAAACTGTATGAGACAATTACACTTATTCAATTTAACAAACTAACATATATGTGTGACATACACGATTTAAACATTTAAACTATTGAAGAGTATCGGCCGTTTGCACCGTTCGTGATTAAGTTATAATTAAAATTTAATCATAATTAAAGTTTAAATTCCCTTGCACCGACTGCTTAACTAATAATTAAATCCTTAATTCGTGGTTATCTTTAATCAGTACCCAAGGTACGAATTAACTCATAATTAAAGTTGGCGCAAGTTTCTTTGTTCCCAATCGTGTTTATAGGCGATTATAAGTTATGTTATGCGGTTTTGGGTTATAATACAAATATCTGTGACTAAATTGAAGTAGCTAGCTAATTAAAGTGTTAACTTTGAAGATTAGGACAAGGAATAGCGGCGTGCAAGAAGTATATATTCGGCAGGGTTTTAGAAAGTCCAAGGTAAATCAAAAATTAATTCCGGAAATAAAAACTAACAATAAATGTATTTGAGGATTACTCGTGGTTACAGGTGAGAATGGCCCGGAGGTATTTTGTAACAGGAAAGGATCTTTCTATAAATTCACAATTTTTTTATGATGCTAATTTAAAAATAATGGATATCGTAGTACGAGGGCCTGGGAATATACACTTTAACGATTCATTCTTTTCCTTAAGCGACAGTGGATATATCTCAAAAACATATTTATTGACCCCACTGTTAAATTCTCAAACAGTTGTGAAAAATCGTTATAATGAAAGCATGTTTCTAAGAATAATGTTTTCCAATACTGGCATATAGTTGTCGCTTAAAGCTGGATACCTTTATGGCAGTAATAGTTGGTACCTCAGTATTGCACAATATAGCCATAAATGTGGGTGAAGAGGAAATCAATGAAGAAAAATTAAATCAAGAAATTTTAAATGGACAACTTCATGAGATGAGTTATGGCGCTGTTGATGATGTACCTGCTGCCACACAGGCATTACTAATTAATGATTATTTCAACAATTGTAATTCATTGCTATATAGAAATTAACTTTTGAACATTTTTTTTGTATTTGTTTTCTTTGGCTTTTGTATAAACGAAATATATTTTATTTACTCTAAATGCATTATCACTTTGATTTTTTGAAAGAAATAGTGTGTATGTAATTAACTACTTATTTATTAAATAAAAATAACAAAATATATAAGGAAATGATGGTAATAATAAAATAATTCTAACAAGTAATAGTAGAGGTCAAATAAAGTATCAGAAATTGGAGCATTTGCAGAACAAACAAATAAAAGAATTGCATAATGAAAAAAAAACCCTGCATTCACATATTAATTACCATTTTAAAACTACTACTCAACCTTTTTTATTTCAATATCTAATTCTGTAGCAATTTTCTTCAGCTTAAATTCCAATAACTTTCAAATGTCGCTTAAAATCGCGCATTCGCTTAGCGGCAATTTTCATTATGATGGAACAATATTCCCAATATAAATACAATTTTTGACTAAAAACTAAACTTAACGCACTACCAACCTATATTTCTGTCGCAAACTTTTTAATTAACTAATCATTAATTAAATTTGTTCGGTGCAATCCTATTCATATTTAATTCATAATTAAATTTAATCTTTGATTAGTTAATTAAAATGTTAATCACAGACGGTGCAAACGGCCGATGTATTTTATGTTCTCGGTAAAGGTAGAGCAATTAATTTTATGTTAACATTTTTGTACATGTTAAAATATACATGTAGATCATTAATAATATACAATGTATTGTAAAAGTTAAATTAAGTTTTAAAACAAATATGAATAAATTTTTGATAAATTATTTGTGTCTGTTCTGAAATGTACACCACTTTTTTTCTTTTTTAATATAAATCATTTCTAAAACATTTCTTGCATAATAGTTTCTTTCATTAATTAAATTTTTTGTATTTAAACTTAAAACTATGTTTATTGTTTATTTTATGTTTTTTTTTAAAACTGTATTATTGTTTGATGATTTATGGTGTTTTATCCTCTGTTTTAGGTATTGTTTTGTTTGTCCTATGCACACTCCCTCACAATTGTAACATGGAATGCAATAAACTAAGTGAGATTTTTTTTTCCAAATTGAGTTTTTGATTTTAATTTTGTGAAACATTTTAAATTATTACTGTTTTTATGTGCTATAATAATATTAAATGGTTTTAATATAGAGTTATTTTTTTCTGATAACTTCTTAATGTATATATTTTTTGGGTATTTTAGTATCATTGTATAATTTATGTAAACGTTTCTTAAGTATTTTATTAATAAATAACTGAGGGCAACCATTGTTTATTAAAATGTTTTGGATATTTTTTAAAATTTTTGGTCTGTATTCTGGGCTTTTTAGTTTTTTTATAGTTAATTAGTAAAATGGAAGCGTAATGTAAATATCTGTTGGATGATATTGTCTTATTATAGCAAGTTGTGAATTATTTTGTCTTCTTTTTTTATAATTGTAATATCTAAATAATGAAGTTTGATATTTTTTTCTATTTCTAGAGTGAATTGGATTTGTTTGTGATATATATTGAATTGAGCCAATGTGTAATTAATTTTGTTCTTGGATAATATTAGTAGACAATCATCTACATATCGTTTGTACAGTTTTCTATTATAATTTAATTTGTTGATCTTTGGGGGCATGTAATCCGCTGCAAATTATGTTAAAGAAGTTTTTTTAATATCTGTTAAAATTTTTGAGATATTCCAAAAAATTGAAAAATCACGCAAACTTTGGAGCAAACTAAATCGGACGTTTCCGAAAAAAAAAAGAATTTCATGGAGATCGGAATTTGAGAGCTGCCGATGTTCCCGTATGAGTATATATTAACGCAGCTTCATGTACAGTATTTGAAATGAGAACCCTGCATCCATGATCAGACAAAAGAAACTGCTATGTTTAATTACTATTAATAGCTCTCGTGCGCGGAACTGTGCCTAACCATGTACTAACGAGCTAGTAACTCGTTAGTACATGGTTAGTAGTTACAGTCACAAACTAGTTCAGTTTGTTTTGAGTAGCTTCGTGAGCGCAAGGCCTTAAAATTGCAGAAAGGAGTTTGTAATCCATATAATTCTCACTAGATCTTTTTATCGTCTCCAATAAAAACTATATTACACACCCAAACGGGCCAAAATCCCTAGCAACGTCCCGGTTTTTCTGAACCATTACCATACTTAGGTCGTAGAAGGTAGTTCCGTAGTAATTAAAACGGAGAGTGCCGCAATAAACATCGAAAAGGTGGAAGCGGCCGATGCGTTCGCCTCAGTTCGTTCAGTACAGATTATCAGCGTTATGTACCCGATCCGATCCCCGCTAACGCTGCGTTATTGAGTCATAAATTAGTCTGCACAATGCCCGGCCATTACCGGTCGAATACTGTGATGTCCGCTTCCTCATACTACACTATAAAAGGTCCAGCCAGAACCGTTGTCATTTCGCGAAGAGTAAAAACACAAACGAACGTCGGGATAGTTTATGACGATTGCTCCGTCGTTATCTGACCAATTGGATCGCCATCTCTACGGAATGCACGCACGGCTTCCGTTTTCCAATAACTAGAACTTATCTGCAATCTCCGTATCAATGTCAATCTATACACTTGACTTTTTATTGATGCCGTACAATTAGAAATCCGACAATGTATTGCTTCGCTTCGGATTTATTGGAAAACGGGAACACGAACGGGATCAAACACTATTTTAGGTACTCGCAAAGGATAAGTTTTCTATTTCGTAGAACTGGAAGAGAAGAGAGTATGCTATTTGAACATATCCTAAAACCGTTCGTTAAACTGTAAGATGCATATATGACATATTTCGTTGAAAATTATAGGGAAACTTTATGTTGCGTATCGCGAGAACCCCCACACACACATACATATGTATGTGCCTATAAAGAAAAACGTAATCCTTTTCCAAACTGGGTCAACCATCCGGGGAGTGTAAAAGAAATATTCTCAAATACGAAATGTGACAGACCTATTTCAACGTCTACACGAATTTGATCGAAGCCGTTTTTGTATGAATAATATTTTCCTTTGTTTGAGAATTTATTTTTGTCTATTTGTTTGTTTTGTTCTTCCAATGGGGAAGATGGACGGCCTGAAAAAGCACATCTGCCTTTCGTTTATTCTACCATAAAAAATATTAGGATAACAAAGTTTATATTAGGAAGTTTGATATATGTATGTATGTATTTATGATCTTGATAATTTTTCTTTTCCGTCAGCAAATATTAATAATAACATCTTGGCTTTCGAACTTTGAAATCACATTACAAAAGAACAAAAGATTTTAGATAATAATACCAAATTAACAAAATAATTTTTTTTAATACGTAAAACCTGGCAAAAATAACAAGCAGTGGTTAGGGACTAGATTAGATTAGATTAGATTAGGATTGGGTGGCCTATGGACCTGTTTCATCGCGACCTTTTCAGCTCTATTGTGATCCGCTTTTTCCTAGAGGGCGCTCTCTATTTTTGCCCCCTTAATTAGGCCTATCATCTTTGAGAGCGGCTTCTTTATGTAGCTACTACCTATGGAGTTCTCCTCCCCCATTGCTAGAAACCTTGTCCTCGCCAGACCTTCACATTGGCACAGCACATGAACTGGTGTTTCTTCCTCCTCTTGGCAGTATCTGCAGGCTGCATCATCTGCCAGGCCTATGTTGTACATATGCCTAATCAATCTACAGTGACCAGTCAGCAGACTTACAATCATTTTGACAGTCTTCCTGTCTTTATTCAGTAGATCTCTCGTGAATCCAGGCCTCTGCTCCTTTAGGAACTCTTTTGCCTCTCTTTGTCCCGGTGATTTTTGCCACCACTCTCTGGACTGATTATGTATCCATTCATTGATGGACTTTTTAATTTGCGATTTGGTAGTGCCGAAAGACGAGTCAGTTTCAACGAGTGGCCTTGACGAACCTCGCCTGGCCAGCTCGTCAGCCGCCTCATTTCCTCTCACGCCCGAGTGGCTAGGGACCCAGGCCAAGGTTAGTTTCCTTTGGGTGCCCACCTGATTTACGGCGCTTACACAGTCCCAAATCAGCTTAGAGTCCACGCTTGTGGAGCTGATCGCTTTGTGGGATCTGTGTGGACTGACTGTCGGAGAAGATAGCGACGCTTTTACCTGGCTGGGTACATCTTTCTATCTCACGGACACAGTGATGTATTGCCGCAACCTCAGCTTATAACACAGTCGTGTCTTTGCTGAAGCTTACCGAAAGAGCCCTTTTAGACCGGAGTACCTGTCTCCCAGTCCTTCTTTTCTGGTATTATAACCCGATATTTTCTATCTAGATTAAATTTTTGAACCATGCATCACATGGCATTCCTAAAAGGGATGCCTCCTTGAGTTCGTCTAGGTTAGGGACTAACAGGAATATAAAAATAAACTAAATAACTTACTACGGGTGTTCAATATGTCATGTAATCTTACAAAAACAATTCAAAAACTTAATAATATAATAAAAAAATATTCATAACTAAAGAATTTGCAGAAACGGTAAAGATTCACAACTTATTACCATCTGTATTATCTAAATTACATAGACCTAACAACCCCATTGTGTCCAAACGTATCATGTGTTCAAACTTCACATTACGAAATATTAAAAGTTTTAGCATAATCTATTTTAAGTGTTGAGAAAAGGAATTACCTGCCACATATTTATTTATTTAATAATGTTTACAGAATATGTACAGAAAAAAAAAAAAAACTGATATCAAAAACGTAAAAACAAAAAATATATGCATATTCATGTCTTCATCCCTCATCTTTACCTTCCGTCTCAGACTAATAGCATTGAGGGCCTCTTGTTTAATTTTATTCTGTCGACTTTGGTTATATTATTTGTGAATGTTTATTGAAAAGTTTTGTTCTCTTACTAGCTGTTATATTTTTATTTTAAAAGATTTATAGGGGTATTTTCTTGTTTCTTTTGGTATTTTGTTATAGATATTTATTGCCGATGTTGTCAAAGATTGTACGTATTTTTCGGATCGTATATATGAGATTCTTCTGGTTTTGTAATTGTATATATCTATCACCTGTTGTTTGTCACTAATTGTGTTCTTAATTTAATTGCATTGTTTTCTATTTCGTGGAAAGTAAGTATATTATTGAGGTCTATTAATCAAATGGTGTATGTTTTAGCTCTTGTGTTTTTTCGTATACCTCTGAAATCGGCGTTTTGTATTGCATGTTATATGCATATTTTGTTCTTAAATTTTGTTTTGTTGTTGTTGTAGACTAGATTCTTTTTCGTTGTTTCCCCAGATGTTGATTGAGACTGTTTGATATGAAAAGAGAGTGATAGATAGATTTTTTATATGTGTTTGGGATCATGTGTTTTGCTTTATTCACTGCAGCACTAGTTTTAAAATTTTGTTCTATCGTTTTGTGTATGTATCTATCCCATTTCATGGTTCTGGATTTTCAAACCTAGATATGTTTTTACGCTTTCTTTTTTTGAACAAACAAAACTCCTTCAAACCGAAAACACTAAAGATAAAAATTTCCAAGGTTTTGTGTGTACACTTGTTTCTGACCTACCTGTAATCCTGTCATCTGGGGCTGCAGCCAGCTTTTCAGTGGGAAGGCCGTGGGTATAAAAGGTAGAATCAAGAGAAATTAAACTACCAAAATATTCAAAGACGCCACTCGTTTTGAATAAAGGAATTCCATCCATAGGATAGCACATAAACAAGAAAAGCGTGATGTTATACGACACGCAAGACAAAAAAAATTGCGAACGTAAATTAATGTAATATATAAATGGTTTAATAAAATTTTCAAAAGTAATAATGAAATTTAAGTGATGATAAATAATCAAATACAGTTTCAGATTGGAAATAAATCACCCTGTATATCGGGAATAACGAAGAATATAATAATCTAAATTCTGTAATATGTTGCACTTTCTTTTCGTGATCACCAAAATATAAGCGCTTAGAGAAATATTTACATTCATCGAAATAAAACCTTAATCCAAAATATTTGAACGCGCACAAAACAAAAGAATTTTAAATGCTGAAGGCCGGTATAAAAAAATATAAATTTACTAAAATTCCAAAACGTTTCTCTTTTTTCACAATGTTCGATCAGCAAATGCATATTCACTCTAATTTCTTGCGTTACCTTTTGATGTTTTAACACTAACTATTATGGTCATACAACAGCCTCATGAAGACAAATTGTCGAGACTAGTAGCTGAGGTCATCTCATAGTAAAGAAATAAACAAAATTAAGGAGTACTAATTTTTATTCTTATTACCTAATTATATAAGTGACGGGTATTAATTCATTAAGGGTGGGAGGTGTTGAGCTGAGACACTTGCAGGTGTGTTTCGTGCTGTCAAAGCGGTATCCACTTCAGTGGCATTTGGGAAGCGGCAGTGAAATCTTTCAAGTATCATTTCAAACGCATTGTAAGCAACGCTTTTTTTAAATTACAAAGAGTTTTATACTGTATGTAGTTAGATAGAGGCAATTTTAAATTCCAGACCTCTCGTTCCTCTGTCTGATGATGTTTCCGATTTATCAATTTTAACTCCTTCTCATTTTTTAATCGGAGATTCTTTGAGATGCAATCTATAGCCAAATCTTCTAGAATTAAAGTTAAATCGTTTATCGCGTTATCAACTATTACAACGCCTTAAATAGCATTTGAAAAGATGGTCTCGTGAATACCTTCAACAGTTACAACAACGCAACAAATGGACCAAGAAAGAGGGCACTTCTTTACAAACAGGACAACTCGTCGTCATGTTAGAAGACAACGTGCCACCAATACTATGGCCCTTAGGAAGAATTGCAGCGGTACATCCTGGAGCAGATGGCATCGTGAGAGCGGCAACACTGAAGACTATGCGTGGTGAAATTCGAAGACCAGCGAATAAGCTTTGCGCGTTCCCAAATAACACCACACCCACATTCCATGATCGTTCAAGTTTCGAAAGCTATTGCAAATGTTGCGACCGGTATGGTCGATGTGTAGAGCCTTCTTAATAATTTCACTGGACTGTTTCCTGAGATGCTCTACGCTGATTATTTATTATTTTTGCATACTAAAAATGCATCAGCAGCATAAAATTGATATATATTTCAAAAACCTTTGACGACGTGCAAAAAGACATTTGATATTGAAGTTAAAAATTTACACACTCAATTAATAATAATTTTTGTTTTTCATAGCATATTAGACATGCATCAAGTAGTGAAGATCCAAATAATATTTCTTGATCAACTTATGATATTGATGACTATTTAATACAGAAAATAGGAGTTAAATATATCAAAATGTAAGCAATTTAAATTTTTATGCCTTTCTGTAATTATTTAGTCGCCAATATTCTTAAAATGATTGTTGAATTTTTAGTTAATATTTTACTAAATTTCGTAAGAGCGTTTGTTGATTTCTTTTCGCTCGTTCAAGCAAAGCGACTCTATCTGTTCTTTGTCTTGGGATCCACGCTTGCTATCAACTGCTATACCGAAGAATCACGTACCGACATCCGAGTTAGGGCATGGTATGACAGTAGTATTCCTGCTATATGTTTTTGCCACTACTCTAAAGTAGTTTATAATTAAGCACATAAATTTAATTCCTTTGACGCCCTATTATTCATTCTAAGAATTTTGATTAAAGGTATTTTTCTAAAATGAAATTAAAATCTTAAGTGTCATCTTGAATCTTTCGTCTTTTGCAAACTTCTCCTAGACTCCTCACTACAAACTGCACTAAGCTGGACGTACGTTTCGATAGCAAAGCTATCATCATCAGCAGAAACACTGAACTAAATAACTACACTAAAACTACCCTAATTTATACCTAAAAAAGGTCATGGTATAATGATCAGGGTCATGACTGACTGCCGTCATACTTAACTAGTCACTAATGCTAACTCCATCTGATCTACTGCTTCTACTTAATAAACTATAAAGACAAGAATTTAAGGATGCTAAACTATTGTAAATGCTGTAAAAAATAAATGTTTTAATGTGATTATATTACAAGACGATTTTCTTCCAGAAATCAGTTAGATATTTGCAATTCCTACTCAAGTAGCACGAAATATCTAAAATCCATGTTATATATTTTTATATTTGCAAAATATTAGACCCATATTTTATGAATATTTGGTGCTACTATAGTAATAAATTTTTTGAAACATAATTCATCAGAGAACGTGATGGAAAAGTGATTTTATTAAATTTTACAACAGTACATGTATCAAAGTGATTGATGCCGAAAATTAATTCGCATTAAATTGATAGAGCTGCTGTCATGTAAATAACAAATCACATGTAGTTTTCAGATTTTAGTAAATTCTACTTTTTTGCCATTGCAAACAAAGTGTATTTTACATTACATTTAGTCTATTATTCCGTTCTCCAGCTGAACATTCCCTACAGAAACGGCTATTCCAACTTGTAGGTGGGATTGTAAGTACATATTGTATTAATTTGTTCATCAAACCAGATAAAGTAAATCGCACACATTTTGTTCATAATATCGTACTAACGACGCCGACGTGTATTTCTGACCGGTATACAAGTTACGTTCAATTAAACGCAAATAGCGCGGCTACGGTATCTTAAGAATTTCCCAACTAGTTTCGTCCCTAAAATATCATTTAATGAGGGTTTATTTGCCGACATCAACCTCCATTATTCCGCCTGCAAATTCGTGTTGCTGTAAAATGAGTTAGACTTACTGTTCAAACAAAGCCCGGCGTTCGTTCATTAAGAGGGATGGAAATCAATAATTCATTTTACGCGCAGCAACGTATTGTTGTCTGTTTGAAGTTGCACGGTATTGAAATTTCCAGTTGCGCGCAGTAGACCACTTATTTTTATGGAAAATGTTGATTTAGCGGCCGGTTTAGAATTCGCATATCCGTAGGCTATTATTATTAAAAAAAAAAAACTTGTGTTACAATCGATTTGTTAAAAATACTTGGGTGATTGTATTAATTGTACAGCATCAGTGAAATGTTTCAAAAGAAAATAAGTATGACGCAAAAAATTTAATGTAGACAAATTTAAATCATTTTAAAATGAGAAATACATTAAGTTTTTATCCGGAATACACATGTGCTTAAATATAAATGCTAACGTATTTCCTTCAGAATTGCATATATTTGGTCTTTAAACTGCACGTACATGGGCCACTTGTTTACATTCCCCCACCTAACTAACGCGATACTATTCAGGTATTTTTGTAATTTTATATCAACGAACATAACACGACACACTTTATTTATGAAAACTAAAGTATTACAAATCATCCCAGCCCCGTGCTCCACCTAAAAGGTACTACACGAGGCTACCTATTAAATATCTTACTTCCACTCCAGCAGCTTGGTGTTCTCTATAAAGCCCAGTATCTTGCCCAGTGGAAACTTGAGAGCCCTCCAGGGCTCCAATAGATCCTTCCCGAAATATTTCTGCCTGAGTACCTTCAATTCCTCACATGTGCAGATTACATATAAACTCGTTTCCTCCTGTAGTTAACATCTTCTGCACCACGATTCCCTTACTCGACCTGTGTTGTATAGATTCTTTTTCAAAGGATAGTGTCCAGTTACCAGCCCAGTAATGGTTTTAGCTTGTTTCTTGCTGCGTCTGAGTAGGTTATTAGAGAATCTAGCATCCCCATCCCCTATTAGCGCTTTAGCATGGAGTTGACCTTCAGTCGACCTCCATTTCTTTGTACTTTCTTTATCTAACCAGGTCCAGATCTCCCTTCTTGCGGAATCCTTAGTAATCCCACATACGGGCTCTGGACCCATGAAGTGTCTCTTCAGCCCCCCTTGGCTAGTTCGTCGACTATTACATTGCCTTATATATCCTCATGTCCCGGCACCCAAATCAGAGACACCGTGTAGTCTCGTGCCAGTGTATTGAGGGATTGTTTGCAGTCTCTAACTAGTTTTGACCTAGTCCCAGGGTTCGAGACTGCCTTGATAGCAGTCTGGCTATCAGTCATTATACTTATTTTCCTCCTCATGTAGCCCCCTTTTGCAATCATTTCTGCACAAGCTGCAAGAGCGAATACCACTGCCTGGAAGACCGTTGTATGCTTTTTAAGAAGAGCCGCCACTGGATTAAAGTGTCGTCGATGTACTTTTTATATAGGTACCTACTAAATAGATATATTTTATTTTCTTTTATGAAAATTGAATTTGTGATTGTTTTCAGTTACATTGGAATACTTATGTCCCTTTCAGTCGTTCATATGAATTTTGTAAGGTCCGTTGGATGTATACAATTTTATGTATATATTCAATTTTGACCGTAAAATACAATAAAATAATTCAACATATATTATTGTTGTTCCAGAATGAAAAAGGTTAAACAGTAGTAACCAAAACGTAAAAAAATAAAATACTGTGTTCTCAAATAACGTATAGTTATCTACCAACCTGATCAAAATTATCTAAAAATAAAAACGGAAAGAAAACAGTGTACAGAGTTTTTTTCCTTATTTCTATGGGAATCTCGAAAACCATAAGAGATATGCGTTGGGCGAAAGGAAAAAACATTTGCATCTTTATAAGCCTGATTGCCTATGACATATTCTAATAGTGCTTTAATGTAAGGGTCGCAGCACTTATTTTAATAAATAACAGCACAAAACTCTATTATTATGCTTAACAACAATGATATCTTGCCATCGAAAGTGCGATATAAACAATTTAAGTATTATGTTTACTTCATCATTGACAGTTCGTTCATTAGGGTGAATCTCAAAAAACTTAATATGATCGAATGTTACATTATATGTGGCAAAAATAGTCAACAAGCCGCCAAACGCTATTTTTATTGTATGTTGATCGCCCCCAATCATCATTAGGCACCTTCAAGAATTTATACACCAATTTAAAGCAGTTACGAAGTTTTGTGAAACTCAGAAATAAGAGTAATACAGATGAAAACATGCAGAAAAAGATTTTAGCTGGTGGTAATCAGAATCTATCACCATCAACGCGAAAAATTGCACAGGACCCAACTAATTTACAACGCACAGTACCTAGAGAGAATTTTATCAAAACATAAGTACCACCCTTGTAAAAAATGAGTTGGCCAAACTCTGCACCCTGGAGACGATGAAAGACGATTAAATTTTTGTGCTTGGTTAATAAATATCTACTATAAGAGGAACAACTTTCCGATGCCGATCGTATAGAACGACGCAACATATTTTACTAACTGCAGCATATTCAATTTCTATAAGGAACACCTGTGGGTCAAAGGAAATTCTTACCGTTGAGAAGAAATACGACCCCAGATTGAATTCGACTTCAATTTATGGTGTAGTGTTATTGGTACACTGCTTATTGGGCCATTTATTTGTAATAAAACTTTAGCTAGAAACTATATTTGTAGTTTCTTAGGCAAGATTTCGACAAGATCCTAGATGATTAACTTTACAGACCCGTACAATCTTACGGTGATTTCAACATGAAAATGCCTCACCTCACCATCAGATATAGGTCAAAAGATATTTGGATGAATTATTTCCACACTCGTGGATCGGCAGAAATGATTCAATTTTATGATCTGCACACTAAAAACGATATTCAAACAATTTTTTTCAATACTAAAAAGGCTTTGATACATACACCATCAGATACAGGTTAGAAGATATTTGGATGAGTTATTTTCACACTCGTGGATCGGCAGAAATGATTCAATTTTATGGTATGCACACTAAAGACAATATTCAAAGAATTCTTTTTTAACACTAAAAAGGTTTTGGTGAATTTCTATTTTTTGTAAATATCTAGTAAATCATGTAATTAAATTTACAGAAGCATATCTGAATTAGGCTTATAAAGATGCAAATCTTTCTCCGTTCAACCCAATGGGTATCTCTTATGGTTTTCGAGATTCCCATGCAAATAATAAAAAAAAAAACTAAGTTACATTGTGACCTCCTTCGACTGTTAAAAACAATTGTAAATTATCAGACCTAATAGAAATCAATACAACAGAATATGAAAATATTAGTATTAGCAAGCAGTTGGTTCACCAATTATTCCGCAATTGAAATTCGAAAAATCTGTATCTATAGATATCCATATGTAATGATGTTCGTAGACTGAATGCACCGCACAGCATATTACCACCCTTAAACACTAAGAATTAAGCAAAATAATTAGAATTGATACAGTTTACATTGATCGCTTTCTATATCACAAAATCTCATTTCCAGATAATATTAGTGCTTACTAGCTACGTGTCGCCATCGGGGCCATACTGATAGTTTTCAAATTAATTTTGAACTAATTTCCCGGAGCAGCCATTACACCGACTGCGAGAGACACGAATGTTCTAAGAAAACTCGAGCGAAATAACTCCGGGATACTTAAAATCTAATCTACAGAATACAGTTCGGGGGGGATCTTATTCCGGCCGCAATAATTTTCGCTTTAATGCCGATGAGCACACCAGGAATTTATCGGAGTTACATTTGCTCCTTAAACAAATTTCGGTAGGAAATATCCGGAATATACGACCGAGCGGCGTTCTCTCATTAAATTCTCCTCTCTTCAAAATGTTTATCGCGGTTCTTTCGAACGGTGCCGTTTATTTAGGGTAAATTAATTTCGACGTCAATAGAGATGGAAACAAAAACGTTGGGTTTACGAACTGATACCCCAAAAGGAGAGGCGGAGATTTGTCTACATATCGATTTATCCCAAATCTATTTACTTATTCGAAAATGACACTTTAAATGTAATTTGTAAAGTTACGCTTTTAATTAATGCCAATTTAAAAGCAACTATCTTTATCTTTAGAGAAGAAAGTCTCTTGGTATATCTTGATTTTGATACCTAACCTATTGATACTTCAAAAAACAGAAAATCCTTCGCAAATGCTTTATTAATTTACACAATTGTGCATTTCGTGTACATTGGATACATCATCAGTTGTTACGGTGGTCCAAAAATACTAGCGTATTTATCCGCCGAATCGAAGCAACCAATCAATACGTGAAGAAATCTAGTGCCGCATGTCCGACTTAGCCAATCAGTGTAAGTAGATTATTTGATTTCTGGGACAGAAGTTTCCTACCACCCTCATCACTTTTCAGACAACATTGGTCGCGTGTAGACATACAGTCACTTCGTCCCCTTATTCGAATCACAAAATTTGTTTGTGTTATGTGAAGTTCTGAATCAATCATTTGGACCCCATTTGAAGATATATAGAATAGTTTTGTGTTCGAAAATTGGTGGAATCACTTCATCACTCCTTGTGAGGGTTTAGAAGGGCTGATTCATACTACAACACTGACAAGGTAATGGACGCCATTGTTCTTTTTCATTCTAGTATTCACTGAATTTTCGCTTTCAGCCGTATTCATCTGATTACTGTCTTTCCGTTTTATTTATTTAGGTTGTTCGTACCACCCGTTCTTTGTGTTGCTTGTTGTTTGGACCACCCGCTGTTTGTATCATCCGTTATTAGTGACCATCGTTGTTCGTAACTTTAAATTATGTAAAACCGAACCTATATTCTGAGACAAATTTAATATTTTCAAATTTTATTCTTTTATTTATTCTAAAGACACTGTTTTGTAATTATATTTAAATATCTTTCGTTACTTATTTCAGTATTCATTTTGCACCTACATGATCGCAATAATTTAACAATTTGCATTATTTTACATGAAATTTGTGTACATTCACTCTACTGTGTGAATTTGTCTGTACACCAACAGGAATCCCTTGCGGCCAATACATTTAGGCTTGTATTTTTGGTAACTTTCTGCGAAATACATATCACGATTGCATACATGTATAATGTTTTATTAATCTATGGTTCAGTAATAGAAGCATATGAATTATTTGCTTAATTTTACAAAATTTTGTCAGCATTTACTAACCATAAAATATTTTTATTTACTTTATTAACAATATACCCTGGCGCCACAATGTACAGAGTCTGCGCATTATTAAAATTCCATACTATACAGGGTCAACCGAAACTTATTTTATCTATACAATGAATTGAACTTTGTTATATTTATGTGTGAGTTTTATTTACCTTTATTATTACGTTTTATCGGAATTGAATCGGAAACGAACCTTGGCCAGCTTTGTGGTTACTTTTTCCCTTTTATCTGCGGAGTTAGTGTTATTAGGCTTTATTGGAGTTGGCGCTTTGTTATTAAATTTCGTATGCTTCAATACCGCAAGATAGCCCACGCCCCTTTCCATTAAGCTACGCCGTCAGAATACTGCTCTTGCTATAGTAGATACACCGTCATCGGAAATTTAGTCCCGCTTGCCGCAGCTGTTGAGCGAAGAATTACCATTTCGAATCGCGAGCAGGTAGGTGATCTCCTGGTTAACCCACAGGTTGCGTTTTTGTTTTGGTTGCATTTAGGTTTGGCATTCAAGATTTTTAATAATTTTAGATAGCAGTTTGCGGCGGTAGCACAGTATACACTAAATGCTGAACTAACACGACATTCAACCAGCATTAAAGTGATGGCAACTGAGATTGCGACTTGGATTAATTATTCGATTAAGTATTACTAAATACCAGTGTTGGGCAAGGTAGGAGAAGTGAATAAATTTCTGCAGCGACTAGACACACTCGTGTTTATTTGCGCCTTGAGTGGGGAGCTGTGTTAACAGTGATTTACTGAGACCCGACTAAACACGAGTACGTATAATCGCTGTAGAAATTTATTCACTTCCCCTAACTCGCCCAACACTGCTAAATACTTACTAATTGTCGAACAATTACTCTAATTTAAGCCTTGATAGTAGTAGTAACATAATCGTTATCAGTAGCAGATCATTTGTAGTCCCAAAACTTTTACTACTAGCTTTTTACGATGTTGGAACCACATATCTACCAAACAAGATTACTTTAAAGTTACTGAAACTTTAAAGTAGAAAACAACAGTGAGCATAACCATGTGGTATTACTGTAATGCGACTTTAAGGTCGACAGTATCAATACCGAAGTTATACCCAAATTTTTTTGCTACGTTATTGGAACATTTATTAATTATGTCTGAATGTCCATATTTAGGTAACTTGAATTAGATATTAAGAATAAATAATAGTACATCCTAATTTTTATGTTTTACTATGAGATTAAATGATTCCAGCTACTAATTTCGACAATAAGTGTATCTTCATCAGGCTGTCTGTATGATCTCATAATAGTCAATGTTAAAACATTAAACTAAATATTGATTTGGACATCCCGGAAAGTAGTGTAGGATCAAGACAATCATTCTCAATCTCAGTGTACTGTTAATATAATTGGTTTGTATTTTTTTAGATATAATAGTAGATGTAATTAGTAATATATTAGGATTTTTGAATGAGTGTCACTCTGAAGGAAGTATAAAAAGCCAATTTTTAAATATTTCAGTTTTTCCTAATCGAATAATTTTCTAGGAAAAAAAAGTTCAAAAAAATTTGTCTGGAGCGCATTTTTCCAATTATTTCAAGAACACTGGCAAATACCCTACACCCTTCTTATAACATGGCAATGCCTATGCATACCTTTTGTTGAAAATCGGTATTGGGGGCCACTTTATTACACCAAAACCGACTAAACTCTTTACCCTAAAAATCGGATCTCCAAAGTTACCAATGATTACCAGTGTAAAACAACGTTATATTTGTTATAGTATGTATATTACTAAGAGCTCACTTTCGACCTGTCGATTGCCGTAATATGATAAAAGAAAGAATGAAAAATATGATTTCTATTAGTTAACAAAGTCGAGAAATACGCATGCTACTCTGCTGGGTGGTTGTACGTTTCGATTTACAATCTCCAATCCTTATGCTATTGCCGTCTAACGACAAGCACTCACTGCTATTCTCTACCCTTGTCTAACTACTACAAAATGCTATCACCACATCGATCTTTTCAATTTAAATCCATTTAACATAGCCCTCATTCCGTGTACTGCGAAGTGACGAGAACGATTCGCTAGATATGCCGGCTAAACTTCCAGTTTAACCGGCCTTGGATTCATTTCGCTCATTTCTTTACAAGACGTAACTGGATGTTCGGGTACGGTACTCAAATTGTATAACGGTTGGTAAGTTTTGATCGCAAGCAGCAATTTTATAAAAAAATGGAATATTATACGCTCGAGGAAAGAGTTTTTATTGTGAAACAATTTTGCGGTGGCAATTCAGCAGAAGTTACACAGGATTTATTTGGAGTAAATTAGCCCGAAAGATCAATTCTTAGCGCGACTGCTATTTGTAATAACGTTTTAAAACAACATTTACATTAATAAATAATAAAAATAAAAATGTTTTAGCGAGAAATGTCAGTGATATCGAAATAAGTTTGTGCATTAGTGGAATAAAATCCTAGTATGACATCTAGACAAATTGCTGACCGCCCAGAATGCAATCAACAGCTCGCAACTTTTCACCCGGTATATGCCCGTTATTATTTATTTAGTAGAAGCTGTATACACTGTGCAATATAATATAGGTACCGGTAAGTAATTTTACATCGAACGTCGAGACAATTTATCAGAGTGTTTAAACGTTTTCATTAGGTCGTCACACAAATCAATTTACTTCTCTATATTTTATGTTTCCTGGCGTACAGCTTACACGTACATGTACTCCATTAAAAAAATGAGAGGATTTCCGATATCCGCCGTCATAAAACACGAAGATATAAAACCCGTAAGTGTAAGACATATGGGGCAATTTCCTCTCGAACAGGAGATGCAAGTAGCGGCGTTCGTTCGGCGGTTTCGGGATGGAGTAGGCGATATAGCACGTTTGTCATTAGTTTTCGGACAGACGGAATAACTTTGAATAAATCTTTAGGCGGGGGAATTTGGTTGCATATACCCTGCGCGAAGGCCATGATGCCTAGGTATCGACCTCTACTAAGGTTAAGTGCTCCCACGTGGACTATAACAATTATTATTACCGCTGCTGCGAGAATTATAATGATGGTCGAATCGAAGAAATTTCAGTCTCGAAACTTCAACCCCAATTATGAAATAATTTATGTGAATTTAATGTATGTATGGGTTTACAAGAATTAATCCTATTTGAGGTGTAATTTGAATAACGGTTAGAGGTCTTAACTAAATGCAATATACTTCTCAACCAGTTACCATGAGCAACAATAAAGAATTTATTGTGTTATGATGAAACCTTTAAAGACTCATTAGAGACAATATTATCTTTTGTAATCACTAGTCATTTTAATGTTTTTACAAATATAACTTGGTAATTAATTTGATATAGTTTAATATTTTCCGTTGAGTAAAAAATGCTTTCTTGCCTTTTTTATCTAAAATATTGATTTAAATATTTGGCTTATCACTTATGTATTAGCGAGAAAATTTAAATAATTAACATATGAAATTATTGAAACTACCAACCTAATTCTGAATAAAAGAAAATAAATGAACATAAATTGTTCATATAGTATGCAGAAGATGCTAACTACAGGGGGAAACGAGTTTACATATAATCTGCACTTGTGAGGAATTGAAGGTACTCAGGCAGAAATATTTCGGAAAGGATCTATTGGAGCCCCGAGGGTTCTCAAGTTTCCACTGGGCTTTATAAAGAACACCAAGCTGCTCGAGTTGAAATAAAACTTAATAGGGATGATACAATATAGAGACTATAGGTGCCCACCCTAACTAAATGAATGAATGAATGAATATTCATATAGTAACTAAACTTAAGCTAGCCTGTTTAGGAATAACACCAGCAATAAGAGCTACTCCTACAGTAGCCTGCTAAACCTTCCACCTCTCCATTTGGTGATAATATTGGGACGGCAAGAATGGGATATCTCAGATTGCAAGATCTACCAGGTAGCAGACATGCAGGATTGGTGTGGAAACTAAGTTTTTTGGCATGACATGACCACATGATTTCGACATGTTAGAATTTTTTAGGTGGAAATCACCGATCGGATAAGATAGAATTAATCCAACTACAGGTACAGAGGATTGATTGGTTTTTAGACGAATAAGCAATCGATAACTAGACTGGAGCTGGAATCTATAATGAGGTGCAAACGCAAATTACGTTTTGTGCAGCAGAAATTAATCAGAGGAAAATAAGCCGATCTATATTATAACAGACAGCCATGTGATAATAAAAATAATAATTCATGCCTTGGCATCCCCCAACAGCTTTCGCCAATTACAGGGGGCATTATTACGCCTGCGCGTACGTAGTAAGTTTAAGTCCTTAAGGTAGCTCAGTATCATGCTGAATAAGGTCGTCTAGGTTAGGGCCGGCCTTTCCGAAGGTTACATACCTGATAGCTGTAGCAGGAGGGTTGTGGCAGAAGGTATGCTCATCTTCTAAACATAGTCGGAATTCAGCCTCATCAGACAACCTGATTTTACGTAAGCTCTTTCTGAGTTTACAGTGACCTGTAAAAACAGACAATCACCTTGATATTTTTACGGTCAATTTCTAGCAGTTTCTTAGTTCTGGCATAACTTGGTGAAATACACACTTTCGCATGCACTAAATCAGGACAGGTGTTCCAGTATTGGAGCACTTTCTGATTTGCCCAGAATTTAATTTGGTGTTTAGCTACCATAAGTGCAATGCCAATGACAGGTTCTGGTCCTGGGAATTACTCTGTAGCACTTTTTAGCAAGGATGTTTGCTTTCTCATTTTCAAGAATCAATAAGTGTCCAGATATCCAGATTAGAGATAGATTATAAGCTATCCCTAATGTGTTTAGAGTATGTGAATAATACAACTAGACAAGTTCATGGAAAGACCTTTAAGGGGCTATCAAAAAAAAAAAATAGTGCAGCTCAGCCCAAATCATCTTCGCATCGTAGCAGGTCGCGTAATAGAACACTGCACATTGATGGCCACCCACAGAAAATTGAGATCAACACTGAAGGTACCAACTACAGATTTTGGAAGACTTTTATCAATGGTTAAATAAAGGATTACAAATTTATGAATAAATAACAGTTTTACGGTTCAAAACACCGCTTACGTTTGTATTAGGTGTTAACACACAATTAACCGGTCCCAACAAGGCACAATATAAACATATTTCTTGAATTTTCGTTGGAGCCGACCCCTCTTTCGGCACTACCAAATCGCAAATTAAAAAATCCATCAATGAATGGATACATAATCAGTCCAGAGAGTGGTGGCAAAAATCACCGGGACAAAGACAGGTAAAAGAGTTCCGAAAGGAGCAAAGGCCTGAATTCACGAGAGATCCAACTGAATAAAGACAGGAAGACTGTCAAAATGATTGTAGGTCTGCTGACTGGTCATTGTAGACTGAATAGGCATATGTACAACATAGGTCTGGTAGATGATGCAACCAGCAGATACTGCCAGGAGGAGGAAGAAACATCAGTTCATGTGCTGTGCCAATGTGAAGACCTGGCGAGAACAAGGTTTCTAGAAGCCGCTCTCAAAGATGATATGCCTAATTAAGAGGGCAAAATTAGAGAGCGTCCTCTAGGAAAAAGGGGATCACAATAGATCTGAAAAGATCGCGTTGAAACAGGCCCATAGGCTACCGCAAATGCTCTAAATAATATAATTATACGCGAGGCACCTTCTATAAACGCCTGGTATATTGATTAAGCATTGGTAAAATTCTAGAAACCAAAATTACAATTTGTTATCTACAAGGTTTACATTATTCCAATGTTGATATTTGATTTAACCTTTGAGCGCTCGCACGGCCGGCATGTACACCGCGTCCACTTTTTTCAATTTTTTTTTTTCGTCTCATCACAGCACTTATGACATAAGGCGGCAAACATGCCGCTAGACAAACTCTTACATTATCTTAACTCAAGCCAGCGCCGCATAATTAAATTTGATGCAAAACTATAACCGACATAAGAAATCAACGCACACTCAAGTACAAAATTTACAAACGGTAAATAAAAGATGTTATATAAAAAATCGTTTTTGAACATATCCTACTTTATCCCCTTTTAAGTTTCACTTTGTTTAGAAGAAGCGTAAGTTTACTTTTATTATAGCGTCGAATTTATTTTTCTGTTTACCTTTACCTTTCTTTCCCCCTATATCGTAGGTATACTTTTATATTATAAAGAAAACACGACGTAAAACCTTACCAAAGCTTTAACAATATAAATTCTGAGGCGAGTTCTTTGTAAAAATATTTACAAACATAACGCTTTTCCGCGGACGTCCACAACAAGCCAGAATGGTAGGGCTTTTAAAATATTGAACCAGACATCTGCGGGACGATACCTTTGGAGAATTCTGCTTTGTGCTCCCGTATCCATATCGTATGTGTAACTGATAGGTACTTAAAAATATCCTTGGGAGGACTTTCAACGCATAAGAAAGAAAATATTCCGTAAGTAAATACTTATGTATATACAAATGTTCTGTACATCTGAAACACCTACGTACATAAAAAAAAAATGAATTGTAGATAGCTAGGGAGGCTCAAATATTTTCATTATTGATCTGTTTTCAATGATACATAAATATGCATCATTTGATCATTATCACCAACTTGGTTTTTAATTCCTGTGGCGGTTAATGTCCATTTTGAGGATTCATATTCTCAACTTTGGGATACTCCAGCTCTAAATGTTTTTAATAGTCTTTTCGTTAGATCATCATTACTGATGCAAAAGTCTTCAAAGAACGAGAATAATTTTAATTCACACAGTTTGCAATAATAACAAAATAGCAAATATCATATTACATGCGACATGATATTTGCTATTACAGACCATAATAACTAACATTAAAGTATTAATGTATTTCTACTAATTGTTGTAATAAATTTTGAGAGGAATTTTTCACACGAAAAAATTTTCCTCTCACGCAGGATTCGAACCTACACACTCTCGTTTACCGGACGAGCGCTCTATCACTTGAGCGAGCAAGGAGTGCAGATCCGTAATCGACTTGTATCAATTACAGATATGAATGGCTGACAGTTGGGTAATTATGCAAGAATTACAAGCTTTTATAGTGTGAAATCATTAACGAATTAACGTATTTCTATTAATTACTGTGGTCAATTTTGAGAGGAATTTTTCTCACGAAAAAATTTTCCCCTTACGCAGAATTCGAACCTACGCACTCTCATTTACCAGACGAGCGCTCTACCACTTGAGCTAGCGAGGAGTGTAGATCTGGTACGGACTCGTTAGCTCAAGTGTTCGTCCGGTAAACGAGAGTAGGGTGTAGGTGTAGGTTCAATCCTGCGTGAGAGGAAAAATTTTTCGTGGGAAAAAAAATCTCTTTAAAATTTATTACATTAATTGACAGAAGTACATTAATTCGTTAATGATTTCATACCATAAAGAGCTTGCAATTCTTGCATAATAAACAACATTGTTTGTTTCGGTTGAATCTCATGATGATGTAGAATTAGGATTTGGAATTTAGGACAGATAACAGCTGCATAAATCGGTAAATCGGTCCGTCCCCTACAAACACTAGGATCTAGATTCTAGACTGGATGTTATATTAAAGTTCGACAGACAAATTCAAACCCTTAAATTAGCTCAAGATCTTGTTGAATGAAGTTGTTTTTAGGTCTTCTAAGGAAAGGTCAATCTTCCCACAAAAATCCGATACCTAATTTTCGAGGCATCTGAATAGTAGCAGAAAATGTACTCTTCTTGTCCAGTCGCCATCTCGTCTGATCAGAGAGGCCGATTCTGTGTAGTTGCTTTTTGAATTTCCAATGACCTGTAATAGTATATTAAAAGACAAGTTTCATTTTGCCGTTTCAAAGTACGAATTCAGAGTTTAAGAAACGAGTGGCGTAGCCACAAGTTTCTTAACTGAATGAGTGCTTGAATGTCAAATGAAACGTGTCTTTTATGCTATTTTTTGAAATTAGTTTTAAAATTTCTCTTTTTGTAAAAGCAAAACGAGAAAAAAATTGATAATCTAGGGAAATTTTGTGGCGGTTGTCACCAGTTGTCACCTTGGTTTGGCACAAGATTTAAATTGACAAGTTAATTTAAAATTGACACATTTTTGAAATTTGTTATATATTATATTACTAAAGTAACTATATTATAATATTTAATATGAGTTCTACAACTTTTTCATGCACTCCGCCTGAAATACGGCAAATTGCTGAAAAAACCATTAATAATTTACTTCCAGAGAAATCGTACACTATGTATCAAAAGCGATACAAAAATTTTGAAAAATGGTGCAAAGAAAAGGAAATTCTTTATATTTCTGAGAACGTCTTACTTGCTTATTTTGAAATGCTACGTAAAGATTATAAATCGTCATCATTATGGTCGATTTATTCGATGTTAAGATTGTGTTTAAATGTACATAGAAATGTGGATATATCAAAATATATGAAACTTCAAGCATTATTAAAACGGCTATCTAAAGGTTATCAAACAAAAAAATCTAAAATTTTAGAAGAAGAAGATATTCATAGATTTTTGAAGCAAGCCGATGATAAAATATACTTAGCTATAAAGCTTAGTGTTGATTTTATTTCGTTACTTTTTTGTAAATTCTTTATATTCTAGGTTATTTTAATAATAGGATATAATGGAGCCTGTAGGCGAGAAGAATTAATTAATATATGTGTGGAAGATCTTCAATACAATTCCGATTCCATTATAGTCAACATACCTAAAACAAAAAACAATGTACCCAGAATGTTCGCAGTGACTGATGTAAACTGCATCGAACTTATAAAAAAATATAATAATCTGCGGCCTAAAACAGTTACTCACAAACGTTTTTTTTCTAACTTATCGTCATGGCTGCTTAATTAATAGCCCTATCGGTATTAACACCATGGGAAATGTTCCTAAACAAATTGCCAGTTTTCTTCATTTACCAGATCCTCATCTTTATACAGGACATTGTTTTAGAAGATCCAGTGCGACACATATAGCAAATACTGGAGGTGATATTTTAACTATAAAACGATTAGGTGGCTGGAAAAGCACGGCTGTTGCTGAAGGTTACGTTGCCTCTTCTATGAAAAATAAAATTGATGTTGAAAATATATTTGCACAGGAAAATAATGTGAATCTACCTGGAACTTCTGGGAATGGTTCACAGTTTGAGTACTCCAACAGAAGCAATATCACTATCGCAGAGAACGATAATTTTCAACAGAATGTTTCTACTGCACATGGTATCACTATCACTTCGAAAGATAATTCAAACGTTAATATAAATGTTTATAATAGTTGTACTATTTCAAAGATTAATTAAAAATATCAAATCTTACAATGAATTTTAATATAATAACCTCAAACTTGCTTACAAAATGTCATATTGACATCTTCATTTCTGTTGCAATGTGACCAACTTAAAATAAATCTGCTTAAATGTTCCATTTCTATTACGCAACTAGTGCTGTAATAGACCCTATTACGGCACTAGTGGAATAAATGGTATGGTTACGGCATTAATTGCAAAAAGACATAAACAACACTGGTCAACAAAACTTCAGATTTATTTTGTTCCAGGAGGTCTCAGTGGGTGAACTTGGTAATACTTTCTACAGTTATTTCATATCTGTTTTCAGAGTTTTTCTATCAGGCAGGGTTTCAGAGCGGCAAAGCAATGACATTTTGTGAAAGTATATATTTTAATATATGTATAAGTCATGAAAAATGACGTATAAAGTGATATATTTACTTGGAAAATGTGCTGATGTATGGTTTTCGGCTGTACCTTGCATCAGAAACATTTCTCTTCAGAGTCCAGCAACAGTCTGCCAACATAGCAGAACTACAGAACTCCATTTGGTATCTCTTCTCCATGACTGCTCCAAGGTGGGGTTCCCAAGAAGCCGTCGCAAAGCTCGTTAAAAGACAACCATGTTGCTTTTTCAATTCCATGTAGCACCTCAACAAATTTTTCATCTCGAAGTAGTTGTCTGATCTGGGATCCCTCAAAAATACCTTCCTTTACCTTAGCAACACTGATCTTAGGGAACTTACACATATGCACATATGCAAACCACTGTTAGTTTTATCTATACCTTTGACAAAGTTTTTTGATCAACCCAGGCTTAATGCGCAAAGAGGGTACATTTTTTGAGGATCAATAAGTGGGGTACCAATGACATTTTTATTTCCCGGTGTCAGTTAAGTTCGTTTCGGTCACTCCTTCTTTTTATAATGAGTGTTAGGTTCAATTATTGATATAAACCTATTGGCGGCTTCAATGATTTAAATATTTAAATCAACATTTTAAGATGCAATTATCGGAAAATGTTGAACTACGCCAAATCAACTACAAAGTTACATTTTTAAAAACATCAGCCAAACAACAAATTAAGTAGCTCGGCGATTTTTTTTTTTGTAACAGAAACAGTGTGCATTTCTCTACTTATTTCGCACTTATAATATCCTCACGCAGTCACTATTCATTACAATAATTAGAAATGTGAAATGTAATTATCATGTATTTAGGTATATAAATAGCCTTCATTTGAAAGCAATTTATCTTAACACTTTGTCGTCGAAATTATTCTACATCTACGCAGTACCTGTCTCGCCTCCGCCCTATTCATGACAGGATAAGGGAACTATTCTCGAAATCTATTGTCGAGGTCAATTTCAGATGTACCAGCGACACCCGGGAATTCAATACCACGTTGTCATTACAGATCCGGGTCACCTGGGGGGATTGTAAAATTTACATATACTTCTTGTCTACATGAATGCTTATCAACTTCGTTTAAGGCCATTAAATTTCAGGCGGTGCCGCGTGTCTACGCTATAACCGACGACGAATATTCTCTACGCGAGAACGCATATGTTAAGGGAGCAACGAAGTGCTAATTTATCCTGGCAGTTTATACAGTGTGTAATGGGCTACCTCTAATATAGTTTTTTAAGAAATATGTGTAATCGAAATGGAAATTCCAAAGATTTCGTAGAAAGCTAATTTAATGATCTCCAATATATGTTCCGAGTTGCGGCAATTTAACTCCTTAACTAATGTCCTAACTTCCGTACGCGACCGCCACTCATGAGTGAGTCGACATTCAAATAAAACATGCCTCGCTGTATCTATCCCACCATATCCACAATGCGAATCATTAACCCTCCCAATTCTACATAATTTCCTAAATTTCCGGCACCGAAAGTGACGGTCGAGTACCGTGAAAAATCACGAGACAAGAATTCCAAAATTAACAAAAAAAGGTGATGCACTTCCGCTCTACAAACCTTCGAATAAGTGGGTTGATATTCGACAATCATGCAGGGTGCCAGCCGGTTCATCGGCGAGGAAGTGGGTTGATAGAAATACAAACCCAAGACGGATAAAAATTTCGGCACCACCTGCTTAGAATTACTTGCCCTGTCATGCCCCCAAGATAAGCAGGAATCCATGGTGTAAGTGAATTTCGAGAGGTAAAGCAGTTTGCAAAAAAAAAAACGCATACACAAAAAAATAAAGGATGGATTTACTGATAAAACAGTTAAACTTTTATTAATAAAATTTGACATAAAATAAAGGGGAAAATGTTGGTGTTATTGACATAAAGTTCAGATAATAGTTATGATACTCTGTATCAGTAAACGTTAATAACGACTATAACATATAAAAATAAAATATTGTAAAAATATAACAGAAAATCCTGCGGTAGGACTCGAACACCGAACGTTTTGGCCAACGCAATGAGTTCACACACATTATACAAAGGAAATTCTTAGGCTAAGAGTTAATTTAAATTCAAGAAAATTTTACAGTTACAAAAAAATAAACTACTAAAATAAAGCTAAATATTTGACTCGATTATACTTGTGGTGAATGAATCTCCCTGTATATTACAGGCCGATATTTTAAATAATTATATTGAATTTGTTAAATAAGTGAAAATATATAATAACTGAATGATAAGGTAAACAAATATTTATACTAAATTTGAACTATTTTACTGAGTTAGCAACAGGTAGCACCCTCCGATCCTTGATATAACATAAATAATTTACAGTACCGTTGAATAAAAGATAAAAAAACTAAGCGATCGGGGTTGGCTATTTACTAATGAAACTTTTAAACGCGGACAAAATTTACAAATAAAAAGAAATCGTGCAACTTAGCTTTGGCCCTCGATCAGCTGTTACGGGGCATGGAGATCCTCTCCTATCTGAACAGATCGTAGCCTCTGGGTTGACTCGGTAATACCCAAAGCAGATGATCCACTGAATTTCTAAAGGAGGTAGGTTCTCTAGGACTTAAAAAATCGCAGAAGTCCTCAGCCGCACGTGGGTGTTCAAAAGTTCACACAAAACGATGGGAAGATTCCAAAATTAAAATTAAAGGGGGTAAAAAGACCTCTAAAAACACAGAAACCTCAAAATTAGTGATTTAAAAGAAATGACAAGATCTGCTTACCGTTAAATAACGAGGTTTTACAACGAAGAGAAGAAAGATACAGATATGGCGTTGCAGACGCGTGGGTTCTCAAATTATATCCCGAAATATCGAACTCATGCCCCGTTTCCACTTCAAACACAAACGAAGATAAAGATGTACTCGTAAGAACGCGTCCAAACAACCACCAAGATGAAGCAGGAAATACGTCACGCAACCAATCAGAAGTTAGATAAATAAAATAAGAATAAAGACATAGAGGTGTCCTCTGACGTCGAAAAGATGTAAACCCAGAATAAATGATCAGAGTAGAACGATCAATCGAACAGATCTATCTATGCGTAGGAATCGATAATACCGATATGTCCAAATCAAACAGACCTAGCGGTCAAGCTGAAATGTCATCCAAATGTCAAAACATGGGAATTTCAGAAGTTAAACAAAAATCTGAGATCGTTTAAGTATAAGAAACGCGAAGCAAAAAAAAACCGTAACAATAAATATGACTTAAAATTACCGTGACCCGTTATTAATTCTACCGTCTGATACGATAAATTAACCCTCGTTTCCCTAAAACATGTAACATACCGACGAAATTCCTAGTCCATCTCCCATTAGCAAGTAATATTCCACCTACCCTGCCAATCTTTATCAAGTTTATCCCTAAACGCTTTTTTTAACTAAGCTAGCCGAAATTAACCCCTACCTAATTATTGCACTACTCCACATCCCCCTTCCTACCCCAAAGTTCGAACCTCAGAAAAGCTCCTTAAAAAGCTTGAAAAGCTCTTCAAAAAAGTTTACCAAAAAAGCTGAAACAAACTCCTCAGAAAGCTTTTTAAGGAGCTTCTTTGAGAAACGATTTCTATTTTGAACTTTTTTTCAGGAACTTTTTTGAGAACCTTTTGAAAAGGGCTCTTTTGAACTTTTGGAAGAATGAAGAACTTTTTTGATGAACTTCCCTAAGAAGCTTTTTTAAGCAGCTTTTTGAGAAATTTATTGATGAGCTCCTTTAAGCGCTGGGAAAGCTAGTGGTGATTTGAAATACGCCATATCTTCACAACCAAACAGAATTGACATATCACCTCCGTTATTTATTTGAAATTACTGAATTAGGTATATTTTATCCTGGTTAAATTTATATAAAACGTAATTTGTATATATTTTACACATTCATTATGACAATACCGAGCACAAATAATAAATTTGCGCACCATGCCCAACCGACAGCATAAATATGACGAACCGAATTATAAAACCAAAATTAATAGTAAACAAGTAAGCCGAACTTTTATGACGCCGAATAGAGCAAGCGACTTTTCAATTATATTATCCAATATTTTCAACCACATGTTTTCCAGCGGTTATATTAAATTCTTTACATGCCCAGAGAGCATTTTTTTTTGTAAAAATTAATATATCTGCCGCTATTTCACCGTAAATACGAAATTTATTAAAATTTAAACGATATTTTCTTCATACACCGAATGCAACCGATTTATTCGCCCATTCAGTACTCATAATTAAAAAATAAATTACCGCGCAAAGATTGACGGAAAACAGAATAAAAAACCGATTCGTATTTTAAAGGAGAAATATTTAGAGGAATATTTCCCAGGACGTGTATTTTTATGACGTAAATCACAGCACATAAATTCAATGTAATATAGCGAGCATTTCTGCTTTTTCATAATTAAGTTAATAAAACGAAAACGTCACGCCATCTGGGAAATATGACAAATACAGACAAAACAAGCGGCGCGGCATTTGTGCAATTATTTCCCGTTTCCACGTACATTTTGTATATTATATATATACATATTGTTGGTATATTGTACCTAAAATGTAGCTGTGCGAAATTACATGGAACACATATTTTAACTAAACGTAACTTTTATACGCATCAGAAATTTTATTTTAGTAAAGACTACGTAACATCACATACAAAAAACGAGGAATGTTATACTCTTAATAAGAAATACCAAATTTGTTAGGTATGCTTATCTTAAAATTGTTATCTTTAATAGAAAACTATGACCTACACAACCAATATAAATTCCTTGGATAGTAAGTAATCTGATATTGTTTTTTTTTTTATAACTTACAATTTATTGTTCTATTTATAGCATACATATTTGTAGAAAGAATCAAAAAAATTAAACAAATTCCAAAACTCTCATGTATGCATTCTTTCACATATTTAACATATCCTGGATCGTTAGGAAATATACTTCACAAATGCATCTATGTTCACAACGAGGGAACGACTCAAAATTTGTAATTAGTAGATTCATCAAATGAGTAGACCGCTTACTCCACCAATACAACCTTAAATTTATGACAAAATGCATTTAAATTAGAAGAATCTATAAAAGAAGACAGTTTATTGAAGAAAGAGAAGGCCATGTAATAAAGAAATTTTTTAGGAGGAAAGGTGTCTGCCTTTACAGGATTAATATTATCGGGTTTTATAAGATTGAATATCCAACCGGTAAGTATGACCATTTCCATGTTTATACACAACACTCAATGACTCATAGATAACACTGGGCAACAAATTTTCGAAAAGTTCATGCTTCCAAGCTGAAAATAGTCATTTCTTAATGAATTCAATGTGCTGAACACGAAAATGACTAAGAAAAAGCTGAATTGGCTACGGGTTTTCTGTAAAATGTACGCATATTTCAGAAAAAGTGTACTTATGTCAATATTATAATACATGGTAAGAAAACATTAGTCTGCTTCTGGCATTCGACTTCTTTTGGCCTGCCGTTTGTAGTGGACTTGTGGAGCATCTCTACTGATTATCCAACAATAGTCAGCTAGCATTGACGTAGACCATTTGCCTTGGTACCGTTGCTCCATGGTGGCAATGTCCTGATGAAAGCGTTCGCCGTGCTCATCGCTGACCTGCCCGCAGTTATCAGGAAAGAAATCTAAGTGGGAATCAAGAAAGTGGATCTTTAAGGACATATTGCAGCCGAATTCATGAAAACAAAGCCAACATATCCTCAACCAGACACTTGTAATTTTCTGCCTTGTCATTCCCCAGGAGTTTGCTGCCACTTGATAGAATGCATCCCAAACCTGTTTTTCTTTACTTGAAGAAGTTCCTCAAACTTGGGTCTCGGAAGAGCTGTCTAATTTGAGGTCCCACAAAGATGCCCTTCTTTAATTTTGGCTTCACTGAGTCGAGGGAATTTTTCATGCAGGTACTTGAATGCTGGTCCATTCTTATTCCATGGCTTTTACCAAGTTTTTGACAAGACCGAGCTTGATGTGTAAAGGAGGAATGATGATTTTGTGTGGCTGTGCCAATGGTGGGTGCTGTACATTCGTTTCTCCAGGCTTAAAAATTGCTCTCGGAGGCCAGTCTTTCTTGATGTAGTGCAAATCGATTGCTCTGCTGTCCCACAGACAAAGAAAACAGCAGTACTTTGTATATCCCTGCACAACCATCAACAGAGATACTACCTTCAGGTCAGACATATCTGCCGCCATACTTGCTGTAGTTAATCGTCTCCAGTAGCTACTTTAGATTGCCGTAAGTCTCCTTCATGTAGACCGCATATGCAATAGGTATGGATGGAAGCTGGTTCCCATTATTCAACAAACCGCCTTTAGGCTCAGTTTTGAAGCGTCTATAAACAGCCGCCATTCGTGGGGATCATGTGCAATACGAGCTTGTAGTGACCATCAATATCGCAGCAGAACACAAGGCTTTTCTTCTTTCTTAAAGAAAGATATCGTATGAGCTGAAGAAATCTGTAGAGTTTAGAATTGGAGTCCTTCGCCATTGAGAGACAGGTCGCAGAGCAGATGGTATGTTAGGGTATTCAACTGTCCATTTCTTCTTCTTGGTGATGCCTCCAGAAGCTGGTGGTACCATACAGAAATAACAGTCGTCAACGTGAATTGGTGGGCTCCCTCCAAATCATGGGCACAGCAAATGGATTTGCCTTTCTTTTGCCATTAAGTCACTGTGAAAGATTTACGGCACAAGTGCGGCAGCATACGTGTGGGGCCCAGTCTTTGTCCTGGTCGCCTATCTTGCAACCAAAATACAAATGATACGCTTTCTTAACTGTTGCACTGATGTTCTTTTCTGTGCAGCAAATGTCACTTCTCCGCAAATATAACAGAAGTTATTTGCACTATTAACACAGTTACGAGGCATTGCTACTGTTTAGTTAGTTTACACTATAGCAATCACTTGTGTATGCTAGAGCTTCGAAAAATATGCGCGAATGAACGGACATTGCACGAGTTAATGTCACGTCGGCCATTTATAAATAAACTATAATTAGCTATTGCTTGATATTGCGCAATCAATTTCGCAACACTCTCAATGGAAACTTACAGCAAATGCTGCATTAACTTCTTTGCATGAAGGGGTGATGCAATATGACGCAAAATTTCGTAATTTCTCACTAAATTGCATTACATTATGCAATAGCATCTATACAATGAGCAAAACGTCAATATCTCTGGAACGTGAGCCAATCAACTTTTTTCAATGTGATATTCGTGTTCAGCACGTTGAATTCATTCGGAATTGGGTACTTTCACCTAAGAAGCAATTTCACTGTTGACCAGTGTAATCAAAGAATACCAAGTAAGAATTTTATGAGGAACAAACATGGACAGACTATGGAGTCTGCCGTCCGCTCCACCGACTCCGCGCATTGCCCACTTCTGTAAATTGAAAATTTGTAATAAGTTTATTATAGTGGTGAAACTTTAGCAAGGAAGAGAAAATCTCATGCATGACTCAAAGAGAGCAAAGTACATATACTATGCTTGCAAAATGCTCACTAAGGTTCTGCCTTATGACCCTGAGAGCATAGCAAAAAGATGATAAGCTCCTAGACAGCTACTGCACATGCCCGGCCCACCCCAAGCCGGCATCCACAACAGCCTCAAAAAATTTAACTTATGAAAAACGCAATAGAGGACTGTTATTAATAAATATTTAATTAGGTCACATTACAAACGTGTGTAACACGCAGTTGATATTACCATACATATGTTTACCAAGGATCTTCAGTGCTACTGGTCAACCTAATGTATTATACGAAATTCGTATATATACTTAATAATTGAATGAGAATTTAAACCTGGAAATCTTGTTATTAACGTGAAGATATTTGCTAAACTGTCGATCTGAAACTACAATATCTATCTATAAGGGCTAACAGTAATTGTAGGTCGACTTTAATGTATATAAAGTAATAATTTAGTTTTATTAGTGTTTAAGATGATCTTATTTACACCAAACCACTCGCACATTTTAGAAGAAGTTAGTTTTTATTAAATTTTCCAAATCCTCGTGATTAGAGGCATGCCACATAAGGGAAGTATTGTCAGCGAAAAGAACCGTGTGTGACTGGCGGTCAACATGTGTCCTAATGTCGGTTGCGGAGTCTATCCTTCTTTATGGATGCGAGATCTGGGCGGACGCCCTCGACAGAAAGACGTATCGCAAAAAGAAGCAGTGGTCCAGAAGAGAGGAGCATTGCGTATTGCTAGCTACAGCAGACTGTCTTGAGGTAGCCATTCTGGTGGTGGCAGGCGTAGTACCTATTGATCTGCTGGCCAAAGAACGGAAGAGAAAATGGAGTCGCGGCAAACGGGAATAAGTCCGGCCCGAGACGGAACGAGTGCTTACTCTCCGACTCTGGCAGGAGAGATGGAACAGATAGCAAGGGAAATGGACCGCCAGATTAATCAAAGATCTGATAGCCTGGATGAATGAGGACCATGGCGAGACAGGATACTACTTGACACAGTTCCTGACCGGACATGGGTACTTCCATGATTACCTGTTTAAAATGGGGAAAGTGGATAGTGCCCAATGTCCGTATCGAGATTCTGAGAAGGACGACTCTAACCACACCTTCTTCGAATGTACAAGGTGGAAGTCGGAGAGGGATGCGTTAGTGACCAAATAGGGAGTTGTCACCCGACAACATCATTGGAAAAATGGTGGAGAAACCGAGGAGCATGGGAAGATAGTCTCCTCGTACGTGGAAGGGGTCCTGAAACAAAAAATGTGAGATGGATCGTTAAATACGGGACACCACCCTGAAGTAATGTGTCAAACGGTTCCGGGGTGGGCACATGTTCGAGAGGGGGGTTTTTAGTGGGTGAAAGTCCCACACACCGAGCGGGTGCGCCTTTTGCCCCGCTTGATGGTGCATTCAGCATTTTCCCTCGTCAAAAAAAAAAAAAAAAATGATATAAGAAATCATAAACAGCATCTGCAGTGGATACTCCAGACATAACGCCATACTGACAACTATTAAGCAAACCCTCTGCCTTTAAGAACTTTCCCAACTCTTGAACCAACAACTTTCACCAATACTTTTGACAATGCTGAGAGCACAGAGATAGGACTATAACCTGATAGCGCGAAATTATTCCCACCGACTTAATTATGAATATATTTATACATCTACATGTACCATCTTTAACAAATTAAATACGAATCTAAGCTCCACAAATATTCAATTATTTATGCAACCGAAACCACAAGTACTGCGTACCGAGCAGAGCATAATTCAGAACTATTTGCAAATAATTTTTAATTACTATTTCAGTGTGCTGTAACTTCGATTGCATTACTAATCGAAGATTTGTGGAGCTTAAATTCGCATTTAATTTGCTAGAGATGGTACCAATGCTGGGCAAGATAGGAGAAGCGCTTACATTTCTACAGGGACTAGATATATTTGTGTTTATTCACCTGTGAGTGAGGATTAGTGTTAGCCAGCAGCCTTTTGAGAGCCGACAAAACACGAATAGTTAATCGCTTCCCCTAACTTGCCCAAGGTGATGTGTACTTACGTCTAATCACTAGTGTTAGTGTAAATATATTTTAGCTTCATACATTTATCGAGGAAGCGGCACCGAATTTTAGAGTATTTTGCATAGAGGCCGCCTTGCAGCTATGTAAATAGTGGTTGGATGTATCAAAACACTTGTGGCACAATCGAAAACAACTGTGCGGATACGTCTTGTAAACACAATTCTGCTTCGACCATAGGCGATACAGAAAAATCCCACATGATCTAATTTTAATAAATTACTCTAAATAAGTCTCTTTCTCTTTGGTTGAAAAATATCTTTGAAAATGCAATCAGTATTACTAAGTAGGGGATTATCAAAATAATGTTTTAGTACTGTATAGTTTTTTGTCCAGCTACTCCGTCTGCAAAATATCCAAACGGAAATTGCTTTAATATATCGATATCGGGTTTCTATCAAATGTATTTTTGACTCTCTGCTACAGACGCTGTCTAAATTCACCCGGAACCGAATTAGTATATTAAATATTAGTATTAACTACCTTTAGTTTAAATACTTCTCGTTTTAGCAAAATACTTCAACCTTCTAAATAATTATTTTATACAGAAATTAACAAATGTTTAAAATATAAGTGCATAAAATTTAGCTGATTAATTAAAGAGGGGTTTTTAATATATTTTCTTTCTGCTATTGAACGTGAGACACCTTTCAGATTAAATACTATGTCTCAGATATGGCCAATATGTCGTCTACAGATATCCAAATAAAGTTGTTAGAAATATTAAATTTTATAGAAGCCATTACTTTGATGTGGCACTGAAGTAAATATATTTGGCAGAGTCTGGCTTCATGAGGGATGTGACTACTGGCATATTTATTTAAAAAATTTATGCAGAACAGGATTTTACAATTTAGATAGAGACAAATGCTTCACGTAATTCTAAATAGATAGTATCCCGAAAACAGTCTTTGTTGGTGCTTTTTTTGTCTGGACGTGTTGTACCAATTGTTATTAACAACGAAACATAAACTTGCGATACCAACGTGGTGTATTGACTGTTATGATCCCATTGATCGACCAAACGACACTGACTACCGATCCTATGCGCCTGCAGTTTATATTCAGCCGTACGCCGCTGAGATGTGACGTCAAAATATCTTTCAACTAGCAGTGCAAATCACTACCGTTAGTGAGAAGATGCAGTTGACTGCTAATCGCAATGATAACAAAATCTTCTTCCAAGCTATAAGCCATATCAACACCTCTTTAACCATCTCAGAAAATAATCAGTAATATAAGGGCCACCCAAATGTGCACGATTTTTTTTACAATTTGATTTTTACTTTAAATCATAGGCGTCCTTTAAAATGTGATCAAAACATCAATATTTTTTCTTTATGTCAAAAATTATTTGTCAGACAAACAAAAATAAGATGGTTGAAACAAAATCGGTGACCTTATACTTACTACTGAAGAGGTATGTAAGAACAAATTATTAGTATTTTGGCATCATATGTACGAGAGAAAGTTAAAGAAAAAAGAGGCCAATAAAACCAATTTATAAAAAAATGAAAAATACAAATTTGAGAATTACAGACCAATTGCTTTAATTCTATTATAGAAAGGTAATGAAAAAGCAATTTAAAGAGACTAATGCATTTTTCTGAATATGTAATTATGTAATTTCTAATTTACAAAATGCATACATTAAAGGGAGATCAACCACACGAGCGATATATATGTTAGTCAACGAAATAATGCAAGGAATGTCCGATAAAAAGACTGCAGCGGGAGTATTTCTAGACCTTTCAAAGGCTTTTGACAATGTAGATCATGCCATCTTGCTGCGCAAACTAGAAGCAATGGGATTTCGAGGAATAGTGCTTAGCTTACTGAGATCGTACTTAACAGGCCGTAAACAAGCGTAGAACTAAACTTGAAAGGTGAGATAGTTCGATCAAATTGGCTAGACACTGATAGAGGTGTTCCACAAGGTTCATTACTAGGAGCTTTTCTGTTTATATTATACACAAATGACTTACCTGGAATAACAAATCACTTTCTAAATATGTATGCAATGATACATCGGTGATTATTCAGAACAGAACAGCAGTGAACTCAAGAGAAATAGTTGAGCGTTATTACAAGAAAGGATACCTGTTCCAGGCGAATAATTTATCATTAAACGTTGAAAAACTAATTTAATAAAATTCGCTCTAAGAAATAACGAAACGATAACAATTAATTACGACAACAAACAATTAACATCTGTAGACACAGTTAAATTCTTGGGAGTACACATAGACAGCACCCTAAACTGGAAAGAGCATGTTAATTTTCTCACCAAAATCTTATCTGGAATGGTTTATGCACTGAGGGCAATATCTTCAGAGGTCCACAAGGAAGCAGCATTAGCAGCGTATCACGCTTACATAGCGTCCAGGCTAAGCTACGGAATAATTCTTCTGGGGCAACTCGTTGACGTAGAACGAGTATTAGACTCAGAAAGCAGTTTACGAAGTGTTTTTGGCTGAAAAAGAGAGAGACCTGCAAAGAAATTTTCAAATGAATAATATACTTACCTTACCGGGACTATATATTATGAATGTGCGTGCTTGAAAGAAACACTACAGTGAGTTACTTGCCAAATATGAAACAAGCCATAATTACAATACTCGCGAGTGTGATAAAGCAACATTACGTGTGCCTCAAAGTTCTTACACAAAAATACACAAAGGCGTGGTGACACAAGTTCTCAAAATCTATAATAACGTTCCAAAAGAACTCAAAATTGCAGTCTGAGACTTTTAAATCTAAAATAAAAAGACACTTAACGATGAAGTGTTTATATAATGTACAAGATTTTTTTCTTTGCTCTTAGGAACATTTACAAACTTTTGTTTAATTATTTGTTAATTTTTTTCTAATTTTGTAATTCTATTTTTGATTACCATTTGTATATTTTTCTTGTTCTTTTTAACTTATTTCATACTTGTTTTTGGTAAAATGAAATAAAAGGGATATTATTATTATTATTAAACGATTTTCGCCAACTTGAAAAATATTTTATACACAAAGTAATATATATGCAGCACAAATAATTAAGAAAATTCAATTTAGAAAATAAGATGAAAATTAAATGACTCTGATACTATTTCTCGTACGATCAAAGTTAAGACGAGAAATAACAAAAGCAGACGCAATATCCGCTTTCAATTTTCGCAACATTTTCAAGTTAGAAACTAGGTAATATAGACAGATTTTTTTTATACAAAAACTAGAGATTCGGTCTGAAATAGAAACGCCAGCCAGAGAAACGGATTCATAAAATCTAATTCATAGAGTCCACGTTCAAATGTAAATGTAATAAAACCTTTGTTCCCTATGCTCTTTTACGACTTTAATATGGCTTTCCATTTTTGCTCGCGCTGGGCGCACTCGCTTTCCAGGTAATGAAATAAACTCTGCCCTACACAGCGAATGCAACAAGAGTAGTTAGCGACGACAAGGCGGTTAACTTGAAGCTTGTTGTAGATAACGATCTTATTATTAGTTTTCTCGGAATAGTTAGTAGAATGTATAAGGTATCCACAATCTACATGAATAAGAAACATTATGTAAGCCACATATGTATGTATGAGTAATTGCTTGAACTATACCGAGTCTAAACGACTATTTCGCAAGAAAATGAGAAATGAATTAAATGCTTATACTACTTAATGTTGCTGTTTATTACAATTAGTTGAAGTAATTGCTTAATACTGTGTATTTTTTTTCTTCTTCAAATTATAACAATTAGAAATGAATCCTTTTGTAGCAATGTGCAATCCATAACACTGCCAATCATTTCTTCTTTTATATCTAGGAGGGTCGCCGAGTATATTGTCCAGCGTTTTTTAAAAGTAAATTTATCCTCTTTAGCGCAACGCGACAATAGCTTGCGTCGAAAATTGCACGAGGACTTGTAATGAAAAATATGATAACTGTAGCCAACATATTCTGCGTTTCGGTAAAACAAGGAAGCCTTTCTGGTATGGCAATGATCGAAAAAATAAAACCTGATAAGTGATAAAAATGCTCACAACTGTGGCGCTCATGACAGTACACACTTTGAAACAAATTTTACTACACTGAACGCGCGTTTCGATATGAAAGCCATCATCATCAGCAGTATCACTGAATTGATAAAGAATATCAGGTTATAATACCATACAAAAGATTGTCGAAGAAACGCCCTTAAAAACTGGTTTAGATGAAACCAGTGGAGAAGCAAGTCAAATCAGCAAGTAATTTGCTGCAGTTACTTGCTCTGTGTAAACATTTACTTGGGTCCTATTTCATGCAAGGTAAGTACGATACTAATTGTCAGCCAAGCTAATAGGATAGTCAAGTAAATAGAACATTAAAAGCTCTAGTTTACATGAAGCCAGTGGAGAAGAAAGTCAAGTCAGCAAGTAATTTGCTGCAAGTTACTAACTCTGTATAAGTATAAGACAGTAAAGTGAATAGAACTTGATTCTATTTACTTGCCGACTTGCTTACCCCTTCTACCAAATTTGCGCACAAGCATCCTACCTGTTGATTTGACACGTTAGGACGCTTCTTTTTGAAAAACCTTACAATTGTGCAAATATTGGCAATACCAATCAGTGATTTCTTAGCTTTTCTTTTAAAATGGCACCACCAATGTGGGATCATAATACCACGCCTTTGTCGAACTTTATGTACAACATGAGTGTTTGTGGGATAAGAATTTGGCGATCTACAAAAATAAACAAGCTAGAGCTAAAAAAAAATGAAAAAAAAATGTTGTGAAGTTATGAGAATAGAAAATTTTCAATAGAAGAAGCGAAACAAAAAATTAAAAGTATTCATGCAACGTATCAGCAAGCGCAAGTTAAAATTATAAAATCTGGAAAATCAGAAGGTCTGATGAGTTCTGAGGATGTCTATAAACCGAACATGAAATGATCTGCTGCGATGCATGGTATCATGAACAATGAAAAACTTAAAAGAAACACCATTAGCAGTAGTAGCACTCTTTATATTTCCAATGCCGCCACAAAAAGTATCATAAAATTCGTCTTTAGAAGTCGTCTCTGACAGATTTAGCTTGTTCTGAAAAATGATTCGCACCAAAACAACTCGTAGTCCTGTAGTTTCTGACCATCATGTGCCTGGAATTATATCACCGGTGGCCGTGTCTTCCATATCGACACAACTACTTAAGGGGAGGTTTACATATATTTGACTGGAACAATCGATTTTTGGTTTTTTGCAATTTTTGAAAGCTACAAATATCTAAAATACATGGTTAAAGCGGTTTCGTAATATTCGCATTGTTTAAGCCGCTACGGCTTATTAAAAGAGCGGGTGTACCGAACACAAACGGAGCATATTAGATGCAATACCATATTCGACTCGGGGCTACTCGGGTCGAAATACCATACTTATTGTTTGTTACTATATGTATGGTTGTCTTTAATGATTATAAATGTCACTACAGTCGGGGTCACAAATAAACGACAGAGTAGCTATTTATATTTACATAATACGAAACAATTAGATCCGAAATAAAAACGCACATTTGAAGAAACTAATCTAACAATATTTCTTTTACTTAAAACACACTTTCCCACGCTTTAGAAAAGCAAGTCAAAACTGCGCCAATTGGAAACTAGAGCAAGGTACGGCGGAATATGATGGCAAAGGTAACCGCATTACGGATCATCAGAGTAGCACAGGAAAAATGGAAGTCGATGCGATGCCATAAAAAATTTTCGCACGCTTTCGTATAGGCGACTGAGAACAAGACAATTTTTAAGCAATTGTGATTCTTAGCCGTACGAAGAGTGTACCATCCATAAGAAAAAAAGACAATGCGTTGGAGATGTACAAAAAACAATGAGTGGACGTTGAGGAAAGAGCACTGGTGAACTGACTCACCAAGTTATTGATAATTTAACAGTAGAAGAGTAGTGTACTATGGACTAGCAATTAGACAACATCCAGATTCTGCATAAAAAATGAAGGCAGCTATTTGGGCTACATTTCATTATAAATGTTCAACCGACGCAGATCCACGACATATTTATTGTTCAACAGGTGTAGACAGCCTGTGCAAGTGGCGTGTTGCAGAAGCCAAGGTTGAGCTGGCTTCATTCAACATGACCCTCTTTGAAAAAAATCAAGATGCTATTAGGCCGATTTATGAAGTTTTTTCTACAGTGATTTATTGCAAAGATGCATTGGAAAAAATTGTCAAAACTGAAACGACTCGTTTAATTCATGTTTGTAGAAACTAGCTCCAAAAGATTTACACTGCGAGTCACAAACAATTGAACTTGCTACGTACATTGCCGCAAATTTATTCAATGAAGGTTACTTTTTTTATTGCGAATAATGAATGCGTTGGAATTGCAGTAGGACTTGATGCCAAAAAATTTCGTCGTCAATTCTGATCGTCAGCGCATACAACGGGCAGAGCAGGATATGTCCAGCGCTGCAAAACTCGCTGTGCTGTCTAAAGGAAGCAACAAATTTTGAAAATACAGAAGTATGAAGAAGAAGACGGATTAATATTTGGTGCTGGAATAGCTGACTAAGTGTATGGAGAACTATCTGTAAAAAATTTTGCTGCGAAACTTTGAACGTGTTTTTCTCGAAACATGATTTTTCAAATCTGCGTAAGTTCTAGTTCTTCAAGTGTTCAGTATATCAACTTAATTCTTTTGTTTTCTTAATGTAAACAGTTTTATTGGAGGTTATACCTATATTACATTAAAATTGCAATATTCCACATTTTTATATCCAGTCATACAACAAAAAAGAAATAGAAAATAATCAAATTAAAGTCCAGGTATCTGCCACATTGTTTGCTTTCGACTTATTTGGTTAATTTAGGTATAACCTCCAACAATTAATAATATTTCTAACTCTCCTTTTTATTTTCAATTTCGGATCACTTTTGCGTATGCTAGAGTTTACGCAGTTGAACCGTGTTTTCTAGGCACACTGCTGCCTAGATACAAATAGCGAACGTTTAGTGTCTTGTCATAAAAAAAAATATTTTTTTTTAATGTTCAAGATTTAATATATTTATTAACAAAAAGCCGTATTTCGTATATCTTTTTCTTTGTCTGAAAAAAGAAGCTCAAAGTTTTTGGACTTTTCCGATATATATATGTAAACCTCCCCTTAATAGATAAGTACCCAATGAATTAAATATTAGCCAAGTATATAGAATACAAGCTATACGAATTATTTTATCAATCGTATTAATATTACAAGGAATGGGTTCCTCAAAGATTCGATAACTAGTTAGTAGATTTACTAAGTTTTAGTTAGTAGATTTACTAACTAATTATCGAAATGCCTTTTCGACTATGCGTCGCGCTCGTGATAATCTCGAGTTAAAGATTTTTTCATCATAGCCCAATTTTTTTTTTACATTTGCTACTATAACACCACCTTGTGAAAGTAGATTCTTTTCCAATGTATCTGATAAAGAACAATTTCGGAAAAGTCCACCATCAGATAGCGATCCATTTGCTCCAACATCGATATAGCAAAAACAGTACTCATAATCGACTAACGCCATAAGAATTATGCTGTTACATTTTCTGCAATTAAAAAGTTGAGCCTCCACAGTTAGGAGAAGCTCGAATTACAATTGTGTTTCCCGTCAATGGCTCCGTAACATTTTGGAAGTGCCAGTTTTCATGAAAACCTTTTTCTATCCTTTTCCAGTTTTCTGGAGAAGGCATCTAAAGGAAAAAAAGTCGTGTTGCTATATATTATATTTATTTAAATGTTCAAGGAATATTTCAATAAAAGCTGTTTCCATTTCAAGGTTGCAGAACATCTACTAGTAAGGACGATACTATTTGTATTGAAACTGTTAACGAAAATATTCCTATCAAAGAAAACATCCAATAGTCGGATTTACAGGAATCTGCATCCTCTAATTCAACAAATCACGAAGAAACTCATAGCGAAACAAAACGTCGTGACGATACTCAAACAAATAAAAGAATACGAAATAAAGTTGCTGGCGTAAAGACAGCAATTGCTTGCAAAAGCTGCTGCTGAAGAATCTCAGATTATCAAGACTGTACACAGAAGATGAATGTGAGGTGTTTGGAAGGCATATTACTATGCAGCTAAAAAAACTTTTAGATGACGTATGGATTATCGGTCAAGATGAAATACAACGTGTGCTGGCGCGTTATAGACTTAAAACTCTTCAATCCTCAGCTCGTTCATCGCCATTCTCTATCAGAGTAGCTGTACCTTGTACCAGCATGCGGACACAAATCATTCACCTATACTAAATACTGTCTTAACATCAATGAGCTTACCAGTGCTATATGAGACATCATGCAGACCGAATAACGTCACACATACAGAATTTACTAATAAATAGGAGAAAATTTGAATATCAATCTGAAAATTTTTGCCAGCCAAGAGGCTGCAATGTTTCCAATAACAGTGAATAAGAATTTTAAAAATCTCTGTGATCCAACGCCGTTCCTTAATCTGCATGTTTAACGACATAACTTGATGATTCTTGAAAACGTACATACCTACGAGATTTCTCTGTATTCCATTGTTTTACAAAAGAGGATATATTATTCAAATCCATCCGAGCGTTTCTTCATGCCAAAATTAAACAAATGCACATATGTTTTATTTATGATCCGAACGAGACATCTTCAGGCGCACGAAAGCGAGTAACTCCGCGAAAGTAATTGCGATGTCGTGCCGTGACTTACTGTTTATTCTACCATGTCCAAATAGAAGACTTAATCTTAGTCGGGTTATCAAGACGCAAATACTTCTCGACTACCTCTATATGTAAATTCAAATTGAAGAAAGATAAATATTGCCAGTAAAAGTGGGATTTCCAGGACCTCCCATGCGTGAGAATAGCTTTAATAATAATGTTGACGTTTGCTACCAATCATTTGCAGTGATAAAGATAGATGTACCTACTCATTATACGATGTTTGATGATATCTTTCAAATGAACTAATGATCTGTTGCGAGCTGTCATTACTGTGGAGACAGCTTATGCTTTCCTTTCAAAAAGGAATTAATTATTACGGATGTATCTATCATATACAATGATAAATGGAATTGCCTATTAACATTTTCGGGCACGTCAAATATATGAGTAAACAAAGCATTACACTTAAAATGGCGTGGTTGTAAATCATGACCCTCATCATAAATTTACAGAAGAAACATTTAAAATATTTATTTAAAGTTTATACTTTACTGTCAGTGCGAGAGAAAATAAATAATGGTTTATCGTTCAAATAAGTTTTGAAAAACAAAGCAAGCGACTGACCTTGCGTATATTTGCATAGCAAGTTGCGCAACACTTGAGTTATGGAATCAAATTTCCGCTTCTTGACACAAATTAAGGACAACAATTTACAAAAGGCTGTCGCTGCATAAAGCGCTTTAGGATCTTTACCATAATATTTTTTTTGACTTTATATATAGTGTGACAATTTATAAGCTTCCAGGAAAATATTTCAAGCAAAAACCCAAACAATATTTGCACCTCTCTAAAGATCTTACTGAATGTTCTAGAGACTTATGTGTTTCCATAATGAAAGTTTACAAAATAGAAAATATTAAAAGAAAAAAAGAAACCATAAGGTATATTTAATGACTAGTCAGGGAGCTCTTTAAGCATTAATTCAAAATTTGGTGTAATTTGGAAGTAATATAGAGTATTTTTCGATATGTAAAAATGTTTATATAGCTTAAGTAATTCCTGAGAAAAAAATATTCAACTTTTTCACCCTTATACTAATATCGCGAATGGGGTGGCATCGATTGATCTAATTTTTAGTATTTACAATACAATGTGTATGACAGTACTACTCATTTGCTTTAATTTAAGCCCGATAGCTTTAGAGGAACTTTTCAATAGCTTATCGGAGTAGAGCCTTTTTGGATTAATTCTAGTACGTATGAACTTGTGTCGTACATTTTGGCCCGCATGATTTTCCTCGAGTAAGCGAGCTGAGGATTTTGCACACCTCCATTCCCATAATATAAAGTCATTATGCCGTACGTTCTTGGATAAAATAAAGCATATTAAATTATTGTGAATTCATGATTAAATTAAAAGTAAACTCCAGGAAAGAAGATTCCACTATAAACAATGTAAACATAAACTAATACCGCACAAAATAAATGCCTGTAAAGCTGAAAACAGAAGCAACACATAAATAAATAAAAATGATAAATGTATATAAAAAGAACACGTTGGAAATGTCAAGAGAGCACATACACTGAGAAGAGAGATTACATTAAATGAGAAGTTTCGTAACTTTTGATTTTTATCGTGTTAAACGAAAAGGATATCTTTTCGCAGAAAAGTGTTTATTTTAATTGAAAGTAAAGTGCTGTTTTACTGGAAAACAATTTTCTTTTTAAGTACACTTCTCGCAGGAAAAATCGGGACACCAGCTAATGAGAATATTTAATTTTTTTGGGTGTAAATAAAGCTTTAGGAAATTGTAAGTAACCTTACTTAACATTCAATTGCATCTATTAGCATGTATCCTTTTGTAGTTGTTCTACTGATGATGAAATAAATTTATTCCGAAAGCTCTAGAGACAATGAAAAGGAGTTTTTTTCATTCTTGCTGGTATCAATTCCCGGAATATTGACATTTGTCCACCGTGTCCCTCGATCTTAACGTTGTACCAGAGTACTTCCCTTCGTGTTATTCATGTTCCCACGTGCATAAGTCTTAGATACACAAACAATAGTGAACAAAAGTGAATATTTTTCGTACGAGGTTAGAGGAATTTTAGGGATAATTGAATCTTTTCAGTTACTGTTGATTTACATATAAACCGAGAAACTTTATACCAGTATATAATGTTTAAAACTTTTATACACGGAAAAGCAATTATCTTGTTTTCAATCAATCTTTTTTGTTAACATGCATTTGGTTACAGTTACTAAATTATTATATATACAATATTGATTTAAATAATACTTAAAAATTATTCCTGTATTCAATCAAACAAATAATTTGATTTATTTGAAACAAGCCCAGTATTTATTAATTCAACTAAGTATTTATGTGGAAGTAACAATAAATATCGCATTTTATTTTCGCATAGCAGTTTCCTTCCCATATAGTACAGCAAATATACCTATGTGTGGTACAGAAATTGTCACATAGATGGCGCATCTCCTATTTTATTCCAGTAACAGAAAATATTTCGCACAAATAGGGTGGAAAGTACTATAAGAAGTAAATACTGTATTTACCAGATCAATATCTGATAAGAATCATCGCCATTGAAAGGACTATTTATTTAACCTCATGTTAGAGTATTTGGGATGGTCACTGCGACTAATTCCCAATATTAGGGGCAAATCCTTGACTATTCACAACATCTTAATTGCCATGCCCCTCCATACATATGAGTATATTGATTTTTGGAGATAATTCATTTTCATTTCGATTAAAAATTATCACGGCATTTCTTTGTGTTTACGCTTAAGTCCTAAAGTGAATAAATGTTATAAGAAAAGGAAATACCTTTCGAATCAAAATGTTTACGGTTTTTTTTGCCAATCTGCATAGTTTTCAAGTTGAAAATAACGACAACTTGAATCAACTATCAATATCTTTCACTTAAAAGAATGGACTGCTTCAACGAAAACTATATTATTTCCGAAGAAATGCGTTCCTTTTCAAAGAAACACCAAATCATGTTGGCCATATCGAAAATGCAAAAACCTTTGGTTTAATGCAATTCCTATTAAATAAAAAGGATAAGCAGTGTAGGGAGAGTATTTGAAGCTATTTCATTCTGATCGTATTTTATTACACAGGTTGCAAACTATGCACTTTCTGTTTACTGATTTAAAAGTGTGATCACAAGACCAATCTTCCCTATTTAAATTTTAAGGATAGCGGCTGCTGCACCGCCAGGAATATTAAAAGTTATCCCCGTTGATATGACACTTGACATGTTTAGAAATTTGATATAAATCACAGGAGGTAAAAAGTTATTTGAAGTGGCTCGTTTCAACTAAAATATCTTGTGTATAATATATAATCCAAAGTTCATATGTTAAGATATGATTGAATTGTTCGTCTCAAGAAAAGAACCATCCATACTGATGTATTGAAAAATTTTGCGTAGATATATCTTCGAATAACCGTTAAGAGTTTCCCTTGTCAGTTTCAAATTTGCAAACAAATCGAAGGCGGAAACGAGGGGTGGGCGAGATAAAACTACTTTCTATCTATCGCTGTTTTCCCCCGCCCCCGCCCGCCGAGTTTCGCCGACTAAAAAAGAATAAATCCGGAAGCTCGCCGTTAAAGGTAGGTCAGACGAAAGATTGCCCGTCTGTTCGGTTTTGTAACGGTAACGGCTGCATTGGGCGAATTGTAGGACTTCGGTATAAGGAGCGGGTAAATTCGCTCCCGATCAAAGGCGATCAGTTATGGAAACTGACATCTCAGCACTTATTCCGTTTCATCTTAGCAGGAAATGAGATACCGTGTTCGACTTTAACGTGCTTATTTCTTCAGGATTCTATCTTCACCGGCCTCGGATACTCTTAGCTATCTATACCTCATCAGCGGCGTACTTACTTAACCGTGAAATAGGCGCAACAGTATGAATAACTTGTAGTGAAACAAAAGAAGCAAATTCAAACAGACGTGAGTGTATGCTGAATCTGTGTATCTATTTATAAGAAGAGAAAGGAACTGATTTTTTGCTACCAATTAAACATAATTAAGAATAAGAGGACATGTTCGATTTTGGCTTAGCAAATATAATAAAATATTTAATAAACTCTTAAAAATCTCCACGCTAAATTCATACATTTTTTCCAAACGTTTACATTGTTTGTACACTACAGGCATATATAGAACTAGGACAAATAATACATAATCAAATGAAATATGGGATGCGTCAAAGTTCTATCCTGTGCCCTTTACTTTTCATTATCTACATGATCTCTTCGCTAACGTGAAAAACGTTCCAATGCGTTGTATACGAACCACACATCCTTTTTGGTAAGAGTGTGGGGCAAGGGAAGTCGTTGATGACACCAAACCCAGAATATCATTTTTTTTATTATTTTTTTTTTAACATAATCACAAATGCAATATTCTATTTCATTTTTCAACTAGGATATTTATTCCCAATATTTTAATTATTTTTCTCTGTAGCGGTACTAGTCGCTTCATCTGTTGGTCAATTTTCGAATTAAATGTAATTCTCCAATCACAGCGTTTGTTTGCGGTAGGTTACTGCCCGTCCAATGGGGTAGTACTCTCTCTTTCTATGAAAAGATTTGGCTAAAATTTTTCAGAAGGATCGAAATTCGATCGCGTGTGGGCATTTGCTAATCCCCGTTTGTTAACGTTTTACGTGCAACTCTGAAGAAGTTTTGGTTTGGAGTTTGATATTTAGTACATCTGCTGTAGGCACGATTTTACGTTTTCAATGCATTTTCGACGTTATACGCCTTCCTTCAAGAGATTTTTGTCGGGACTCGCTACGGTAAGCATGCCCTCATGCCGCCATTTTATCTTTTTACATTTTTCTATATTTGATTTCGATTCTTAGGTTCGTAGATACGTACAATATTGCAATTTTTATATATTTATACGTATCTCCATCGAATTCTACAACGAAGAAGATTGATCTTTCTTGTAACTGTTGCCATACCCACGTGCTACACTCATTTCTCCCGGTGTCTACATAGTTTTTTTTTTTCTTTTGGAAATTTGGAGCAATAAATTATTGGAAACCACCCTCTACTTAGGGAGCCATCCGCTTTTATTGAAATTGCGAATAAATTCCTAACACCCCTTATATCTTGGGCCTGGACGTAGTTCACATACAGTTTCAAACCATCGGCAAGCTCTATCAAACATCAACTACGTGGCTAAGTTGCTACATTAGAATCCTGGTTATCGGCTTATCCCCATCGAACCCACGATAACTCAGGTAGGCGTCTTTTTGCTTCTTTTATTTAATAAACTTCTTTAGTTATTACATTAAACTTCAATATTTATCAAAATTAATAGTTCTTGGTTTAGATTCTTTATCATTTCAATTCATTTATGGAGCCTTTATTAAAGCTACACTGTTTAAACTGTCTAGTGTTCCTCGCTATCTTGTTACCCTTTTAACTCGTGGCAGCTCACTTCAATTACAGACATAAATGTACACATTCTTTACAATAGATAAATCAAAGTTTTATATTATTTATTTTCATATTATATAGTTCACATACTATAAAATTGTTACGATCATTTGTACAAGTATTTGGGACTCAGATACCTTACGCTTTTCTGTATATTTTAGTTTAAACCGTAATAATCAAGAACTTTACCCACTAATACATTTGCTTGTCTGAGAGTACTGCTGCGATATTTTATGTTATTTTAGTAAAACATTCAGTTTAGTGATCGTACTATTTGCATTTTTATTATTAGAGCTGGACCAATTCAATTTATTTTCTTCTTATTAGAGATTGGCCAATTTATACTTTTTTTGTAGTGTTTTGATTAAAGATGTGATTTGGATACTTTTTGTTAAATACTTAGGCAATTATTTAACATTTACACGTAATTTTAATTTTCATGTTTAACTTTTGTGCTCTTTTGAATTATCGTACTGAATTGTGGTAAGCATATCTTTTGTCGTTTCTTATTGCCGATATTCAAGATTATACAACACCTAAGCAAGCTTTATCGTGTTTCAATTTCGTATATTTCTCCTGGTTTTCCTCATTTAACATCCCGCAGTTTCTGGGCTTATGCGAAGTAGGTATTTTTAAACCACAGTGGCGCCTTTTTACACTCTTCGCCTCTACGCCTCTTCGGACCAGAAATTAGAGTTTTTTGCGTTTTGGGACCGATTTTCTAAGAAATGAAACCAAATGACATTTAGTTGGACTAAAACAAACACTAGATGACCGTTATTCCCCCTAAAAGGAGAGGAATAGGCAACATACAAATTATAAATACTAATCTCTGCCTTCATTGCTTACAGATGGTTTGATGGTGATTATTATGATCACATAAAACATCCAAGTCCAGCTTTGAACCTTGTGGAAGATCTAACGTTGCAACCAAAAACTTAGTTATTGTCTTCGAGGCAATATATCACCTTCAACAAAAACTTCATATAGCAGCAGCATATCAACTAGACAACCGTTCGCTTTGGGTGCCATAAAAGCTGTAGCGCATGCAGCAAATCATTGAGTTGCAAAAATAGTATATTCAGCAAACTTTCCTTCAGTCTTGGGGAATGTCGTCCAAAGCATCCAGGATATTCATTGTGCAACCTAGAAATGGGGCAAGAAATACTTGAAATGAGTTGTGCGTTTGAGCACTGCGATAAGCACACATCAAAATAAGAAAGCATTTCCGGTGAACAGTGTTTAGCACAATTACAAAACAAGAACGTACGATTATAAATTTTGGAACAGCACATTGTTTAATAAATTATCTTCTAATCTCAAGTAACTGCCAATTAATGATTGAAAAAAAACCGAAGCAAATACTACTCAATCAAAACTCCATAGCAGATTTTTTTTTATTAAACAGCATATACATATATCGACTAACACAGTGTTCGACATAATTAATATATATATATATATATATATATATATATATATATATATATATATATATATATATATATATATGTGACTTCTCCATCACAAAGGAGAATCAATTCGGAAACTCTTTTGTTATTACAAAACTGCACCCCCTTACAATAAGAAATATATTCAAGGTATTACAAATTCCAAAATTAATCAACTATAAGCACGCCACTGACCATAGAAGAACAAGGATAAAGAGGGAAAAGGATTGACGCAATCGAGGGACTTATTAAAGCATGTTTATCGAATCAATTCGATATCTCAGGCGCCGTCTTATCTTTCTTCCTCGTCATGGCCCTCTGTTCCTTGGGTGATTCGACCTGTTGATGCTAATTTATTTTCAAGCACCGCATTAACTTTTCTACAACCCTTGCCAGCATTATAACGTATTATGATAAACAATGGCTGGCTTAACTAAAACGCTGTAACAAACAGTAGACTGGTGGGGACTTGTGGGGAATAAGCAAAGAGAAGGTATTGTTCTTAGTATCTGAGAGGTATAATAATGTATGCTCATCAACAATGCACAGATGTTCAGATGCTATAATAACAAATAACTGATGCAATAATAATTGCCATTACTGATTATGGGAGCAGATTCTGTAGGCATAGTGGAGACTGAACAAGGTTTTCGAGATAGATTTGGCTTTTCAGATTAATGATATCGAAAGCAACTATTTCAATTCTTAAATCCTAAATTCTAAGTTGCATTGGCAGATATTTAGAGCACTGATAACTAACATGTATGTTCAATAATAACACATAGATTTTCCTTTATCAGCAATAGCTCCATTTTATACTTTCATATGAAGTAGTTGTCATTACTTAGCCTTAAACCAACCTTATCAACTGATGGTAAGTTATAGTATTACTTGTTGTGTTTTACAAAAACTGGACAAAGTTATTTCAAATATGACAAACAAGTTAGCTTTATTTCTTTTAGCTGAACTAGTGTAGTTTGTATAAGTATTGCACTATATATGAGTAAGGCTACCATATTCAACTACATCTCTGCACTATCTCGCGAGCTTGGGCAGATAGTACAGTGAACTGTTACACTAAGTACCGATGTACTGCTAAAAAGAACAAGGTATCTGATGTCACTTGTACTAAAAAGAGCGCTTCAGTATACATCACTTGAGCTAATGCAGCCAGCTCATCTAAAAAGAATAAAGCTTTTATTACTTCTAAACTACAAAAACATTCAACTACTTTTATAATGATCAACCCTACTAAAGACGGAAAACTTAAAGTCACTAGATATATAAAGTAACGCAATTCATTGCACCAATGTGTTAAAGAGAAGAGAATCTTCTGTGGGCACAATATGACGGAATCAGGGTCAAGCTGATTCAGCTGTAGGCGGTTAGTTATAAAAGTCATTATATTCACACCAATTCCAGCTGTCAATGCTGTCACTATAAACTGTTGCAACTAGCACAGTAGGTACATTGTTGTTTAACTAATTATACTGACAGTTCACAATATATAGTTTGGTCCTTGTGTCTTTGTATTTGCAATCTTTTATTACATTCTCCACATATTTCCATCTGGTTATGGGCCCAGGAGAGAAACAGTAAAAAAACGCACAGTTAAGTTTTCATTACATCATCGCGACGTCGTATAAACTCTAGTATAAACTACAATGATTAAATTTAAATTTGGCACATGTTGTTTGTATGCGCTAGTTATAATTAACTCTAAAAAATATTAAATACACCTACTGCTTCTTTGGGAAGAAATCAACATCTAAACGATCAAAACTTATCAGCGATCTATAAAGAGAAAATTAAATTATAGGCTTACATTTGAAGATAAGGCGAAATCTGCAATACATTCCCCACCTTTTCATTAATAATTTATCTCTACAACATATAGATTTTGTAACAAATGATCACAGTTAACCCTTTAGTTTATTACTATATATAATTACTCTGTATTTCGAATTTCTATGCATAAATAGGATAGCTTTCGGAAAAATCAAGTTACTTCACTCAAAAAAAGGATTTTGCAGTATGCGCCATCTACTATCCCCGCACAAAATCAGTAATAATACATGTTACTGATTTTGTGCGGGGATGGTAGATGGCGGTGTCAAGTTTTTGTTTTTATAAACGTTAATCGTTGTATTTTTATACCTCTATAGTGTTATGACATACTAGGTATATTGATTGTTGAACTGAAGGTGTGACGACAGTTAAACCCTAGTTTTCTCTAACACAACTGGACGATTACAAACACTGCCCAAAATTATTCGAATACTAATGCTTATGACGTCATAGTTTAGGCAATAAAATGCATGGTTTCAAACACTTATAAATATTGTTCGAGAATATTCGTCGACAAAAAATGCCTCTTATATCAAAAAGTATAATAAATTATAGATTTTTTTATGATTTTTAATAAAAAAATCAAATGCGACTCTAAGAGAAAAGCGGCAGCGTAAAAAAGCCAAAAAGTGGAAAGACTTAATAGGATGTAATGCGGATGAACTGGCGCTTAGACGACAGAGTCGGTTTAAAATCAAAAGCCACGTGCATGCTCCAACATCACGAGAAGAATATAAATTTCCCTAAGGTTACGATAAAGATAAAAAAAATATCAAATTAACTTAACTAGAGGGAACAAAATGTATGGTTAGAAGCAGATAAAGATATGTTCATAGAAATACTTTTAACTTAACTTACTAATCAAAAAATATAATGTATTTTATTCATAACGTGCACTGAGAGTAATAAAGCAGTCAGCCGCAGCTCCTGTCTTCAAAATTAGGTAAACAGTTGCAAAACATTACAGATACAATAGTTTTAAAAACGTTTTTACAATAAACTTCTGCGTTAATGGCAAAACAAAATATATTTATAACAGAAATTAGATTTATTTTGTGAGAAAAATAAATCTCAATGTTTTATCAAAATCGAAATGCTTCACCTAGGGCACTTGAATGGCGGCCATGAAAAGAAGTTACTCCAACATTTGTTGCTGTATTAAAGTAAAAGTGCTTTCTCTTAGGTGTAAATACGGCGTTTTACACTTAATAAATATCAAAAAATATCCATTCATTTAACTGAGAAAATGTTTCTTTTTCTCTAACAAAGAAGAAACCCTTGTCGATTTGAATAAAGCTTAGTACATTAATTTGCTGTACCTATTGTGTATTACATGTTCTTAATTGTTGTTTGTAGTATCCGTCGAAAGAGGGTCAAGTTAATATAAAATAAAGTTTTATTTCCGATTTGCCATTTACTTCGTCATTATGAAGGGAAAATTAAGTCAAAGTCGGAAGTTTTTGCAGCATCTTTTGGTTCTCATTAGAACAAAATGGTCGTTACTTTCTTTTAAACAATTAACGTTAAAGATGACATATATTTATGTTAATTTCGTTTCACATTTCTAGGTTTGTTCATTAAAAATAGAATTTGTGTCTCCATTTAGTTAAGAATTGTTGCTAGAATAACCAAATTACGTGAGCATCACATACTCATTGACACCCAGAAAGAATAATTGATTTTTTGGCATCAGAATGACTATATTCAAAAGCAATCTTTAAATATTTGTATGCCGTCCACGATTAGTGCTTCCTTTGACTGCGGACCACTGTCGTCAATGTTTGAACTGGTGTAGAGAACGGCAGCATTTGGAGGCAGGATGGCATAACAAATTGAACAAGGGGAGGAGACTGTCCACTTTGCATCATCCTCCACAGATTTCTGGCACAGCTAATTGACAAATTTTGTTGACAATTCAAGTTGCTTGGAACCAGGTGCCACAAGCAGATTTTGACAATCTCATATTGTCGATGCCTAGACGTGTACAGGAGTGTGCTCAGCTACGGGATTGCCAAACACATTATTATTATTTTGCATATTACATGTTAATAAAATTTCTTGTAAATGGTATCGTTTAATTTTTGTGGTAAAACTATCACATTACCAAAATATCAAGTTGAACCTAATTATTCCTTCTAATGTCACTGAGTATATTTAGTTATAAACAGAGAGCTTTGTAATCGTAAATAGAATAATACCCGTAAATTATCAACTTTTTAACCTTATATACGATATAAAGTAGCATAGGCACTACATTTTAACAAATACAACACAATATGTCTTTTTCTTTTCATAGTTTCACGTAGCTACTAGGAATTGCAAATTTTTGTGTTCTCTTGAGCTCGGAGTATCAGCGTGGGGAAAGGAAAGCTAAGATAATGTTACCTTCGAGATAAGGGGCACAGAAACGTTAGAAATCCGCATAACTTATACAACAAAAGCAGTTTTCAAACACACTATTTTCGTGAAATCCCAAAAAGTGTAGTTGAGATTCACATTTTTCCGAATATAAACGGCATTGAAGTTTACCTCGTCCTAATAAATCGCGACAAACAGTGATAGTTTAATTGTTCTTTTCTTAAGTTCGTGCATAACGTGCAGTGTGTTACGTTTTTATGTTATCTATAAAGTGGTCGATTTTCCTCTGCGCGCCAGGTCAGTACTAAGTTTCACATAGGTGGCATTAACGTTTAACATAAGTATAAAGTACAGTGTCGGGAAAGAGCAAAATAATTTGTTTATATAACTATAAATATTATATATAAGCCCCTTACCTTATTTAAGTAGCAGAAATGGTATAAAATTGCAGAGAAGTTTGTAGCATTAAGTGTTTCAAGATTTTTCTCACTAAACCGCTTGTTTAGGTTTCATTGAAATTTTGAATTTTAAATATTTCGCGCGTAACAGTTCGACGATGCGCAGTGCCGCGTTTTTAAACTAAGAATAAGAATAAGCACAATTCAGAATATTCTAGAAGCGTGTTGTGCAACCATGTTACAAGTCACAACATAAGGTGTAGTTTTGTTAGAGCAATAAAGTGTATAGAAAAGCAAGCGACAGTTTGCATCATTAAAGAGAATTCATAATCCATAAGGATTAACACTGCTTTCGTCGCGATGTTAAATATGCTTTTATTTTGAAAAAGACCGTCCAAAATCTACGGATGTACCACACGCATAATTAAAATAATCTTTATAGGTAGATAACGCATGCACCATCACCAATGTGTAGTCCGATTTATGCCAGCACAATATCTCTTTAACGCACACTATACAAATTATTTTAGCACCTCCATAATGTAAACCCTGGAATTCACCGATATGCTTTTCTACATTGTGAAATAATGGTCGTTTTCTGAGATTTTCTCCGCCCGATATTGTATTACATTTACAATGCGTAAAACGTTAACGGAGAATTGTACTATCTCGCAGCAAGACTCGACTAACACTGATACTAGATCCTAGACAAAAATCTAACAAATTAAAGACCGTTGTCGGGTAAATATGGGTTGCCAACCGCAGGAAATTTTCCGGTATATGTATTTTGCGCCTATAAGTGACTTACTGCTGAGTTTTCAGCTATAAATATGGACCAATTTATCAATACAATCTCTACAATGCATCTACATAAGAAACGATTTCTAACGTAATCTTGACGTTGATGTTGAACCTACATCTCAACTAGGGTGTGAACCTAAGGTTCCGTACTCTTTCATCTCTAATAGAAACAGCCCGATCAAGCTGCTGGGGGTGGGTGTTGTACTGGGGGTTGTACTGGGGGTAATTTGTGATAAGTTACTCTTCAGGGGAGATTAATGATCGTCATTTGAAACTCTAATCCGAAGCTAAGTAATTTTGCCTCACTAGAAGGTGTTGAAGGCGGTCGGCAAGTTTAGAACGTTAGATGTTACTCTAAGAAAATATCTAGACTTCTGGCTCGAGTAAGTGGAGGTGGATGATCCGGGGTCCACGACCGCTTGAACCAAGAGCAAAAGAGCCGCAATTTGCAGATCGCAATGAATCTGCTCGTTCCTTACGAACTAAGGTGTCCGGATTAGCCTGAGCGTCCTGTTTTGAAGTACCTCGATGGACTTCAATTTGGTGGGGGCCACGACGGCCACGCAAAAGCGCCGTAAACCAGAACAGGCCTTCAGATGGACTTGTAGAGTAGCAACTTGATTGTTAGGTGAAGAAGACTCCTTCGTCCTAACATTGGGAGTAACGAGTTACGTGCAGCGCGAAAACGAGTTCTGAACTCGGAGCTCTGCTTCGACCAGGTGAGACGCCTATCGAAATGGATTCCTAGGTACTTAACCTGATGGCTCCACGGTAACTTTACGTTTCCCACGCGGATGCACGTCTCAGGATCACTTCTCCTCCTCAAGAATCCAACTGCAACGCACTTGGATTCGTTCAAAGACAGTCTCCATCGAGAGGACCAGCGAACTAGGCGGTTTGTGGCCGCCTGAAGGCGCCCACAAGCCAACCTCTCGCTCCTGCTTCTTGCGTAGATGGCGGTATCATACGCATAGATAGTTAGGTGCGTGCTAGACCCCCGAGGAAGGTCTGCCAGAAACAAAAGGAAGAGACGAGGTCCCAATAGCGATCCCTGCGGTACTCCGGCGAGGATATCGCGAGATCTGGAACGGACGTCGACTGTCCTAACACAGAAAAACGCAATCTTGCTTGAAGAATAAATGCTAACAGTTTAAATGCATCAGCTAAGACTCAAAATTTCAAAAATCTAACCAAATTTTCTTGAATTAAAACTTTCAATTTTCTTAGCAGTTAAAGATTCATTTACAACAATATTATGTTATTTCCTCTATAAAAAAAATTTATTTTGGAAATGCATTTCTGTGTGCGAAAATGTGGAAGATATTCACATCTTTGCTTTACCATTAAACATTAAGATATACTTTAAATGGTGGAAAATGCGAATACCTAATATTATATAATTCGATGGAAACTACCCATTTCGCTTTATATCATTTAGAGTCGCTGGCAAAGACACAGTTTCAGGTTTCTGAGATACAATACCGCACCAGTGCGGAAACCAAAGGAACAAAGGGAAGAAAATCACTTTCGAGGTGTGTATTTCCTGAGAAAATAGGGAGAGGAGACAGTTTCGAGTGTGCCTAAAACGCACCAACGACGTTTTCGTCACGCAAACACCGGCGAAAATTCAGTCGAAAAGAAAGAACGGAACGAGAGATATGAAACTGGGAAATATCGTTTGAAATTTTTCAAGCGAAAATTGCATCTCACGTAATCCTCCCTCTCGGGCCTTCTCTCCACTATAAGGATCGATTTGTAACGCTGTTATCGGGGTCACAACTTGCGAATTCACTCACGGCGGATTTGCGAGTCCAGTGCAATGATTACATTTGCATAATTCCCTCGGTCGGTTCTGGGGTACTCTCGCCAATGCCGCCGCAGTTATAGAACGCCATCATGGGAGGCGTACACGTTTAGTTGCGACTGTCTGTGTATTTATTTATTACTGAGAAACTTTCGTGCCGTGTTTTGTGAATTGCGGACAAAAACATAACCAATTCGCTGGGTACAAGCGGACGCTGCAAAAAAAAACTCATTGTTCTATCTAAATACCCGCATATCTTATGCGACATAAATACAATTTTTTGTAACAAAGAGAATATAACACATATTTTTTACGCCATTATTCAATTGTATGACCAGACGTCTACACAGGGTGATTCTCAATATATGCGACAAACTTTAAGAGCTGATTCCTGCGGTTATTTTGATCATAAAAGTTCATATGAGTATATGTCCAAAACGGTTTGGTTTTAAAGTTATTGAATGTTTAATAATAAATTATGAACTATGACTAACACGATATAATATCACAGTTGGTTCTTAAAAAACTATTGTGTTGAGAGTGAATTGTTTATTTGTCATTTCAATATTTGTCAATAGTTGTCGGAGTATTCATTCAGTTTATTACCAGTTTCTGTTTTCTAAAATGAGTTACAGGAACGCTGAGATGTGTGATATCCATTACGTTTACGGTCTTGCCAATGGAAATTCGCGTGCCGTTAGACGTCTTTATGAAGAACGATACCCGAACCCGTATCAACCCGCATCATTCAATATTTGCCCGTCTTCACCAACGTCTTAGTGAAACAGGAAATTTCAAAAAACGGACGACTGATAACGGGCACCCATCACAAGTTGAAGAAATGGTACTAAATGAAATTGAGGAACATCCTACTACAAGCACCAGAAAAATTGCATTTGCTTTAAACATTAGTCAGGCCACAGTTTGGAGAATATTGAAAGATCAACTGGTGTATCCATCACATTCAACGGGTGCAGGCACTTTTGCCGGCAGATTTTCAGCAAAGGGGGGTTTTTTGTCAATGGATGTAACACAAAATCCTGACTATTTGGCTCAAATATTCTTCACCGACGAGGCTACTTTCTCTAGAAACGCGATTATTAATTTTCATAATAATCACATATGGGCCGAAGAAAATAAACTAGAAACTAGTGAATGCCCGTCATCAACATCAATTCTCTGTCAATGTGTGGGCCGGAACTGTTGGAGATTACTTGATAGGTACACATTTTTTACCGATGCGGTTAAATGGCGAGGTATACCGCAATTTTCTTGAAGGGGAACTACCACTATTGCTGGAAGATGTTCCGTTGCAATTAAGATTACAATGTATTTCATGCATGACGGTGCTCTGGGGCATTTTAGTTTAGTTGCTCGCGGGTTTTTGGACAATACGTATCCAGATCGGTGGATAGAACGGGGAGGTCCACACAACTGTGGCCTCCTCAGTCTCCAGGCTTAAATTCTTTGGACTTTTTCTCTGGGGTCAGCTTAAATCATTAGTTTATACGACTCCCATTGAAAATGTCGATGAACTGAGAAATCGTATTAGCGCAGCTTTTCAAACAATTCGAAATGCCCCTGGTATTTTAGAACGGACTCGCCAGTCAATACGACGGAGGATAGAAGCTTGTATTGCAGTTGGGGGCGGTCATTTTCAACAGTTAGTATGTTACTTTTGTTTTACTACTTATTTTGTTAATTTATAATTACATTAATTATGTTAACTTACTATTAAACATTGGTCAACTTTAGAACTAAGCGATTTTGGACATATGTTCTTATGAACTTTTATGATCAAAATATGATGTCGCATATATTGAGAATCACTTTATAAATAAAGTAGCAATTTACTTCTTGCCTATGCGTGCATTATGTAAAATCTAAAAGTATCGCACCTCAATAATTTCAGTTCTTAAATGATGCACGTTTTGTTTTTTAATCTCTTTGTACGTTTTATACCCAGAGAGTAGGCGCGATACTACTTTAAATGGAAGGGGGACTAGAAAATTTGTCGGTAGCATTACACGTTTTAAGGAAATTAGGGTTAATTTATCGTATCAGGCGGTAGAATTAATAACAGGTCATGGTAATTATAAATCATATTTATGTAGAATTGGGGGGGTTAATGATTCGCATTATGAATGTGGTGGGGTAGATACAGCGGGGCATGTTTTATTTGAACTACTCACCGATGGCGTTCACGTCGGAAGTTAGTATTAGCTGAGGCCTGGCGCACACTGGATGCGTGTTTGTACAACTTACATTTCCACGTCTTTTCAGACCGCACATTGGTTGCGTTAATCTGCGTTTCTGCTGTCAACTAAATAAAACCCAATAATAATATGGGTATCTATTCATGCTTTACCATTAGTTATTTTAGTTATTATGTATTTTTGTTGTGATTGCATACTACTGAGATGCATAGAATGGTAAGTGATTTACATACCGTTCTTAAACATTAACCAAACATCAAAATTGTTTTTTAAAAACAATTTAGAATCAAGAGGAAAGCTGAAAATGTCGCCGAACTGCATCTAAATAAATACTGAGCAACCAGAATATTTAGTTTAGATAATTTGCAATTTTCAACGACCGACGCCCAATAGGATCTTTGCTAACTACTTTATTACGGTATTTCTCCATATGCTACTATTTGCTTTCAGCGAATGGAGGCTGTTGTTGAGGTGATGAGAAATTGTAGCGCTGGTTTCTGACCCGAAGAGGACCGAGGTGCTAACTAGAAACAGCAGAGCCATTGGGAAGTGTAATTTCTTATAGAATCCTTTCTTTTTTTTAGTCAGAAGGTACCAGTTACGAGCAACATTGTGAGCTACTACAACACTACAACAGCTCCTGGAACAGTTTAGACATCTTCTGGAACAGATTAAACAGCTACTAAAACAGCTTACACAACTCCTACAGGAACTGAAACAGCTTAAACAGGTTTAATAGTGTCTAAAACAGCTTCTCCTGAAAGAGCTTAGATGTTGACATAGCTTAAACAGCTCCTGAAATACCTTAAGCAGTTGCTGGAACATATTAAACAGGTCGCCAGGCCTTGGAACAGCTTAAATAACTTCAACAGCTACAATTCGCCAACGATCATAAATCATCCACAAATTCTAGTTGTATTGTACAGATTCTGGTTTTGATATATCCCCATAAAAAGAAATTTAGCGAGATTTGATGATAATTGAACTGAAGTAGTTAAGCCAAAGAATATATGCAGTTGCGGTAAGTAGAAGATTTGCTCATGTCAAGCAGATGTATTGCTATGAGTGAACTATTCAATAATGGCTATCACACCTTCATTATTAACCTCAATTAATACAGGCTATTTGGATTACGTGTGATAAGGAAACAGTATCATTAATGCAAGTTCACTAAATACCCGATATATAAAAGGTAATGGTTTGCTACAAATATGCAATGCTTACTTTAAATTTGTTGTTCAATAATGATTAGCGTACGAAACTAGGAGGTTTAGTAAATATTTATTAAATAGCTTTCTGTGTACTCTGGTGTGAATAACTGATGAAATACAAAAAAAAAGCTCCAGAAACCTTCGATTATTTATGCAACCGCAACTATAAGTACTGCGTACTCAGGAATGCGTAATTCAAAATTGTTTGCAAATAATTTTTAATTACTATTTACCTAACAAAGGCATTCGACAGCGTGTCTCATGAACTACTACTGTGGGACTACTGCCTGCGTGGTGTGTCTGAAAACTGATTTGCCTCTTACCTAATAAATAGGACGCAGATAGTACAAAAAAATTGCGTTGATGGCACTTTTAATTCTGACAGCAAAACCACGGTCCTGGGAATACCTGAAGGCAGTGTATAAGGTCCACTGCAATTCATAATATTTATCAACGACATATTTTCCAACGCTGTGTATGAGAATCAAACAATCATAAACTTTGCAGATGATACAAATGCAATAATCTCTGAAGCTGACCTTCCCACTTTAATCGACTTTGGCTCGCGATTAATTTCGGACATAGAGCAATGGCTTTTAGATAATCGATTAAAACTTAATTCTAGAAAAACAAATTGTATTCTTCTAAAGAATAATGATAACTAACTGAAACACCAAAACATATTTGCCTAAACAATCAAAAATATTACCCAACCACACACTATAAACTTCTACACAGTAAAAAAAGTTATGTTAATACAACTCCAACTTTTAGTTCCCACAAGTCCACTCCTATATTTTATAAAATTTACACTGCGTCTGTAGTTAAATATAACAATAATATATTTGTTATATTTATTAAATAAATTAGTAAAATTTACTTTTAAAATTCTAGTTCACAACAAAAACATTGTAAAATTTAAAATTTGGATTAATATACCTTACCAACTTTTTTTGTAAAATTATGAAACTTGTTTTGTTAATTTAAAATTATTTCTGCGGAATAAATATAATAAATTATTGTAAAATTAACACATTTCCTTTTTATTCCTTTATTAATATCACATTACATTATTGTAAAGTTAATTAATGTTATTTATTAATTTCGTAATAAATTGTTGTAAAATTAATTAAGTTTCTTTATTAATTTGATAATAAATTATTGTAAAATTAACTAATGTTCATTATTAATTTAATATTAATGAGAAATTGGCAAATCAATTTTTATAAAACTAATGCCTGGTTTTGGCTCTCTTGCGACTAGGTGGGGTAGGTAGATGAAAAAACTGGAGCAGACCGATTCACTTGATGGTCTTACACTGATTACAGTTTCAGTACTGCAACTCTCTGGATGAGTGTATGTCTGTGAAAATGTTGATAATGGGCTATCATTTGCAGGAGCATTTTTAAGTCGAAATAATTCTCTGAAACAATCAACATTAATATAATGTTTTATAAAAACGACTCATTACAAATCATTCTTCTTTATGACGACTATTATTACCCCTTTCCTGGAGATATTTAAAAATGTAGGTAAAAGGTCAGTAGTTATTGTCGTCCCTTCCGGATCCTGCAGCTCGAAATCCTTCCCTACCAACTCGGGATAGATTTGACAGGCTATAAACAACCATTTTGTCATATCATTGCATCTAATTTAAATACTAATCATTAATTTTAATTTTACTCTTTTATTACTAATTTTCCGCATATGTATTGACTAGTTCATTATACAGGGAAACCTCTCGACGACGCACAGTTACGGGTCTGACGGAATTAATATAAATTACTAATTAATTCTACCTTACAATCGACAAATATGACAATCAGAACTGCTTTGCTGTTCTCATTTACCCTATATACAAACAATATATGTAATTCATACAATAATTTGTACTTACAATTACAACTGATTCTTAACACTAAAGAAAACAATGAAATCACACAATAAACTAAATAGTTGAATCAGGCTCAATCACGTTGAATTAGAGATACGCCGAACACATCTAAGGTATAATGGCGTTGTTGGTGCATTGGTGGGGGCATCATAAAAATGCGTGCACATGGCAAATGACGTAATTGCAATGTACATACCTATCCATCCAATAGTAATAAATAGTATAAAAATGGTATAAATATGAATTGTTATGAAATTTATAATAATCGATAGTTTTCTATTAATAACTTTTCTGTATATCCCAACTCCGTTTGATTAACTTATAATGTATTATATTAACCTATGATACTATGATATTTTTAGAATTTAGCTCCTTGTTTTATTTATGTTGTCCAAGTTGTATTACTGCACTTTGCGTGTATACAACTTAAAGTGATTTTTTGTGATGCCTAGATGCTAATGCATATGATTAAATATTGAATTATTAATTTTGTTCTAAGAAATAATTATAATAAATATAAATTGTAAATTCGAATATACTTTTTTATTACTTTTTTTTGTAATTTACCTAGAAATGAAGTTACCAATGAATTTAAGTTTGTTAATGTAATAACCGCGTTTGTAATCGGAAGATATATATTTTAGTTAAAGTTAAATTTGTTAATTCAACAACATAAATTGTTACATTAACTAGATTATGAATAAAATACGATTTTAGGTGTTTAACAAAAAACCGGTTTGCTAATGTTACTAAAAGAATGTGTTAATATTAACTGTAATTAAGTTATTATAAGTATTTTGTTAAATTGTAGTTAAATTAGCAAAACATTTTTACTGTGTAGGAATAGAAATCGATGATAAATTAAAATGGGAATACCAAATAAGTTGCGTTTGTGGCGGATTCAGCCGTGCATGTTTTGCGTTGAGGATTCTTGGTGAGGTGACCACTTTTCAAACTTTGAAGACCGTATATCACGCTTATGTAGCTTCCATATTGCGCTGTGGTAGTATAGTGTGGGGAGACTCATCAGATGTTGGGCGCGTTTTTACCATGCAAAAGCGAGCGGTGCGTGCACTGCTGGGTCTAAGGGCAACACAATCGCTAAGAACTATGTTTAAAAGGAATAACTTACTAAGAGTATATGGTATTTAGATTTATGAATGTCTACTTTTTAACTTTAAAAATAAAAACTCTTTCACAAATAGTCAAAAATTGCACAACTATGAAACAAAAAATAAAATAAATTATAATGCTGTGAACTGAATGTCCAAGCATATAAGTAAAGAGAAATTAAAAATGACAAAATTAATTTAGCTAGCTCAGCAAAAATGAATTTAAAGGGCGCCAGAGATTCTTAAATCTCAGAGTAAATTTTTTTAAAAATTAATAGTGGGCGTTTACAAAATTTACTTTCTTTAAAATCCCCAAAAATTGAAATGGCAGATTTAAAAATAAAAGAACTATTTAAGATGATATTTACAATCATTAGATTTTTATTGTAAAAAGAAAAAAAAAAACATTTGAAACAATTTACAGGATAAATGAAAACCGTGAATATAAGATTCTGGCAAAAAACAAACCTGCATAAGATTCTACAATTTAAAAAGGACAATGCAAATCCTTTAGCAAACAAAATGGAAGATTTGTTCCAGAAGATAAATCTCAATCCCACAAAAAATATCCACGCGGTCACGAAATTTAAACCAAACTAAATTTTACACGTGGAGAAACAAATATAATTTAAATTGAAATTTAATTTTAACAGCACAAAGCTTCACTTCACCTTAACCGTGGTGATTAACAATACAATACAAATCAGCAAAAAGAAAACGGATAATTTAAACTTTTTAAACTAAAAACACGAAATCTTCTAGAACATTTTACAATAATTACTGATCTAATATTCAAAATGTGCACACAATTAAACAAAACAGCAATAATTAAATAAAGAGTTCTTTGATGGATGAATTAATATCAAAATACCCGAACAAAGATTTAAAATTAAATGAAATTACCTACATGGTAGCAAACAAAAATGAAAAACATGTACTTACACGGCCGCCATCATTCAAAGAACTGAGGGCCTCCAAGGGATAACATCGTACATATAACAAATTTACAATCTGCGTGCGATGACCGCAACGCATCGCAAAGAAAAAACTAGCAAATAAACTATATAATACTGGTACACGCAAAATGTACAAATAAATGAAATTAACTATACACAACTGACCAAATAAAATGATACTAACAATTACAAAACTTGTGGAAACTCTATCATTGTTTTGACAAGGCTGATTTGGAATAAATAAAAATACACATTTAAATTTCCGAAACCCGGGGTGCCATTCCACAGCAGTACCTATCCACAAGCTAACCAAAACTGAAAAAGGCATAACTTACAACTATATAAAGTTTAGATTAATTAAATTAGAGGGTAACATACATAAATTCAAAAGAGCAGTTTACTCATATCTTTGCAATGTAGAACCATATACAATACACGAGTTTCTGAATCACTAAATTAAATGCATATACTGTTTCTTTCTTTTTTACTGACGCCATTTCTACTTTGTATTTTGTTTTGTAACTGAAGTTGTAATACTATTGTAGAAATAAAGACTTACTTACTTACTTACTTATTTCAGTGTGTTGTAGCTTCGATTGCATTAATAATCGAAGATTTGTGGAGCTTAACTTCGCATTTAATTTGCTAAAGATGGGACATAATACCTATTACTTAAGAAAAAAAAAAACAGTATTATTAGTAATTGTTTTATTTTATATAGGACAAACACAGTGAATACCTGATTTGAATATAATGCAATGTTTAAGCTACATAATAACAACAAAACAACAATGAACAAGTAAATAACCGAATAACCTGAACAGACGTTTCAAAATAAGCTTTAGAAGAATAACAATTACCCCAACTGATTGAATGGAATCCTTATACAACTTGCCGATACTCTTAAATGTTTCTAACAATTCGAAATTTTCCTTAAGTTTCTGTACATATATCCCAATTGAGTGCGGAAAATTATCAAGAAAAGAATTTTTACCGAGAAAAATTGCCTAAATCTTTTAGTGTGTAATATATGTGATTCATCATACATCGTTTGTGTTTTATAATTTTAAATTCTGGAATAACCAATTTTTTCTTTAATATGAAAAGGCTTTATTACAAATTCAATTATTTTTTTTCTTTGTTATATACCTAACAACGTATTCGGTTCGCATGAGAAGTAAAATTCAGTCAGCATAGAACATTACCCAGTGCGGTTGTTCAAGCGTCGTCGGGGGTAGTACACACGACGGCGGAACCTTTGTTCCCTATATACGCCCACGAAATCCATGCACGTACGTATGTAAGCATTCACACACATATACACGCCGTGAATTTGGAAACGTAGAAAAGGTAAAATTCAATTAGATATCTCCACTCTAGCGAGAATCCTAAATGGACGGTTTCTGCACCAATAAAATAGCAGAGAGCGACATTCGAAAGCACGTTCCACTCGCAAAACTGTTTTCTATTAACCTCATGGTCGCAAATTGATCTTATTTTTCTTCCATTAAATCGACCCCCGCTTGAAGCTCAAGACCATTTGATTGCGCACTCCGAGGTACAAATAAAAATTGGGAAAATATAAAAGGGTAGATCTATTTTATTCTCAATATTATCCGGATGGTTATGTGAATGGCCGTATTTTTCTTATTCTTATTGCGTTCTTTCAAAATCGGCTTCTATTCTCGAATGTTTTCCTCGCTTTTACGATCGTAAATAGATGAATCTCAAACGAAACTGAATAAGAGTTTTATGCAAATGCTTTTACCTGTTTAGGTTCATAAACAAACCCGAACTATGAAAATTGTTATTACATTATATACTGTTACGCTACACAGTAGCATACAGCCCGGATTAAAAAATAAATTTTAAGAGAAATACATTAATTAAATTAGAAAAAATCAAATTTTATATATCCCAGTGTCATCTATCTTTATTAATTTTGATTTAGAAGTGTGCTCTCTCACCAGCCAGATGGCATGCAGGGCGAGAAATTTCCGATCGAGGGGCGGTGACATAAAAAAAATAACGAATAGCTCTCCTCTATTTACTACGTAAAAGGCAAGCGTGCAGGACTGTAGTCAAAAAATGTCCTTTCCTTCAATTTTACTGTCAATGACCAGTTTAAATGATATCATAGGCATGATAATGTTGTGCCTCAATAGTATTCAATCTCTTATGTAAAATTAAAACATTTAAGTGTGGATAAAAGTGATTTTATTTAATAAAAAAAATTCTAAATGTGAATTTGTTTAAAATCAAACATATATCTTTGGATAATTATCTCAGGTAAGTACATGAGTCCGTTTAATTAATAACACTAAAGTTTTATTTAGTAATTCCACTTTTTGCAATTCAAATTCATAGTTTCGAACGTAAATATGTTTAAATTAAATTCCAAAATTCCCGCGTTTTCTGACCGTTCAAACGGAGTTATGTTAGGCTTAAAGAGACGTGTGAAACAAAGTAGCCAACCTTGATGGTAAATTACTGGATCTTGGTTCGTAACGTAAATACATAACAAATACTTATAAACCTATTTACACAAATTTCCCCAAGTAACGGCGAACGGTTTCGCTACGATGCAAACAATTTTCTAACCTCAATTCTTTCTGAACGAATAAAAATGAAATTTCATTTCTTATAAGTATAATTAAATTTAGATTAGAATGGAAATAAAACGTTTATTTTTAGGTAGATTTAACGAGGAATACCTTCTACAGGGCCGGATTCTGCAGACATCGGAGTGGTCAGGACTGTTCAGGTGTCGAATGAGGGCCCTGGTACATGATAGGTACTTCAGATCACGGAGTCTGGCTCAATCAGGACAGGAACATAACAGGAGACTCAGGAAAATCGTCGTTGAAGAAAAATTACCCAAAAATTGCAGGTAATTTGGATAATATTTGTGTGATGAACTTTGTTTAACAAATAACAATTATTTTTAGGTTGTAATATGGGATAAAATAGGATTTTTTAGAAATAGCCGTTAAATTTTACAAGAACAAATTCAGATACGTCTGCCTTGAACAAAGGTCGGCAAGAACAATACTAATTGCTATTAAACTCATGTATCGTCAAAAATAAGTAGCAACTTGCCAGAACTATGATTATTTGAGTTTTGCTGCACCTCGTGTGTTTTCGGGGAACCTTAGTAGTCTTACCGTGTTTTGCGCATAACCGTTATAACTAGTGTTGAATTACGTGCGCGCAATAGACGGATAAATCTCCGGTGTTTAATAAAGGTGTTTTCTTATAATACTCGATAATACCTGCGTTAGAAGTTAGAAATAGAAGAACTGCTTTCATCTTGGGGCTTCAACTCCACTACTTAAATAAATTTTACAGAGGTAACATACTGCTATGAAATGGCACCCCGGTTGTTTGAACTCAATGATGTTATTTTTCGTAGATCAAGTTTTGGCTATGCCGCGCGCAAATTGTCACAGAAGTTAATTTGTTTAATTTTGTTTTTAAATTAGTTTTTGTAAATAGATTTGTTTGATGAATTTAAGTATTTAATTGTTCAGTCATTTATTTTATTTTCATTCTTTAATGTGGTTAGCATTTGTTTATCTTGTATTATTTCCTTCTTAAAAGGCAAATTCGATGATCTTTTGCGGCTGTTGCAGCGCGCGCAATTGTTATTTTGTTATATGTATGCGAAAAGTGCCTCTTAGGGACTTAGTTACCGAATTGATGTCGCGTAAGTACATGTAAATATTTAGCTCATTGCACCCATTTTGCAATCTTTCTTTTGTAAAGATTTGTTCGATAATATTGTTATTTTGATCATCATTCAGACAACTCAGTTTTTATTAATTGGTGTTATATTGTTGTGCACAATTTATATGTAAGGCCCGTTAATAATTTTTGTTCTAGAAGATACCGCGTTAAGAGTTTAAATTTTCCGTTTTTTTTTGGTAGTTTTCAAATTAATTGTAGTTTTATCACCTCGGGGTAGGTGAAGAGGAGCTTAGAGCTTGAATTTAAACTTCATTTTGATTTTACTTGTTTCTCCACGTGTGATGTAAGTTAAATTATAGTTTGGTTTAAATTTTTGAAACCACGTGGATTTTTTGTGATTTAAGATTTTCCTTCTAGAACAAATCTTCCATTTTGTTTGCTGTAGGATTTGAATTGTCCTCTCGTAGTTTTTAGATTCACGCAGGGTTTGTTTTAGTCCAGGACTCTCAGTCCATGGTTTTTTTACCCCTGTTAATTGTAATTAAATGTTTTTTTTTCTTTTTATACTATAAAATTAATGAATATATATAAATATCATTTCAAAATTACAGTTCTTTTATTTTTGAATCAACCATTTCAATCTTTGGGGATTTTAAAGGAAAGTCAATTTATTTTCGCCCACATTTTGTTTTCATGATTAGATCAATTCTGAAAATAACCTTGAGGTTATTTGTTCTTTTGCGCCTTTTTAAATTTTTGTACGCTGAGCTAGCTAAATTAATTTTGTCATTTTTAATTTCTTTAAACATATATGCTTGTACAATCAGTTCACAGCAATACGTAGATCATCTTTTGGTATGCACCCTTCATAATCATAAACAATATATTTAGAATGTATTAAACATTTAAGAGTATCGGCAAGTTGTATAAGGATTCCATTCAATCAGTTAGGGTAATTGTTATCCTTCTGAAGCTTATTTTGAAACGTCTATTCAGGTTATTCGGTTATTTACTTGTTCTTTGTTGTTATTATGTGGCTTAAACATTACATTACATTCATATCAGGTAGTCACTGTGTTTGTCCTATACAAAATAAAACTATTACTAATAATACTGCTCTTTTTTTCTGAAGTAATAAGTATTATGTACCATCTTTAGCAAATTAAATGCAAATTTAAGCTCCACAAATCTTCGATTATTAATGTAATCGAAGCTACATCACACTGAAATAGTAATTAAAAATTATTTGCAAACAATTGTGAATTACGCATTGCTCGGTATGCAGTACTTATAGTTGCGGTTGCATAAATAATCGAAGATTTGTGGAGCTTTTTTTTTGTACTTTTATCAATTAAATAATTTCCGCGACACCATTATACCTAATTCTTCATTTCAATACTTTTCAGTCTGTTTTCATATGAGAAAAATATTCCGTTTGCACAGTTGTTTATACAATAGAGTACCGAAAAAAAGAAAACCTTTCTCGTTGCTTTCAATTATCGTATTATACATAAAGAAGTCACCCAAAAATATTAGGTCTCTGTACTATACTGTGTACTCATAGCATAGTGCCAACTTAAACGTTTTCGTTTCATACCCGGTGAATTTACCGCAGCGTCTGCATGAAATATGCATGCGGCCGGCGGTTTTTGCGCGATTTTGTAACGGTATCTAGCACAGGCTATCTCGGCTGTAGTTTTAACTGGGGAAAAGTGGGTTTCATTGAAAAACAAAACGTTGAAAATGTTACCCATTTCCAGTACATATAGTGTTTTTATTTTCACGAGAATTTCAATGCATCAACAATGTGGCTTGTACAAACAGTGTAGGTAGATACATACATATGCACAAGGTAGAGACGGAAACAACCGCGAGTTTATACCGGATAACCCGCAATAATAAAATCTAAACAACTAACCTGATTTTAAAGTATAAATATCCCACTAGGAACTGTTAGTCATCAATACTCGTTATAATTAAATTAAATGAGAAACACGAAAAAATTATGGCAAAATTGAAAAATAAGAAAGCATCAGGATATGATAAGCTAGCAGCAAAAATAATAAAATAAAATAAAAGTTAATTTATGAGCAATTCTCACAAAAACTGAGAAAAGATATTATAAAAATAAGGGAATACATGAATATCCTAAAAAAGAAACGATTGTGATTTTAAAAATTGAAAAAGATAATAATCTAACACCAGAGAGCTGCAGACCGATCTGCCTACTATCAACTCTAAGTAAGATCATTGAAAAAAGTTTGCAAATGCAAATGAGCAACTCTTTATTAGAAAATAGTATAATACATACAAGACAATACGCTTTTCAGAAAAAAAATCCAGAATGATATCGGCAGTAAATGATCTGGTTAATACGATAAAAATTAAGGTATAGCAAGGAAATACCGTAATTGCTTGTCTTGATAGACCATGATGAAGGTATTAGACACAGTATCAAAGGTAAAACTTGTCAAAAAAATGGAAAAAATGGAAAAAATAGGAATATTTGCATTTGACGAGTAGATTATGCAACCAGGCATAAATCTTATTGAAGTCAGAAATTCAATAACATTTTCTATGCTTTAAAACTGTTTTCAATGAGCAGCTAAAAATAGCTCCTTAAACCAGTGTTGCCAGATCTACCGCTAAAACGGTATTTCTACCGCTTTCGACTTCATTCTTCCGTTCTTCCGTTTCGAGTTGCAGTAGTAGGTGGTGACCACAGAACAGCAATCAGGAGAAACGTAGGTCCTGTACAATTCGTTGGAAACACGTGACGTCATGATACGCCATAGAAAGCGGCCAGCGGACCGCACAGTGGTTCAGGGCCGGCAAAAAATCACTTTTGACAAGTATGAAATCTGATGATATATTTGCCGTAAATACTTAGTTAAATGTTCAACCTTAATGAAAAATGCTATTTTGCAATATTTATTCGTAATAAACTATGCAATATCCCCGCTCAAAGTTGCCATAAGTAAAAATCCTGAAATAACCGCATATTTTTGTTAGAATTAATAATGCTGTATTTTAATAAGTTGTTATCTAAATTAAATATAACTTCTGCAGTATGTTCTATGGTCCCTTATAGTTTATGTGACTGCTAAAAAAAAATGATTTAATTTGTAAAATGCTTGATTTTATCAACAGTTCTCTAAATACTACATTTATACATAAAGAAAAAGTTCAGGTAGACTTTTAGTGGTCATCGGCAATTATCGACAAGCAGATTTTTACATGTGCATGATCTCTAATGCCTCTAGTATAATATCCAAAAAGAATCAGCTGCTCCTTTTTGCTCCTCTCCGAGAAAATTACATTTAATTGCGAGCATGTCTAATAAAGTTAGCATTCGTCATTGTATTATGCAGCCGACAATGTATCTCGATATATCTATAGCTACATTTATATTTATGTGTGTTTATGTCAATTTGAATGTGTGTACTTGTATATAGGTGTCTTGGTCTATTGATTTTTAATTTCAGAAGCATATTTTTCTTTTATTTCACTTATCTGCCCACGAAGGTATTTCTGTATTGGAAGTAAAAGCCATATTTATTCTAAGAATGTCTATATGGTATTTTTTTCAGATATACTGTAATCCTTAAACGGAAATGTAGATTTAGTTTGAAGATATATTACCTTTCTTTCGTACTACAAAAAAATCGTTTTTTTCTAATTTGGTAAAATGTTTTTCAATTATTTTACAATGCATGTTTTAGCTCATTCTGTGGCTATATTTCCAGTGCTTCTGACATAGAAATCACAGAAAGTAGTGCAAATGTATCACTACAAGATCTTAAACGGATTACGGAAAAATCCCAGACCAGCATCCACACGATATTGCCTACCTAAAAAATTTTAATATGCGAAAGAAACAATTGATAAAACTAATGCGGAACTTGTGAGCGATCAAATTCGGCAAGTTCACGTAATAGTAATAATGCTTCTAGAATACATTAGAGTGACATTTTACAATGCTTGATGGAAAACTTGCGCAAGTCATAACAAATACATCATCAGCATCCAGATGAATGCAAAGTTACCCCAAAAGAAATGAATAACCTGACTCGTATTTATCAAAAACCTGTATCAGAAGAATGTTTTAAATTAGGTCTCTCACGCGCGTATAAAATTTATGGAATGCATATTACATATATCATATAGAATACCGATACAAAAATGGTCTGCTGTAATACTAGAACAAAAAATAATGACAGATAATACAAAGGAAAAGATCCCAGACGAGTTTAAGAAGCAAATGGAAATTAAAGTAGATTTTGTGCAGCAAAGTTTAGGAACCAGCAATGATGTCTGTAACCGTTCATAAAGTTTTAATTAATGGCAAAGATATAATAGCCAGAGCTGATTTACCTGTAGGATTATTGTCAAAGGAAGCACAAGAAGCCCAAAATAAAAATTATAAAAAGTGTAGAGCCCACCATTCGCGAAAATTTTCTCGTAAAGCAACAAATGAAGACATTGTGCATTCTGCTACTAACATCCGATCCACTTATGTCAAATGTGAGACGTTTGCCTCCTAAATTTTTTTTTGAATTTCACGATGACGCTAAAGATTAACTTCGAAATGATTTATAGATTATACCCTCAAATTACTCTCTATGGATATACTTATGAATATCCAGTTGGTCTGGTATTGGGCTTTTCAGTGCTTTTTTGAACTGCTTAAAGTGCTTTTGCCATTTTTATTGTTTTAATTACTGCATTGATGTAGGTATGTGAATCCTGTCAGATTTGTTTTAATTTTTAAAAATCTTTGCTTAATTACAATAACATTCATGTGTTCTGAGGTACCTGAAAAATTTAAATTGATGCATTCTAAATATGCTATATACACATATACGTATATACAAATACATGTATGCACATATGATTTGTTTTCTTTTACAATACGGCTATTTGTTTAAGAATGATGAGCGAATGTAGTAGTATTGGGACGCAATAGCAATTCCTCTTATTTTGGACTACATACTTTCTGACTAAAACCATATTCTCTTATTCAGTATCATTTCTCTACTATTAGTAATTAGTTCAGTTATGTATTATTAAAAAATATCTAACCATTTCTGTTTGTTTATAATAAAGTAAAACATTTTTAAGCATGGCAAGCAGTTATAACAATTCTTCTGAATATTTTCTCATTTTCTGAATATTTTGCCGTTTTGTATTATTATCATTGCTATTATTATTGTTAATATTATTATATGTATGTATATTTAACTAAAATAGTTGAAAAAAAAACGTTAATGAATAGAAACTGCAATACTAACATTATTTGAATAATTTATGTACTTCCGCCAATAATTACCTCGTGATTTTATATTTAATCTTTTTTTCTTTTATGTAAATTCAAATCGCCTATATTTAATCTCATTATCCTGAAAAAATTATTAAAAAATTTCAATTCTATCAAAAGTTACAGATTTATTTCCGCAAAAGCGCGTTTCTGGACCACTGTGGGCCGTGCTTACGAAATATGGCGCCAGATTTTAAAAATTAGATATGTTTCGATTTTCCTTAATCTCATCAGTGTGATACGTCTGCTAATAAGAGGTAGCATTTACATTTTACATTTAATTTAACAATGTCATGATTACATTTTTAATTAATTTTTTAATCATTTTTGAGATTGTCATTTTTCGTAATGTATATGTTATGAATAATCACAATTTAAGATTAAAAATTATATTATAGCATTATTAAATTAAAATGTAGGTGTAAATATTGACCAATATGCTTGCAGAAATCACAGACATACCTAATTTAAATAAAAAATAACGTTGACTAGCAGTTATAGGTTAGAAACAAAATCACTATAAACTTTTAAAAGAGAATAAGACATGTTGCTTGTATTAATATAAAAATATAATGAAAAATTTAAATAGCAAATGAACATAAAAGCAGAAAAACATAAATTCTGAAAATTCGAAAACCAAAATATACTCTAATAAGCAATCGATAAAATCTGAAAAGAATGTCAACTGTACCTGTCTTAAATTTGGTTATCTCAATTCTGAATACTAATTACTACTATTAAAAAAAATTATTAAGCATTAGAAAAAATAGAAATTTTATTGAAACAGTTTTTGGATTTTAATTTTTTTAAGGAAACTCCCTCTTCTTGTATGTTTTCATAGATACATAGCCAAAGACATTTCTAAATGAAACTAAGCCGAGGAGAATGTTTGAGCAAATTAGAAACTGACTAACGAAGAGTTCTTTACTTTGAGCTGATTTGAGTAAGTGACAGGAAAGAGGCAAAGAAGTCATTGTTTAAAGATGAAATTGTAAACAATAATCAAGATAAATTGATAAAAGACAAATTCGAAATGAAATCGTTACTATCTTGTTTTAAACGAAGTAAATTACTTGATTAATCTTATGGAGATAATTCATCATTAACATTATTGCAGGAAGAATACCATCACATTTAAACTATAACTACCATGACTCTACTTTTGTAACTTTTGTTACATATTGACCATACAGCCATGCCAGTCTGACAAACTGCTAATAGTAGTTACGGGTTAAGGTACATCTTTCAATAATGATTATTGTAATCTGGACCATCAAAGACTCTTGTGCATATTCAAAAAAATTCTACAAAATTATACGAATCGATTCTTTAGCTCTACCAGTTCATCGACATCCAGGAAACTTGTAATTTCTGTGGATGTTGGCCATATCTATCTACACAACTAAAATTTTGAATCAAACCTAGTAAATTAATTTAAAAATCAAAATTTATTACTTACATTTTGAAGAGCACAGATGACGGCGTTTTAAACATTGTTAGCGGTAAAAGCGGCAAAATCGGCATTACAGCGAAGAGAAAGTGAGAATTTATGACGAACTTATTAAAAACAACGGGAAATTTTCTTAAAACTCCCGGTTGCATCATATTTAGAATTACATTAAGGCGCTTAAGGTTAGAGGTTAGGCGAATTTTGCTTGTTAGTTTATGAAGCAATAATTGCCAACATTCATTCAATGAACTGAAGTTGAACTTCTTTCATATCAATAGTTGGTGCCCATGCTAGAATGCGGCGGCCTCGCTCGTGGCTATGTTCGTTTGTTTCCAATAACTCGTATTACCTTTTCATACCCATGGTGGTAGCACATGTTAATCTGTTATTTCCAATACAAGAACACAGTGATTGCTGGACCATCTGTGTACCCAAAGTCAAAGTAAAATAATTTCTTCTGTGACAGATATCTGGTAAACCAGATACAAAAAGTTTTATTTTTCAAGTTTTTTATAAGAATTAAACTATATAATATGCTAATTTTACGTTTATTTTACTTTTACAACAGTTTCTTGAATAAATAATACCGTTTTGTTCACATTTAGCGCTCCAGATTTCATTTTCAGTAATTTTCCATACCGATTCGACCAACTTCATTTTTAACATATTAACTTTACCGCACTCAAGTGTAAATGTTGAAAGGGTATCTTCAATAATCAATTTAATATGAAATAAACAGACAAATAGGCTGGGAAACGGAACAGGTAGTGGTTTACTTTACAGTAAGCGTCTGATAACCGATAATTGTTTCGATGTCCAACCGAATAAAGATTTAGGACGTCTAATGACATAATATATGTATAACGTTTATTAAGTAGGGTAGAGCTTGATATACATACTATTCAGTTGTCATAATTTGAAGAATTATAAAGAATTTTTTTTTGTTTTTCGCGAAAATATAATATAAATTAATAAGCAGTGAAATAAAATGAATAAGAACAGAAGAAGAAGAATTACGAAAATTCTTCCGTTTAGGTATTGATATCTACCGTTATTTTACATGACATTTTACCGCTACGATATAAATTCATCTGGCAACACTGCCTTAAACCCCTATCGTTTTGTTATTTGCTGCCATCTATACTTGTCTCAAAATTAAGATGAGTAATTCAAATCAGTCGCGCCAAAAAACCGCTTTCGCATAACCTTCTTTACACATAAAAGGAAGATATTCCGGAAATCAACTTATTATTTATTTAAACTGTCAACGTGCCAACGCACCCTGTCAACAGTATTTCCAAAATTTTATTGTGTATTTATTGCTAGAAATTGTTTAGTTAGCCAATTATATTCTAATTTTATGATAAAATGTTTGAGATCAATCTTTGCAGTCTTTAAAAATAGTCTTTCATTTAAAGCCAAAAGATCCACAAACATTTTATCATAGAATTGTGTATTTATATCATTTATTTCTCATTTTGGCTATTTATAAATAAAAATAGAATTTATTCCTCCCTAATAGCCAAATTTAAATTTCCTGCCACTATTTTTAGTGAATTCAACGTAAAGGCAGTAAAATAACTGTTAATGCAGTACAAAATGGTAGATAATTTTATGTTTCAACGTTGAAGTTACTAAGAATAATTGCGGGTAATTTAAATTTGGCTTTGTGGGTTAGAACTAGTGGGCTGTAATGAGTTAAGAAAACATATATTCAAACACTTTTATCAATAATTCCAAACAAGAAAATATTAGTGGTTGGGCGATTCATCTCTGGGAAAGAAAAATAATATTTTAAATACTCATAAAATATTTTGGAGGCATCTAATAGGGGTATTACAAGAAATATATTGAATGTTTGCAACTCTTTGGGTATATCTTTTCACAGATATTCTGTAATTAATTTAGGAAGTAATAACACAGAAAGCCATTATTGCCAAATAGTGACTAACAGTAATTATTAACGTGAGCACTATACGGTACACACAAATTCCATATTTTCGTTTAGCACTCAAGTATTTTAATATTGTTTTATAAGATTAGATAAATTAGATAACTACCTGGTATACGTCAAAACTACATATATCAAAAAATTGGGCGCTGGTTATAAATTTAAGTTGCCATAATTTTCTATCCTTCTTGCTTAGAAGTATCTCACGTTAATAAAATTTCGCAGTATAAACTGGTCTGCTTCGGTCTATACAGCGCCATCTATGCAGTAATAGCTAAAATATACATTTCTCATAGTGATCTATTTGACTGTTATTTTTCTATTCCGATTTTTTTTTGCAAATTGAGGTAGTAAACTTTACTTTTACTTATTCTTAGTGTTTTCAGGCTTTTGCTTCAACATGATTATCTCAGAATTTTTTATTTGTTCTTGCATTCGTCATAACTGTTTTTTTTTTCTTTTTGAGCACAAAAATGTCAAAGTTTTTCTCGTAATCAATAGATTTATTTCACTTTTGCCATACGTCACTATGGAACTCATACTTTAAAGATTCTATTGCACCTCTTTATTTAAGAATTATTTGGAAAATATGCCTGCATATATGCATTGATACATATGTCCGCCATATTGCTTTGCCACGCATCCTTAAATTAACTGAATTGGATTATATAATGACTAAGAAAACCATAGCAATATATTCATATGAATAAAGGAATTTATCATATTTCTAATATGATGGTCTTTTTGATTTTGTTAATTCTTTCCCCTAGATCCAATATAAAGTATACACGGCTATTGTATACCGTGTAAAATGGCGTTATTCCAAATATTAACGGAAAAAAAATCCATCCATTAAAGCGTATTTGCTTTCGCGTTTAATCGGCTTAACAGCGAACACAGTCCGTATTCCACGAACAAAAAAGAGCATTCGCGTTATCCCTTATATTTCTTCATTACTTTATTGTACAATCGACTCTCTTTAATTACCCTTTACGCATTCCCTTATGGATTATTATCGAGATCGCAAATCCAACCAATGGACGATTAAATGAAATATATTGCAATACATTTCGAATAAAGCTGTGTAGATAATCCAAAAGTGAATTTTGTAATATATAACTCCTAACCATGGTAATCCCTATACAGTAATAAAGAATAAGTGCTTTATTATCTTTTTACGTGGCAGTTGAATGGATGCTCAAGTTGAACCGCTATGAGCATTCGCAGAGGTAGACCAATACAGTTTCTTACTAGCCACTTCATTTGAGAAGTAAAGTAAACATGTTTGCTTAAAAATGGTTCTTAACATGTATGAAATGATTCGATAGAAATGGGTAGTTTGTGACCTGTGTGAAGGGAGCTCCACATTTATAAAATTTAAAGAAGATAATTATTATTTTCTTTAAATTCTATAAATGTGGAGCTAACTGAAACTCTAATTATTAGAGTTTTAGTTCTTGAGTTGTTGTTTGAGCTATTTCCATCGTTTGTAGGATTTTGATGATCCGACGTTTCGGCAGTTTGTCTACTGCCGTCATCAGGGTAGCCCTGAAGAGGGCTGTTTCGTGCCAAACTGATTATTGCAATTAATTTGACAAACATGTCCAATAACCATTTCATTTTTATATATAATAAGACTGGTGATTTTTGTTGATACGCAGTAGCACACACAGAGAAAAAGAATTCTTTAAATCAAAGAAATATTTCTTTGCCATGCTAGAAAACTGCTATTTAAAACAACAATTTTTTTTCCTGGTAGTATACAGGACTCATATGAAAAAGCTTTAAAAAAATAAAAAAAAAAACTATTGATTTATGTCGAGTTGTACAGCATGCCAGGAGTTTATCCTTCACACTTTTTGCGTAATTTAATTATTCAACCAGAATACTCATCAAATTTACAACGTACCAGAAAAAAAATATTTCATTTTACTTCCAAAAATAGATATCGCTATCTACCCATACATTTTCATCTTAAAGAATAGTTGGAAATTCAAAATGCATAAACAAATATGGTAAAATTCAGTTAGGGAATATTTAAAAAAAAAAAATTCTACATGCTAAAAATGTTTAAAAAATTGAAAAATCGTACAGATTTCGAGATAAGCAATCTTATTCCTATATAATGGTATCTACCATGAATCCTATCGATTTTTAACAAATATTTACCAAGTATTGAGGAATCCCTACCTACATGAACCCTCTTGTTTTCTTTTTCACGCTACCTGGTTCTCAAATTCTAAAAAATTATTGGTAGACCGTCTTCATCTTCCATTAACACATTTTAAACATTCATCACGTCCTATCTATTTAATCTCTACTGTTCCTGTCTAATGTTTCCATTAGTGAGTATCTGAAAAAGTACTTTGTTCACCCATGCAAAGTAATACTACTTTATTCGATAATGTGCTTATGTATCCAGCAAGCTTCATGTTTAAACCATGCTAGAATCGATTGGCCTTTAATGGTTAATGGATTTTAAAGATTCAGCCGGGTTTAATACTTCCGTGTGGATTTAGTGTCGGGAGGTGCTAAAGTAATTGTCATTGTCGACGCCGAGCGCATCGATAAAATCAATTATAAAAGTAATTCAATTATAGGGAATTGCTAGTTGACCATTCTAATTCTGCTTGCTATTCTATGCCCGATAGCAATTATTTACGTTGGGATAATTTATTTGGTTGTTAAATACTACGTACTACAGTAGAATTGCCTTAATGTATTTAGTCAATGCTGAATTAAATATCATTAGAAAGAGATATAAACCTGCTTTCCCCAAAAATGTTTTTCATTTCTACTATGCGCAAGAGAGAAAGTAAAAATTTAATCATAATCCGACAAATCGAAATGTTAAAGAATGTCAAAGTTATTAATATTCAGAAATTTCGTCTTCACTGATGTACATAAGCATTTGCGAACTTAAATATATTTTAGTAGATGAAAAAAAAATGGGGTAGAACTTTTAACAACTTCAGAAATGTTTCTTTTTTTTTATGACAGTCTTATACGAATTATTTAGATAAATGAGAAGCATACAATGAGAGAAGTGGTAAACAAAAAATGAGATATGGAACTGCAATTGAAAATGACAAAATTGCACTCTGATCTTAGTCCAAAATCAAAGTGTAAGTAAACGTTCAGTTTCAATCGTTCAGAAATCGCTGCCCATCAAAGTGATTTTCTAAACGAACAGTTGTTCTTTTGTATTATATAGCAAACCATTAAGTTGTTGATGGTTTACAAAATGCATGATTTTACTGAAGCTACAACTATTGAGAAAGATTTTTGGGTGTGGATGCAGCAATGAATATTAACGTCCGTCCATTAGTATGGTGATACTAACGCACGGAGCATGAATACTCGGAGAGTTCACTTACAAGAAACACAGTTGCTTAGATTGCTAAAAGTAAATTAAATTAACTGTCCAAACAGTAAAAACAATTGTTGTTCCATCCACAGTACTTTAGACTACAGCATAAATGTTGAAGAATGAGCTTCCTGTTTTGAACGATAAAGCTGCGAAATATTGCTATATTTATGATATAAACAAAAACCATTTCATTTCGGTAGCCATAAAAGCATCTTCATATGTAAAAAAAAATCTTAAGAATTAAGAATATATTATAGCATATTAAAATACTAGTGTTACAACAGTCATTGTAACAAATATTTTTTATACCATTTTTTTTTCTATTTCGTATTAATTTACGTTTATTTATTATTTAAAAAGAGATTTCTTATCCGTGCAAGGAACTTCAATGTTTTAATGTTAGTGACACAATTCTTGTGTCATGCGCAATTCCATGCAAAAGCCTATATAAAAATGTCAAATGTGAAATGCCAAACAACGCGTTGCACTACCAACCTCACATAACCACAAATAGTTTCACACAGTGCTAATTGTATATGCGCAATAGAAAAAAGTATTTAAATAAATACTTATGCTTGAAAATCGTTAAAACAAAACTCCTTTCTTCTTTTTGTTTCAGTATGCATTTATACTTATTACTTATTCATTTATTTGTTACCTAATATGTATTTGTATACCTACAACCAAATGGGTCAACATATGATTATTATTATAACAAAACAATATGTTTGCAACAATGAATGTACATAATATTTTTTTTTTTGCTAGAAATTATATTAGAATGAAATGCCTTGTTTGGCAGCTACTCCTTTTGAAGTCCTTTCATCACTCTACTCTCAAAAGATGTATCTTTTCTCTTTGCTAAGAGGCAGATTTATCTCTATTTGTAAGAGATTTCGTCAGATATCCTATCATGTCTTTCAATTGACAGATCAGCTCTACGATTATGTTAGAGAAACATTCACAGAATCCTTCATAAGATTTTGATGAGCGCTTGCCATGGTAATAAAAGAAAAATATGAAATAAATTGTTAAAATACTTCTTAAAATAGAGGGAATCGCGTCTAGGAGACGACCAAAACATTTCTTCACGAGAAATCGAATGGTGGAAGCACCAATTTCATCAAATTATTGGATGTATAAATAAATAATTATCCTTTCCATTCATAAACTTTTATTTATTATATTTTTAAAACATGTTTCGGTTTGGAATGAATACCATCATTAGGTTTAAAAATCGTCAAACCGAAAATGCTGGATAAAAATAGCCGAAAACTACCTATGCAGTATTTTAGATATGACGTTTTTCAACACCATGATGGAATTTATTCTAAGCCGACGCATACTGTTTTAAAAATTCAATAAATAAATGTTTTTGAATGGAAAGGACAATTATTTATACCTCCAGCTACCAATCCCATTCAATAGATTTCAACATACTTTGATCAAATTCTTTCAGAAACATTCATAGGTATGTGAAAGATGTCATTATCATGTCATATCGTAAAATTACAAGGCTTACGTTCTAATAAATACCAAGAAATATAATTTCTAAAGTCCATTGGTGAAATATCCATTTTTAAATGCTTTTTTTTTTATTCCAAAGAATTAGATAGGTAAATATCCGATCTCTCCACACTACATCAGATTTGATTCATTCTGGACAATTGCTTCGGGTTCACACATAGGTTCCCATTCTCAACTAAAGACCGAATGAATTCCGTAAAAGTAAGACAGACCGATTACCTAAACACGCATTGTTATCTCCCTCTAAAAAGGAAGCATATTTACAAGTGTGATATCTTTTGATCCAAAGGATTAGCATCACCAAAGCTAGAATTAAGATGAAAACTGTGATAATTTTTTGATAGTTGTAGAATTTCGTGCTTTAAAAATTTGCTTCAATCACTGATATAAGTATTCTGTCATTTTTTTTTCAATAGGAGTTTCGGAGTAACAAACATCAAAAAAAAAGTTCTCATTGAAAGTACTTGGTGAAAATAATTTCCACTTTGAACAAATAGAGTTATATATCTTTCTGGGAGTATTCATCAGTGAAAATGAGAGCTAAAGGGATCAAATGGAAGAAAACTTATCAAGAAGCAACTACCACTATCCAACCATGTAGTGTACTCTTTGAGAATTTTCGATAAAAAGTGAAACTGGCCGAAAAAATCCTTCCGAAGATCTGATTTTCATCAAACAAATCTCGTAGCCAATTTTCGATGAGAAGTGGAAGTGGTGGCGCGATAAGAATCACGTAAACACACTTGTTTAAGTGACGAATACATTCGGCTAAGGTACATTGGCGTATCAATAATAGTTATTTGTATCACTAGGCCAGACACTACAGTTTTGCGAGTATGAATACGAATACTCGCAAAAGAGTTTCTGGCCGTATGATACACAATGTTTTTTGGGCCGACAAATCTTAATTTTGAATTGAAAATAGAAAAGAAATTTTGACACTAGGGAATTGACAGTAGAAGTTGGCATACATGTTACATACCTTAGTATTCTGACGTTTCCAAAAATAAATCTTTTTCTGTAATTTTCTTTCTAGTTTAATATCTATTTATCAATAATAAGTACAATGAAGACACCAGTTCATCTTAGCATGGTTGAACAGTAGCTTAATGACAATTTATTACTCGTCTGTCATGTGGAATCTATCTCTCACTATTGTGTGACCAATCTTTAGTGCCACACTGTTGAAAATATTACGGTGTTGGCGTTAATTTTGCGTTAGTCAAATATTTTAGTGTTGATTTTTACAAACTTTGCCAGACGAGTTGACTACGCGTATTTAATAGAACAGAAATGACTAGAATTTCGTGTGAATTCTTTGTTCAGATATGAGGATTGACTATTTTTCTAGACATTTAGAAGCGTCAACCAATCAGAATTTTTCCCTCGGATAGAAATATAGAAACCCCCACCTATTCTAATGCAGTATTGCATTATACGCGCCACCTGCATTGCACGTGTATCTGTTTTCGTGTTTGATTCTCCGTATTAACATATCCAAACAAACCACCAGATGTGACTGACTTGCAAAGTGTAACCTCGTGTTATTAAACGTTAATTCCAGTGGGCATAAAAAAATTCAACATCTTAAAGATGTATTGGGAACATCTATTTACACAATTAGTTTTGACTTGAATCAAAATAGCATAAACATTCACTTAATTTTATAATGGTTCTCAAAAAATCATTTTAAAATTGGTACGTTTAGTTGAAACCAAAACTTGTGAATGAGTGCATATTTATAATTGAGAAAACGTCTTAAAGAGAGAATATTATAGCACTAAGAAATAGGAGTTGCATATTAAAAAGACGTTGTGTTTAGAAAATGGTGTTAAGACACCCAATAGATCGCATTCATTTAGTTAAACAGCTAGTAAATTTGTCTAGTCTAGATCAAATAAAATGTGACTAGAAGTATATCATAATTCCACGTGTTAGTTGGACAAAATAACCCCTTAGCAATAGACAATACTTGACTATCTTTGCTCGTCAAATTTAAACTTCTATAGTTCTCGACAAAATAACACGAAAAGAGTGTGGACCTCTCCTGACTATTAAATTAGTCAAAAAAGTGTTAAAATTTTCAACAGTGCATTTTTGCCTGCCTAGGCAGGAAAACGGCAGTTTTCCTGACGCTTTGAAGTACTGCAAAATGAGTATTTCTGAACGGACGCTCAAAAAATTATTTCCTATGACAATTTTACTTAAATATTCTAAAACTCGCGATGTTTTGCTAGTGATTAATTTTTTATTGATTTTCGTCACGCATCTGACTGCTAAAATTTGAATTTTATCGAACGTAGGTAAGTAGAAAAATAAACTGCCAAAAAAAAAAATTGATACATCTACGCAAAATTTACCAGGAAAATGTAAGATATTTCAAAGATGTATGATACATACATACTTCATCATAATTTTCATTCTTGACTAAACAAATAAATTATCCGCCACGTTGAGCATTGAATAAATAAGTTGTCTGCTCCATTCGCAGGCACGGCATTTCGTACAGATTTTTTGCATATTTTTTTTTGCTCTTTGTTCTGTTTTGACCGGGCTCCTGATATATTGTCTATTTTCCTGCGACAAAATCTGGTGGGTGGACCGCTTCCCCGTTAATATATCACAATTGGCAAAACGTATTGACTGCTTCCTACGCGCTGACTAGAATCGGGCGGGGCACTACACGTCGCCTCATTCATTACGGCTTTGTGCCGATTACTCAGACGCGATGGTAAACGGGAATAGTGTGTTGTATTTAGTTCTGCTAGGTGAATTGTATATATACAGCGTTTACAGTAATTGATTAAACAGTGCGGATGTTGTCGATGTGGTTGTTATTTGCGATGACCGTTTTTTCTACGAAAGCCCGGCGATTCGTTTATTTTAAATTTTCGTTGTAGCCAGAACAGGACTTTGAATTCTACGAGAAGAGGATTTTTATGAACATCTTGTCTACAGTAAAGAAAAATGTGTGTGGACAGTTCTCTATCCACACACTCTGTTGGTGATTTTCAGCAATTAACGTAATGATCTGCTAAAAAAATCCATTTAGGCAGAATATCATAAAAAAAAAAACTAATAAATTAAAATAGGAGGCAACTGGGCTACCTCCTATTTTTACGATAAATTTACACCTATAGGGGATTTTTCACATACTTGTGGAATATTCCTTGAAGGGCTGGTAAATATGACTTTAGAGGTGTAAGTTTACCAGGGAAAATTACACCTCTAAAGTAATATTCCCAAATAAAGTGTAATAGTTTCAGGTAGATTTACCAGACCTTCAAGGAATTTATACTATGCGCATGTAATATTCCCAAGCATATGAAAAAAACCATTAGATGCAAATTTACCCTAGAAATAAGATGTAGCCCAGGTGCCTCCTATTTTTAGAGTAATTTTGCTCCATTTTTTTGGTGATATATATGCGTAAAATGCATTCATTGCAGGGCAAACCTATAGTGGTTAGTTAACTATATGAAATATTATTTCGAGCATATAAACATCAAAGTATTTTTTTGAAAGAAAATGACACAAACGACTTACTGGATACTAAAGTTATTTAGTAATAATGAACTTAGTATATAAATTAGAACAACAAGAAAGAAATTAGAAATAATTATTGATGATTATTAGGTTATTTTATTATCCAGAAATATTAAGTTCCAATTATCCAATAACATGTTTATGTTATTTGGAGATTAATGGAGATTCTTCACTTAAGTATTCAAGATATATTATATTAATACTAGATTTAAATCTGAAAGATATATTAATTAGTTGGATTACAGTGAGTTTACAAGAACTTTAATAAACGCTGCAAGAATAAGCATTGTTTTAATAAAAAGTAAAAATATTGCAGAAAAGGTCGTTAAAAAAAGCCAATAGTTATTGAGAATCTGTTGCATTAAATTAATAAATTACATTTTAATCAACAAAATACATTAAAAAATCGTATCACTTTCAGTTTTGAGTTGCGTGCATTTTTATTTTTATTGCCTTCCTATTCTGGATACATTTTTAAAAGATACCTCTGCAGAACCTGTAACGTATAGGATGCCTCTTTGGCGTATTTCAAATTAAAATTAAAATCGCCATCATTTGTTATAATATTGATCCAAACGAATCCGTTTGATCCAACAACTGTCGTTCGATCATTAAACAATGCGATTTAACATTTCCTAGAAAAGAAAAGCAAATAAGCATATGAAACAAATATATTTTTATATTTTTCTTCGTCCAAGCATATTATCAAAGGTGTATTCACTTTCGTCTCTTGAAATTTAGATTATCCTAAAAGTTTGTTCATTAAATTCAAGTTTAAAATCAAAATAGTCGCTTTCTTACTTTACTTAGTTCATCACTCATGTAGTAACTCATGGCTGGACCGATGCCCCCTGTAATTGACGAAAGCTGTTGTCGGATGCCAAGGCATGAATTATTATTACTATTATTATCACTAACAACGAAAACAGCCTCCAACAACAGCAAGCACTAGTTTGTTTTATATTTGCAAATATCTAATAAAAGTAAAAAAAAAGAATTTACTGCTTCAAAACGAAGATTTTCTGTTGTTTAAATTTAAAAGTTTAATATGCTTCCCGCAAGTCACCTGCACATCGAAATTTTAAGTAAATATGCCATAATATTTTGTTTAATTGATAATCATCATCATTGAAATTTTTCACCTGATGATGATTATCAGTTAATCGAAACATGCAGTGAAAAAAAAATAATAAAGCAGATTGGAAGTTGAACGTTTGACATTCATTTATTTACATTTAAATAAACCAATATCTGTGACTTTACACATAATATGCCATAGCTTGTAATAACAATGTCGCCAAATCCTATTGAGGTTAAGTTGCTAGTATATGGTATGACATATCCATGCGCAGGTATATGTCGTATTATTTATATGTGCTGTTATAGCTAACTACAATGTAATCATCTCAATACATAATGAATGTAAAGTGAACTTACCTCAATGTTTATTTGCAACACAAAATCGAAATTCACCAGAGTTACATCATTCGCACTTGTCAGCCATTTGTTTAAATACTGCACTTCAAACTGCGTAACTCAAACGCATGCGCCTTGTGTAGACGACGGCTATATAATGAATTCTCGTAACAACTTTAATTTTTGATCAAGCGACACAATAGGATGCAATGTTAAAAAAAAAAACACTTTTAAACACTTTATGTGTTCCAATCTAATAACATTTTCTTTTTTATAATTTCAATCCACTCTTCCCGTTTTATAAATGAATGTTGAAATATCCTTAGAAGCAATAAATAAAAACATGACATGTGCTGATCTACATATGTAGGTATATAATTTATATTTTCAAGAAAAGGCTAAGGAACATATTTGATGCGTATAAATTTTAATCATAATTTCACGTCATTTGTATTGTCCATATTCTGCTTGTATTTTTACCAACACAAGCAAGTACTATTGCACGACATATGTAATTTTTCTTCACCACTAAGCAAATTTCCCTAAGTGGGAGAAAATTACTTCATTTACTGAAGTATTTTTCCATCAAAATCGATTTAATATATTATAATATTATACGAGTGAAAATAAAAACTTTTATTGAAACAGTTTGATTCAGAAAGTTAAAATACAGTGTTATCCTAATGCAGCATACTTCAATTGCTAGAGATATAGCACTAACTTTCTATTAAACACATCCAAAACTTCCTCTTGGAAAACTGAAACCCAAGATATTTACCCTTTTTGCTTTTGGGCCCAGCTTTTTTTTTATTTAGTTAAAAAATAGTAAGTATTATTTACACAGGGGCTCAATACAGTATCAAATAGTTTCCAGTTATCAAAAGTAAATCAAGTGAAATCCTGAAGACGAAATATGTTAAAGACTTATAAAAGATATTACAAAAAATGAATGAACGAATTCAATATGGAAAAATTGAGGATAAAATATGGATATGACATCATACTTCATAAACTATGATTCTCTTTTCATTACTAGTACTAAATAATTCCGCAAAATATCGTTATTTATCTTGCAAAGCTTCATTGTTTGAATAAACATATGGCACAACGTAGGAATGCACTTCTAATTAAATAACTTAACTCTATAGCTCAGTGGAAATTACTGCATAAATTTTTCGAGGGCTCTTACAGTGATCGGATTTCGTTCGTTATATTTTCATACTTCGGGCGAAGGCATACGAACGTCAATCATCCTAATAGCCCTCTCACTGACGTATGCACCGGGCACCGCTGCTATGGATCCAGTAATTTCTTCAGTTATTATCACGTAGGACACCAAATTGAAAACTTTAGGCATACTTTCAGTTCTAAATTAAGTTTCGAACCTGATTGAAATGCGTAGAAGAACTTTAATTTTAAAAACTTAGTGAAATATAGAAGTTCAAATCTTCCATATTACTTTTACGCACAGCGTATTAATTTCATTTGAATTCACTGATTACTTCATTCAGTTTTATTCCGTTAGTTCCATGGAAAATTTTATATTTTATAAGATAAATTAAGTCCAGCCGGCACCTAATAAAATTTATATAAGACTGCAGAGATATATTTTTCTATTTATTACTTCTCGTCTTGGCACTCCTCCAGCGAAACTCCTAGAAGTGTTAACTAATTTAAAGTTTAAGCCTCGGATGAAGGTATGAACGTGATTCGCCGTACTGATGAACCTGCACTGAAAGATAAAATATGTTTGAAACAGCAGAACCCTACAGCGGGTAGTAATTCTTCTCGAGAATTGTCTCGGTGAATAGTTCCTTATGCGACTCACATTTTCGTTAAAGCAAACTAACTAATGTGATTAACTGACGTGTAACATCTGTTTGTGAATTTCTCGAAAAAGGTTTTAATGTTATTTATTTGGTTGATATGAGACTAACTAGTTGGGTAATCTTGCAGTCGGTATACTAATAGAGTAGTACTAATTGGAACAAACATTTACCTCATTGTAGTTTAGTTAAATGAAACATTAACACATAGTTTCAAAAACAAATAAAGCGATTGTAATATTCATTAAAGGTTTAAAAAAAAAAAAATTGTTGCCGTCTGGATATTATTTTTTAAGAGTTCTGTCACCATATTTATTAAAAGATAGTGGAATGTCATATAATACAATGAAATTTTTGTCGCGTAATGCGGACATGATTTACATGGATTCTGTACCCATTGTTATAATATCATTGTTAATAATATTATTAAATATAGACATTTTACGTAATGTTAGTATGTTTTTCACTTTGTACGTTTCTTTAATATTATTTGATTTGTATATACATATATTTAATAATTCTGTAATTTAAAAAAGAACAGTTGATGTAACTCCCCATATTTGAATTCCGTATTCAAATAGATTCAGCTAATTAAAATAATTTGAAGATTATAATTTCCTAGGCTATCTTTAAGTAATTAATAATTTAATTTATTCTCTTTATAATTGCACATTTTGCTTATGAATTCACTAGTACACAAAGATTTTGTTACAGGAGCTATTTTCAGTGATTCGTATCTAATTCTAAATGCGAATATTCTTGTTGAGAGTCATTTAAAATGTGGCTTAGCTAAAAAAAACTAAATAGCTTAAATGTAAGGTTTCGACATTTAATTTATGTCTTTTTCAAACAATCTCAAAATATTGATTAATATTAATTGTTTAAATATAATTAAATTCTGTATATTTTATTTTTTTTTATAAAAACTACTACCTTCATAGTACTACATCAAATGTTTAATGACTTGTTGGGCGTCAATTATAAAATACAGATTATAGATGTAACATAATTACAGCAGTCAAAATAGAAACAATTTAGCACTCTTACAAGATTGGCATCAGACCCTTCAATTGAACTGTCAAAAAACTAACTACAATTTAACAACAGTGCGCCAAGAATTAGTATTACGAAAAATGATCAATCCCTTACCTGTGTGGACGATACTTTCTTTCTAGGATGAAAACTGGGCTCTCAACTTTCTTGGAGATTACACATTGAACATTTATAGGGAATTCTCGAATGCGTGTTACGTATTTAGAGTGATTTCTCAAAGTGTAGACAAAGAGACAGCCCTTTAAGCTTATTATGCCAATGTGTTTTCTCGATTGAAGTATGGTGTTATCTTCTGGGGTAATTCCGTGACTGCAGAGCGGGTTTTCATTCCCCAGAAAGCTTGTATACGATCGATATATGGCATCAATCGTCGTGATACCTGCAAAGACGTTTTTATAAGAATTTTAAAATACTTACCCTGCCAGCGATTTATATCCTGAAATGTGCCGTATTCACCAAAAAACACATTATAATGATTTGTTTAAAAAGTATTAACTTGCTCACAGTGATAATACTGAAGGTATTGAGAGCAGCGATTTGTTACCGCCAGTTGCACACTTAACCAAAGGATGCAAAGGATTGCATTGTTTAAATGTATAAAGATTAGATTAGATTAGGATTGGGGTAGCCTATGGTCATGTTTCACCGCGATCTTTTCAGATCTATTGTAATCCCGTTTTTCCTAGAAGACGCTCTCCAATTTTGTCCTATTAATTAGGCTTATCATTTTTTAAAACGGCTTCTTTGTGTAACTACTAGCTGTGGGGTTCTTCACGCCCATTACTAAAAACCTTGCCCTCGCGAGGCCTTCACATAGCACATTGCAAATTAACTGATATTTCTTCCTCCTCTTGGCAGAATCTGCAGACTACCTCATCTACCAGGCCTATGTTGTACACTACCCGACTTATTTAATGTCGTCGTCTACATCGCGGTGACTATCAGAACTACTCACCATTCGGACAGATGCGCGTTCGGCTGGCGTCGGCTGTTCCAAGTAAATATTTTTTTGGTATACAGTTGTAAAACACAACGCAATTATGCAAATTAGGTAGATCTAAGATTATTTAATATCGAAAGGAAACCTTTAATATTATGCTTTGAACGCCGTTTGAATTGAAATATCTGTTTTACAGCTTGAGATCAAGTGACTTTTAAAACTAAAGCTCTTACTTTTTGTTTAAAAATAAACAAGTGAATGTATAAACAACAAATGGAGTTTTAATTACTGGCTGATATACATTAAATTTTATTTATATATAATTTATTTTTAAAAATAGAAAATGTATTAGAAAACAAGAGAGTTACACTCCATAAGTTTATAAGTTCACTACATAAATTATTACCTCATTACTAAGAATAAAGCTTTTCTTTGAAATTTCAATCGCCAAATTCATTAATTTAATTCATTAATTCATTATATGCATTCCAATCTGCGCCAATTATAAAACTCGGCCGTTTACCACAACTAGTATTAATCCTTTATGTGATCCAACGAGTCAAATTTTGCTGAATAACGAACTCATATGCTTACATGATAGAGCAATATTTTCAAAACTTTTTTTTATGTTTATATGATCAACGAATTTAAATGATTAACAAAACTACAATTCTTAATGTTCCTAATTTCAGAAGTAGAGGAAATACTTGCAATATAAAATTATTAATACAATTCGAACCAGTACAATTAAATATGATTACAGTTTAAAAATTTTATAAACTTGAGAATGGATTCATTCAAATATTTTTATTTTCGTAAAGACAACAACATAAGTCTATATGATTTCTTTACAGAATTATGTATTTTTTTATATAAATTTTAAAATATAAATATGAAAACATGTTTTTCAAAAACTATTACTCAACTAAACACTATTACATACAGATATGAGCTCATCATTCAAAAACACTAGGCGTCGTTGGATTACATAGAGGATTAGTGGTAATTATGGTAAACGGCCCAGTTTTGTAATTGTTTGTGAAAATGCAAATTTAGGCAATACTCATAAAATTAATGATTTTATAATTTGGATATTAAAATTTAAAAAAAAACGTTACTCTCAGTAATGTGATAATTGATGTACTTTATTAAAATTGTTGCTTATTACAATTATGTGTAAATCCCTTCATTTAACAAAATTGCTTAAAAGGATTATTGTATGACACTATGCATAAATAACTACAACTGCAATTAAAGAAATATGGAAGGGTGGGAATATTTTGTGATATAAAAGCAGCTAGTAATAGTGAGCAAATACTAGTTGCAATATCATTTTGTTTATTAGATTTTATATTGTTTATATTTCGCATGTTTACTTAAATAAATAATATAATAATAAACAACCATGCCAAACATAGTTTATATTTTTTTATGAATAGCAATTTTACAGCGTTACTTACACGTAGGTGGGGTCGTGCAATAGTAAATGCTAATAATTAAATATTATTCAAATCTCCATTTAAAAAATAGTAATTAATAAACTCTTACAATAGCTAATATTTATTGAAGCTATAGTTTCATGAAGTATTCCTCTGTTGTTTGTTATTTCCTACGTTTTAAAACAATTAATGTACAACATTTACTATGAGTGCCAAACTTTATTTAACTTCTATGTGAGCTGAAATTTTAAGATTCAATTCGTCCAAATTATGAAAGAGGTATTTCAATTAAAGCACGATCAAACCACAATATACAAGGTTTACCTGTGATATTAAATAATACAATTTTTCTACCTGATTTGCATAATTGCGGAGCGTTTTAAACAACTGTATCCCCAACAAATCCCATGCCCAAACGGTGAGTAGTTTGATAGTAACTGCGCTGTAGGCGACGACATTAAATAAGTCGAGCAGTGTACATAGACCTACTATCATTTTGATGGTCTTCCTATCTTTATTCAGTAGATCCTTAGTAAATTGAGGCCTCTGTTCCTTTAGAAACTCTTTTGCCTGTCTCTGTCCCGGTGATTTTTGCCACCACTCTCTGAACTGATTAGGTATGCATTTATTAATGAATTTTTTAAGTTTTCGGTTAGGTAGTGCTGAAAGGAAGGCCAGCTACAACGAATGAAACTTGACAAACCTCGCCTGACCAGCTCGTCCGCCGCTTTATTTCCTCTCACGCCCGAGTGGCTAGGAACCCAGGCCAAAGTTAATTCCTTTGGGTACCCACATCATTTAGGGTGCTTATGCAGCCCCAAATCAGCTTAGAGTCCACACTTACGAAACTAATCGCTTTATGTGTGAACTGACTGTCAGAAAACGCTTTTATCTGGCTTGGTCCATCTTTCTATTTCTCGGACCACCCAGACGTTGCAACACGTTTTCCTTTTTCATCACAAGAAAACAAAAAAAATTACATCCATGAAAATAATAGGCTTCTACAGAAGATGACTAAGATAATTTAGTAATGTTTCACCTTAATAAATAATATATAAAACAAAAGGCTAGAGAAGCATTAAAGCATTAAATAAATACTTCTTATTTATTTATCAATTATTTAAACAATACATACATAATCATTTGCTTTTGCTTTTTTTTTTATTTCCAGATCTGTGATGTTAAAAACTTATATTCATGAAGACAACAAATATAGAAAACAGAAAATGTACGTACGCTCCAGCACTTCAGTTAACGAGGAGTGCAGGTCCGTATACGAATCGACTTATATCAATTACAGATATTGAAATGCCGGCAGTTCAGAGAAATTGATTTGATACTGTAAGAAGCTTGCAATTCTTGCAATATAAATTCATATTTTGTTTGTATTTTATGCATTGCACTCCAATTAAATAAACTCCACCAGGACATTTCCATTTCAACGATATTTTCTTTTTTGTTAGGAAAAAAAATCAGAAATACTGAATTTTTCTTCGTAATTTACCTTTAAATAAGTAAAACTTCTATGAAAATTTAAATAAATATTACCTATAGTTAGAAATATTACTTCTAAAAGTAAAATACTTATACGGTTTTTGGGGGCACAAAATTGCCCCAAACTCGTACAGGAATTGTACCAATTTTTTTTTAGTGTGTACAAGTATATAAAATAAATATTTGAATTATAAATTATCGTTAAATATTAGAATAGGTATTGAAGTTGTTTTGCTTTCAGTACATTCCGTTAATCCAAATTTCTGTTACTGAAAGAGATAACTCCACGATGTGCGAAGAATCTAAGATTAGCTGGAGACGGCACAGCTATTGGAACTGATATGAGGAAGTCTTCACTTCCCCTTCGAAAACCAGCAGGATAATAAAAAGTGCTAGCTATCAGTAACAAGGTATGGAGCTGCTTCCCACATCCTGCTGATTTTCCCTTACTCCGTGGTGAATGCTGGGAGATAATTAAATCAACTGATAACTAACCGATTTATTATATACACTACCGTCCATTGAAGTTAGGACAGCTATAGTAAATTACTGCTAGTTAAATAAAAACGAAAGGAATTCGAAATAAAATAGAAATGTGTCCGTAGAAACAAAAATAACAAGAGGAAATAAAAAATAAAAGAAAACATTCTCATTAAAATATTATACTTTCGTCTATTCGAAGAATCCTCCTTTGGCTTTCAATACGGCCCGGACCACTCCTGACAAGAGCTTTATCGCCACAGATGCTTCTTCGATGTTGGGTAGACTTATTTACTCGCCTGTCCAGCTCATCCCACACTAATTCGATGGTGTTCAACTTCGGACTCTGCGCGGAGGCCAGCGCATGATTTCCAAAACATTATCCTCTGCTTGAGACGCGAGATAATCTCTGCAGATCCATGCCGTGTGTTTGCGGTCGTTATCATGCGCAAACACGAAGTTCTCCCCAATCGACCGCAATTCTGACGTTACAGTATTTTCTTCCAATATGCGTCCATAGCTTTTTTCGCATATTGCCACCAATTTTTATGAGATCTCCCGTACTCGCACTGCAAAAAAACAATTCCAAACCATAATTGAACCACCACCGTGTTTTGGGGAACGACGCATCGCGCAACATTCACTCGTCCTTCGTGCGTCTTACAACAACCCTGCGCTTCTGCCCAAACACTTGGAGTTTGGACTCGTCAGTCCAAAGAACGTCCCTGAAATTTTCTGTGGTCCAATTTCTATGAGTTTCAGCCCACTGTTATCATTTTATATAAAAGATTGCTTTGTAAAATATGTGTTTGCATCTCCTATAGTATAGTCTCTCTAGAATTTTCCGAAAAGCAACCTATGAACCACTAATCTATTGACCTTTTTAACAACTCTTTGGAAAAACTTTAACTTTAACTTTTTAAAAACAAAAAATAGGCACTGATGGAACTACCATATGACCCATAATCACAAACATTTAAATGTGAGCTAAAAATCTCTAAAATAAAATGTAAATACTCCAAATGCTTTCGTGCTTAGGAATTACGGACGCTGAATATTGCAGTGTTATTCGCCAATAAGTTCCAAAGAAAATAAATGCTTTTAATTAGATTCTCTTATAGAAAAAAAATGCGCCATTTGGAGCGGCCCATACACACACACACACACACACGGAAATAAAAGGATCGCGCCAATAAAAGTAACGTCCTTCTGTAATAAGTACCGGCAGCTAGCATTTAACTGTTTTTCTCCTAGGATCGCGCTTCGCAAAACGAATCGACGTTATCTATGTGCTCGAAGCCGACACTTCGTACACAGATCTGGGGCGAAGAGGCATTTCTAGACAACCCTTTTCGCCCCGTTGCTACCAATAACGGAGAGATAAAAGGAACAGCGAACGCTTTAATCTCACGCTCGAGCCAATTACACCATGCTGTCGCAGAGGCGTCAAAATAGACGTTTATCTTAATACAACAGCACGAGAGAGGGCTCGCCCGAAGATAGAGCGAGACAAAGGAGAGGGAGGTGAGCATTCGAAAATATGTCAATTCCTAACGTCCCATCGAATCCTATTCCCATTCCTCAAAGTTTTTGCGCTGTTCCCCGCTCGTACGGGTCGTCCGCTGTTTCTCTCTATCTCCCTATTGTTAACAGATAGCTGGAGTTTTAATTAATTAATGGGGACTATTCTTTGCGGATATAATACAATGAAAAGGGTGACATTAACTTGAAAGCGTGAAATAATTCAATGAGATCGGTGAGAACGACAAGATTTATTTACGTGGGGGATTTAACCTTGTAACTAAGAATGCTTGTCATTTTATTTTTTAGTTTCAGATACCACAGTCGTTCACATGGTACAGAAAATATTCACGAGGAATTCGAAAAAATCCCATGTTTTTCATTCGTGAATTTATTAATATATTAATTATATTATATTAATATTAATATATTTATATTGAATGGAATTATGTATAATGTAAAATGAGGAAAAACAGTATAAACCCATTTCTCCATCTTTATATTAATCGAAAATATCACTAGTAATTAAAAAATACAATCTGGTTTATATATTTTGATCGCCACTGATTTATATATAATATCGCACTCATGTGAAATTTTCTCAAAAGAATTAAAAAAAGAATTTATTTAGTTTATCATGCTTATTTTAATACACAAGCAAGGTAGTTTAATACCTCCGATTAATATTTCTTATAAAAGTATTGAGTTTAGTTTGAATTTTTATAGATATTTGGTACAGTAGTTAAGAGGCGATTTATTTTAGATTTAAAATGAGTAAACATAAAAATTCAATGTGACAAAACAGATATCGTACAATACAGTATACTGGTAGTTCTATCTATTTATGAAAAAGAAACTAACAGAAAACATTAAACATCACTATACCAAATTACACGAAGCGATAAAATGGTCTAATTGAAGGAATCACCTTACAAACAAGAGGGAAAAAAATACATATCTAATAGATAAAATATAATATTGAGGTCACTGGTAAGCTGACTTCTCTTTCGGTTGTTAATTTTATTAGTTTTAGTAATCCGGTCCTGTCCTTCAGGACCTATTTTGTTTTGGTTTGAATTTAGTGGGAGAGAAGTACCTAATTTGGGAGATCGCTCATCGTTATATATATTTTCCTTTATATTTAATTTCTCTTAGCTTGTAACATTTAATTTTTGTTTTTATTTTCTTCCTCTTACTTACTTCTTTGTAATGCATGCCTTTATACCATTTCATGGTGACCAGGTAGTGATCACTGCCGATCTCAGCTCCTCTCATAACTTTTACATCTTTGATGTCTTTCCTTAAACCTTTAACTACGAACCTAATAGTATTGGGATGAACGTAGTTTCGTTCGCCTGTATAGCTCTATGAGTGAATATTGCAGTGCGATGCCAGAGAATGAATGAAGCGAATGCCCAAGGTTGCACGGTTTCACGACGTGAGCGGACACATTTCGTGAAAGGCGCGACATTGCTTTTATAATAGCTTACATTTCAATTTTTAATTAAATAACTTATTTATTTTCTAATATTAAATTGTTTACATACAAACACGTTTATTATCGTGAAAGCAATGTGAAAGATCTACTTCATGCACAAGCGCTTCTTTCATGCAATGAATTAAATAAGCTGCTTGAAGTAATATTATTAAGCAGACGATCTGCTATGAATGATAATGAAGGCTTCGTTCTCAACACTAGAATCTAAAATATGATTCATAAGTGAACATTAATTAATGGCGAGATTCTATGCATATCTGTAGCGCCTGTAAAGCTATCTGTAAATCTGCAAACATATAGGGGAAGGTGGGGCACGATGGGAACATTAAGCTTTAGAACACCTGGCATCAGGATTGGGCAAATTTGATATACAACGTTCTAAGCACGCTTGTTGTAATCTTTAAACATTTATCTGCTGATGGATGAATTTACAATTTTTCGATGGGTACTCTTGATGTTTTGAGAAAATTTTGAAAAGAAATGTGTAAATACACGATCTTGCCCCACCATGGGGGCAAGATGGGGTTCCAGGTGAGTTAAGAATGGGTCGTACCATAAATCTAAGTAATAGGTAAAAAAAAATAGATTCTTAAAATATTCTTAAAAACATGCAGGAAGAATGCTTAAACTCTTTAAAACGGAACTACTTTAAATAAAAAAAATACAATAACGATAAGAATATAAAACTTAATCTCACAATTGAGACAATAGAAGACGAACTCATCCACGTTTATCGCACAGCCTCCATGTACCCAACCTCGCCATCCATGGCATTGTATAATACTTCCCCTTACAATACTAACATTGAGCGTCATCTTCCTCAACAGAAGAACTTGATTATTTCCTTGACGTTTCCTAAAAATCTATCTCTTTTGCTTTCCTTAACAAATTCGCGCTTCTTGGTCTCTTCTGTTTTCTTCTTTGTCATTTTTTTTCCTTTAACTCTCCCTCAGCAATTCGGTCTATTGCCTTAGGGATTCTTCAGACTCTATTTTCTTGTATGCAGATTTTTATACGTAGTTGCTTGTAAGGATTGTTGTCTTTCCCCTTGGTTACGCTTTGATTGACGCTGTACTTTATTCTAACATTGAGAAATAGGCATTATATTTCGAGAAAGCATAATGGAATATCCAGTCATAAAGGACCAGACTGAAGAGTGAGATAGTAATGTCCCCATGTAGCCCCATACCAATAGCCCCATCTTGCCTCTTTGGCACATTTTCTGGTTATGTTAGTTCACATTCTGCGATGTGCTGCGAAAGGGTGTAACGTTGTGCGTGCTCTGCATATCGGACTATTATATATTGTTGAGTCGTTGCTTGCAATTGTTATTATAATAATGTCTACTGATCGCGTTTTGCGTGGTGATGATGCCAATATAGTCAAAATTGTGGAAAAAGTGTTAAAATCTGATACACTTTTGACGAAGATCGGTCAAATTGTAGCCGAAAAAGTTGCCGAAGTTATAAGAGGATACGAAAACAAGATCGGTGATCTCGAAGAAAATCTTAAAAAGGCACATGATACGATCAACAACCTGACCGAAAATATGGGTGACATTATAAAAAGTTATGAACTCACAGTAGGTCGAATGGAAGTAGATCTTAAAAAAGCGCATGAAGAGATCGACAATTGAGAGCAGTATTCCCGCCGTAATAACATAAGAATTTACGGTATAGCCGAAGTAGAGAATGAAGATTTAAACGCCGTGGTTACTTCTATGTGCAGGCGATAAACTGGGAGTAGAGGTTCCCCTGGAAGCAATTGACAGTATGCACCGCTTAGGAAAACTGAAATGGTGCTAGGCCTATTATAGTCAAGTTTATCAGTCATTCTATTAAACATCGCATATTTAGTCACAAGAGTAAACTAAAGAAGACGAAGATAGTGTTAAGGGAAGACCTGACGAAGACTGCTTTATTACTTCTTAAGTCCACACAGAAAAGTTTGGTATAGTATGGACTAATAATTGTAAGATTTTACAAAAGTCAATAATAAAATCTTTCGTATTAATAATCACAGCGACTTAGATAGGTTGTCTTTGTCTGGAGGCTGCAATACACACCTGTTTATTCATTATTGTTAAAAACACATTTGTAAATTACATAGTGTTTTTGCTCATCACTAAGAAAAAGAACGAAAAATATATTTTTGTTGCATTTCGAGATACAGTTAAGTAGTTTCGGATATAGGTTTTAAATCATATGCGTATACACTCTTTATGTCTTGAATTTGTTATTTATATTGTATGAATATACACTTTTTCTGTAATTATGTATTCGTCACTTATGAAAACTGTGTTAAAATTTAGATATTATTATATAGTTAAATTATCTTGGTGTAAGCTTAATGAATGTTATTTGCGGATAGCGTCACCTAAAATGTGCGATCATGGTTCCAAAGTTGTATGTTAGGCACTTGCTGTTGAATAAAAAATTTGATATTCTTTGTATTACAGAAACTTGGTTGTACTTAACATACCGGATGTTATGAATAGGCGCATTGATGGATATTCATTCTATAGAAAAGATAGGGATGGCAGAGGAAGCGGTGTTGGTATTTACGTTAAAAAATCTTGTGTCAGTAAGCGGATAGTTATTAATAGTGTACTTGAAGAGATTTGGGTGTCCATTGGGATGGAGTGGTCGGTTAATCATTGGCTGTGTGTATAGGCCTCCAACAAATTATCGTGTCTTTTTGGATTCTCTAGAGGAAACACTAGTAGAAATGTCACAGATTCGGGAAATGTTTATTGTTTGGGTGACATTAATATAGATATGCTCAGGCCTACTGCTGCTCTGGCCGTCGCCTTGGCCGGATCTATTTGCTTCATTGGGCAGGAACTGCTGGTTACGGGCCCACAGGGTTACCGAGAATCAGCTACCTTGCTGGCATAAGGCTGTGTCGAATATTGCGCTGTTAGTGAGTATGGGATTATTCCCTGTGATATTCTTGATGCATGATGTTGTGTACTTTTGCTCTGAAGTATTTTGTAAGCAAATTTTCAGATTATAGAAACATTTAGGGATTACAAACATATCAATTTAATGAATTTATACTTTGATTGAATAATGTTTCCTTTCAATAGAATTTTTTATATTGGATAATATAATGATAAGTTAACTGCTTTAACGAGTTACTTATCAACTTGTTTGATGCTCATGCTCCTGTTCGTACAGCCAGATTGTTAAACCAAGTGTCCTTGGATCACGACACTATCTTATTACTTTATGAAAGATAAGGAACAAAGCCAGAAAGAAGGTTTAACAGGTCTGGTCTAACCTGCACATTGGGATTACTATAAGCAACTTCGGAATTATACGAAGGGTGCCATTGAGCGTGAAAAACGGGCTTATTTTAATTACGTAAGTCGCTCACGGAGTGGTAAGCAATTGTGTCTGAACTAAAAACCTTAATTTAATTTAAAAAAAGAGCTACCTTGCAATTTGCTTAAATAATCCAAATATGTTGAATAATTATTTCATTAATTCTATTCCTAAGGTGGACTTTGACGCTGCCGATTACCTTAGATTTTACAGGGCAAATATGTTAAAGAACTTGGAAAGTTTATTTAAATTTCATACGGTTAGCACCGAAGTGGTGGCGGCCGCGGTGTCCGAGATTCACAGTGCGGCGGTGGGTTCAGATGGTGTTAGTTTGCATATGATCAAATTAGGATTACCTGTATTACTGCCATATATATCACATATTGTTAATTGTTGCCTGGATGACAATTTTTTTCCCCGATAGTTGGAGGATTGCCTCGGTTGTGCGCCTATACAAAGGTTTCTCGCCCCAGCGAGCCAAGTCATTTGCGGCCTATCAGTATTTTACCATGCTTAAGTAAGGTTCCTCGAAAAAATATTGAGGCTCCAATCAGACAACATCTTGAGAAGTACGACATTATTCGTCATGCCAGTCGGGCTTCCGTCCGGGTTATAGTTGCGTTACGTCTCTCTTGGGTATCACGGACGACGTGATTCGTTCGAGGGATGCCGGCCGGTGACTGCGCTGGTGTTGCTTGGATTTTAGCAGGGCCTTCGAAACCGTGAAGCACGATACCTTGCTTGCGGTACTTCATTTCATTGGATTTTCGACTGATGCTGTAAATTTTCTGGTATTATCTGCGGGACAGGTTCAGCAGGTTAAGTTGGGTGGAGTTGAATCACATTAGTTCACGTTCCTGCGGAGTCCCGCAAGGGTCCATTTGGGCCCATTGCTTTTTTGTATCTACACTTGTATGCTGCACGCCGAGGTGAGACATTGTAATCTGCAGATGTACGCAGATGACACCAGCTGTACTGTTCATTTCCAGTGCAGGAGCGTGACCGCTCAATGTTGCTGATCAATGATGATTTGAATAGAATTTATGATTACTGTGGTGGCACGTCTAGTAGTTAATCCCGCTAAGTCGAAGGTCCTGCTATTCGGAAGGGTGCTGACTGTGGCACAGTGGGGAGAATCCCTTTCATTAATTATTGGAGGTGCTATAATACCGGTGGTGTCGGAGGCTACCAGTCTAGGTCTCACTTTAGATAATACTTTCCGTTATAGGAAATACATTAATAATATCATCATAAAAAGCTTATGTAAACTTGAGAATGCTATATCCTCATAAAAATTGTCTGAGCATTCAAACTAAGACTCTTCTTTGTAACTCTTTAGTCTTGTCACATTTACCTATTGTGCACCGTATATAGTATTGTTTGGATTGCTATGATAAGATGAGATTGGCAAAGAGTACAAAACAACTGTATTCGCTATATCTTTGGCATTCGTAAATTCCAACGCGTGTCACATAACTTAAAGAACTTGGCTGGTTAAAGATGCAAGATCGTCTTTTATTACAATCTTCCGTTTATATCATTCTATTATGGTAAATAGAAGTCCTCCTTACTTATATAATAGGATAACGTTCCGTACCGACGTTCATAATGTCAATGTGAGGCACAGGAGCTTGATTTTCCCACCTAAACATAAGACTTCACTCTATGAAAAGGTGCTTCACCTACGACATCTATAAAAAGTATAAATAAATACCGCAGTTCTTTGCCCTGGGTGAAGAACAGTTTGGGCGCTTGATATTTTTAAGTCTGGTGGAACAGCAGTAGTTGTGTTTGGATTGTAGCACTGTGTCGCCTGCTCTCCCTTTAAGCAATCAACAGCCTGCCTTTCATCATTCAGCTTGTGACGAAAAAAATGTATTTCTGTTTAAGTTAGTGATAAATTTGTGAGAAAGCAATCTTTTTGGTTTCCTTTTTTTTGTATTCGCATATCGCAGAATTTATTAGTGGTAGGTTTCTTTTTTTTTTTTTTTTAGGCACTATAATTCATACATTTTTTCTTTTGATTGGGGTTAGGTGGTAGAACGGTCTGCATTGATGACAGAACTTCGCCCAAGATTCGATTCTTATTCTATAGATATCAATGTTATGTTATGTTATACTTTTATCCGGAAATAAAGTTTTTATTATTAGTATTATTATTATTAAGTAATAGACGGCAAATAAGCACTGCAAGTGCCTGGAATATGTGCCACCCTAACTTAAAAAGTTTTAAAGACTCCAGCTTTAAGAAAGCAAGATTGAAAGCCATGTTGATGCAAAAGTTTTATGTCTTAAGGTGCGTTCAAACAAGGACTCCCCCGCATCCCGATCTTGAGACCTCAGATTTCTTATACAGGTCCCAAAGGTCCTAAAGGTTTGCACATAATTCATTGGCAATATTACACTAAGTCGTAAACACCTTTTATGTAGAAAGATTTGTACGATTTTATTTTGATCAGGTAAATAAGTAATAAAATATTAGCAATTGTAAGATATGGTCCTATTAGGATATTAAAATTTCTCGTTATAACGATAAACTCGTGTATAGTTATTTAAATTTTTCATTTACTTTTATATATAATTAATTAATAATTATTTTTACAATATGCACAATTTATCCCTTTTATTTTAACTTCAATCTAATTAATGTACATTGCTTAATTTCTTGTTGGATTCTTCAACCGGACCTGAAGATGTCCTTAGTGGATGAAACCGGTTGTCGTCGTTAAAAGAATTTTGGAAATTGACCATACTTATTACCTTGCTATTTTTTACTCAAAAGAGTCAAAACATGATTTAACATACATATACTAGCAACCTTATTCGAGAAACTGTCCAGCCGTTCAGAATAGAAAACTCATTTCCTCGTATTACAGATTAGCGATTTTTTAAGGTTTGCTTCCTTTTTTATTTAAAATATCTCTAATTAATAAAAATTAATAAAAGAGACGAAATTGCAACAGATTGCCCTATAACCACTTACACTCGAATAAATAATAGTTTATTTGAAGAAGTCGCATTTTTTGCAAAGAAAAAAAAATATAAGATCCAGTCTCTGCCGAAAATTCGGAAACAAATCCTTACCGCGAACATCGAAAACCTCTTCCGAAGTCATAAACTTGCTCTTAGAGAATACTATTTACGTTCTCACAGACAACACTTCTGCTTATGCATGTTATGCTTTTGTCGTTTGGTCTACACGTCTACGTAATTCTACAATCGAATTTGGGTATGATAGAACAAAGAAAAGTGAACGAAAAGAAGCTTTCGCAAGATGTTGTTTGGCCTACATCAGAATTCGAGACGAAAATTAAATGCTAAAATATAGGAGCACGGAAATATTTAATGTAGCAGAGGTGGGCGAGAATGAAGGGCCGCTCCATAACTTTTTTTTTGGAATCAAACATAAGTTCGCTAACCTAGTTTATTTTCGTCGCTTTCCTAACCCGCTACTATAAGCAATAAAAGACACAACGTAAAATATAAAGTCTATGCGCTTTTTGCGTTTATTACAGTAGAATCGGAATTTGTTAAAGCTTTCTGTTCGGTTTTATGCTTAAAGGGTTTATTGCAGTAAACTGTTTATTGGCAGTAAAGAAGAGTTTTCAATGATAATGATCATTTAATACACTCCAAAGGAAGGAAGTAAAAACATGTTTACTGCTATCATTTTATAAGTATTTCCCTATCTGTATTGGCACAAAATGTAGCGAAACTCTTGGGAACTGGTAAATTTAATTGAGTGTATAGCTATAACGTTATATATGCATATGCAGTTTGTCAAAACACCTGCAGATGATGCTCTATCATTCTTTAAGCGTACGCAATTAACTCTATTACTTTAATATGAGAACATTATTGCAAATGCATGAACTAATTTTTCTGATAAGTCTGTATACAATGTTGGTGCTAGGCTGTTAAATCGGAAGCTTTCTTTTCAAACAACATCAACAAAATCCTCATTTTTTTTTGCCGTACTATAACCCAACTCATCTATAGTCTCCCACCGTAAGATTAGCATTTCTAACACTTTGGTACTTCTATAGGGGGAAAAATATTAGTAAACTAATAGCGACTCACTTGCACATTTTGTAAATTGTCTAAACTATAAATAATCTAACACATAAACTATTCTATACAGAAAATAATGAAATTGAGGTCTGCAATAGTATTTCTTTATATTTTTGCACAAAAGCGGAATGTGGTCGCGTACATGGTGGACCAAATTGGAGGTATACAAAGGGTAAATAACTTGCAGCGAGATCCGAAAAATGAGAGAGCCAGTCCAGAGGTACTGAGAAAAACCTTTTGAGGAATGTTTTTTAAGTTGAGTTAAAATCAACTGCTTTTTGTCACTATAAGGTATTTATACAATGTACAATATATTACATTGTATGGATAACATATAATATAAATCATCGAAATATCTGTAATATTATGTCTGGTAACAAATAATCTATCGAGATTGTTATTGCAACAATTATGTATTAAATTGTATGAATCTTTAATTTTGAACAGAAGGCATTTGTGTTTTACTTCGTTCTTACTGCCAATTAAAATTTGCATTTGTCATATTTTTTTTACTTCAATCAACTTGCATTTAATCTGCCAGTTGTTGGATTGTGAGAGTTTCGAGACTATTGCTTAATGTAATTTCCTTGTGTAAAATAGATATAGCAGTATTGTAGAAAGTAAATGTAAAATATGTCTCACAAAAGTGTATTAATCATGGCGATTTCTCAATAAAAATATCTGAAAGAAAAAGATGAAATACTTATGTAGAGCTACTCATTGTGTCTAAAAGAATCGGCGAAGGTTACAAATAACCAAACACAAAAAAGATTTTCTGTCATAAGACATCAATTAGAATATTGGAAATAAACTAAAAAAAAGTATATAGTAAACCCAAATGTATGTATTCCTATACAACAAAAAGTCAAGTTAGCACCTTAACCCAACTCAAAAAACCACTGTCAAAGGGAAACTTTGAACTGCGTATATGGAATTAAATATTATTTTATGGTTACAATAATCCTTTAATTCTTGCTTTATAACTACAAGCAAAATGTACAGAAATAATCTGAACCGAGTGGTGAATTATTGAAACTTTAATATAAACAATAACGTGTTGCTACTAGGATCACTCAAAGAGATTTTATTTTTAATTCGTATATTTTACTTCACTGAAAGAACTTGAAGAAGTATACAATAAAGCCAAATTATACACTCCCATATAATAAAAAAAAGTATTTTAAATCCAACTCAAAAAAACCACCCCTCAAAAAGCAAAAATAGGTAATAATAATTTTGACCTGCGTGTAGTGAATTAATTATTGTTTTTTGATGGAATATTCTTTTTTATATTTCGATGCTTTTATAACTACTAGGGCTAAAAAGTACATACAAATAATCCTGAAACTGACTGATTAATGAGGTTTTAAACCTAAAATAACCAATAATAAATTCCTCCTTGTAAGATCATTCAAAGAGATTTTATTTTTTATTTATATGTTCTACCATGCAAAAAAAATCTGAAAAAAAACATTGGGTAAACCGAAATGTATATGTTTGATGTAACAAAAAGCCAAGTTGGCATCTCATCACACCAAACCAAAAAAAAAACCACCTTCAAAAGGGGCAAATAATGATAGCTATAAACTGAGTGATAGGAATTAACTTCTAATTCTTTATGGAATGCCCATAATCAGTATTTTTGAACATAATGGCTTACTAGTTTCTGAGAAAAAGAAATATTCAATCTTCCACCCCTTATGCGAAATCTCGGATGGGGTAGTATCGATTAAGCAATTTTTTTTTGTGTATTTATAATATATGCGACAGTAGTATTAATTCGCTTTAATTTCAGTCCTATAGTTTTAGGGGCACTTTTCAATGGCTTATCAGAGTAGAGCCTTTAAAAACGAAAAGTTTTTTGATTAAAATATCGATGTTCATATACGTCGTTGAGCTGACTTCGGTTTTTTTAATAGCCGAATTATAAAATGTGAATGTTGAAATAACCAAAAGAAATACAATAAGCATTGGTGAAATGTCAAATGATATTTCAAGACACACAGAATAAAAAATTTCCATTTTTTTTCGATATTTTTATCTTCCTTGCAAACTTGGTCGTCCAGATTCGCCTTAAAATCCCTTGTGCTCAAAAGTTATACTTAGAACACGAACAATATTTTTTTTACTCTAGAGTCACAAGTACATCGAAATACCCGAAAGCTGTAAAAACAAAATTTGTTGTGATTTCGACATTTTTTAAAGTAAACATTTTATAAAGTACGTGACTGTTCGTCATCTAAATATAAATTGCGAATATACGCGACAGTGCTGACCCCGAGACCTTTATCGTGTTTCTCTTGCGTCGGTTGTAGGGGTGACGCAGCTAAAATTTGGGGAAACCTATGTCGTGTCGTTGGTTACATGAAAATTTCGGTGTTTCGGAAGCATTTATGTGGGGGAGCCCGTGGAATGGAGGGAACTAGGCCGATACGCAAATTTCGAGCATCCCCATTGTGCGCCGGGGCGGTTTATGTGTATTTTAAAGTTGTAAAGGCGAAAGATTACTGCCGCGAATTTAGCGAGCCCGAACAAAGTTTCGAAATAAGAATTTTAATTATGGATAGGGATTTTCGGACGAAAAAAATCACACTTTTTCTCTCTAGTTTTTTTAGTTTTCAATCGGTCGATCTCCATAAATAAAACGGCTACAGTGTATACGGGACGCTTAACGCTTCGACGAACACCGCCTGTCAACCGCAGCGCATCCACGTTCGCAGTTTACCCCTTAACATCGCGGGGTGGCTTTCAGGCAGCACGGAGAGTAGTTTAAAAAATCGATCGGACGTTAGTCGTGCATGGATAGCGTGATGCCCGGCCCTACTGCACATCAGCGCCACTGGGATGGGAAATGCAAGTCCGGCCATGCTCGATTTATTCCGACGCGAATTGAGGTATGTCACTCCCGTCCATGTAATCTTTATATGGGCAAATGCTGGCTCACATAAAGTGTCGCAAATGTAATGTTTCAGCAGTAGTAGAGGTATTGGAAAATAAAAATTTAATCCAGTATTATAAAATTTTATGAAAGTTTTAATTCTGGATATTTCTTCTAATGGGAGTTTCCTTTGTATTAGTGTTGATCAACAGTTAATTAAATATTAATTACTTTTATTATTAAAATTTCGAATTCCTTGTCGGTAGTTATTATTTATTTGATTCTTTTTTGTATGCCGACGTTTTGTAAGTTCAAAGGTGTAAAAATTGTTAACGTTTCGAAATAATTTTATTATTTTTTCTTCAGAAACCACTCTTTTGTATAATGCTGTAATTAATAGCTGTTACCGTATTGCTATGGATAAGCAACCCATGTTTGCTGAGTGTATTTTGAGTTACATATTTTGTTTTGTTTACTTCGTTCAGCCATTTATCAATGTTCCGAGAATTTTCACAATAATGTTCATTTTGTATATAAGTAGTTTAAGAGTTTATTGTTTCATTTATTTATTTAAGCGTTAAGTTTTTTAAATTTAATTCAATTCATTAATTTGTCTAGCGTTTGCTAGTTAGATTTAATGCGGATTCTACTAGATTTTGTCGGTGAATTGTGCGTTTGCGTTGTACGTTTTTGAGAAAGGGTTTCCGTAAGAAAAACGATTGAGCGTTTTGTCAGGCAGTTCCTTGTTCGACTATTGACGTGAGTAGACGTATTTTTGTATATTTTAATTATTGTTGCCGTTTTGTAATTCATTTAATATTGAAATTTAAATTCTGTTAAAAATATAGCCAATCAAGGAATTCATTTTGTAATAATTGTTAATATATTGAAGTGTCCACATTATAGATATAAGATAAATAATTATTTTTGTTCGGGAAGATATTTTAGTTAATGAGTTAATTTTTCCGTTGTTCCTTTTGCTAATTTATTTTTAATTTGCAGGCACCTCGGTTGGGTGAGTGGAAGCATTGTACTTGCATTTTAGTTTATTTGTTGTAATTTTCTAGACATTGTCCGCGCTTAATTTAGTATAATTTAATTTGAAACCACGTGGATAGAAATTGTAAGATTTTGAAGAATCTTCCTGAACAAACTAATCTTTTGCTTTGCATAGGAAATAGCATCGTCCTATTGTTATTTAGAATCAAGTGCTGTTTTTATTTTAGGCCAGAACCTTCAGTTCACGGTTTTTTTTTTCTGCACAATCTGTAATTTTAACCCTTTTTGAATAATAAAATTTGATTGTTAATTAACGTCGTTGGGTTAAAAATTCTGTTTTTTTATTTTTATTTTTATACCTTTACAATTTTTTTTAATTAAGAAAGTCAGATTTCATTCGCCCACAATTTACTTTTCGTGGTTAGATTCAAATTTTAATTCGCGAGGGTAACTCTGAGGTTAATTGTTCTTTTGTTCAGTTTTAAGATTTTATCCGTTGAGCTAGCTAATTTAATTTCCTTTTTCCTTGTTAAATTTCATTTTGCAAGTTAATTTATTTCAATCAGTACACAGGAGTATATATATATACATCAAAATAAAAAGTCATATAAAAATTATGGTTAGCGCAATTATGGCACTAGAACCAGTCTAACATAAAATTGGCAAAAGTTAATTAAACACACGTATTAAAAAAGATCAGCTACGAATGTAGAGTATATAAGAGTCTAGAAGTATGTTATAAGATTATGCTTTTTACAGTATTGAAGAATTTGAAAATTGGAAAATAGTGAGAATAAATATGGTTTTTTTTTATATGTGCATGGCCTGCGGGATCATAGCCCATTTGCCACCAAGAAATTATTCTGTATGGAAAAAGGAAGTAACAGGGACACTCATTTCACAGTTCGGGGCCTATCGAACTGACTAACTTTAAAAAACAAGAAAAACGTCCAACGGTAAACGGGAATCGTATCCCACACAGGAATGGCAAGGAAGGGTTCATACAGAAAGTTAACTATATAGAAATATTTTCTTTCTTTATGAAACTCATTAGTCTATCACATATATTCTTCCTATTGAACCAGTAAGCAAACAATACTAGTCGTAAGGGGAATAAATTGAAAATGAGAAAACTATATAAATCATTAATACTGTCCCTGTGTGAGCTGCATGCTAGAAAGATGTGATTTAAACACGCATAATCTACACCACATGCACATGATGGTGACTCGAGAATCTTAATTTTATGCAGAGTAAATATGGTTCTTTCCATTCAAAATATTTATTTTCTTAGATGAACAACATGTGTCGGCCATATATGGCGATCTTGAGGCTCTGCAAGTAAATCTACACGGATTTAACAAATTTAGAAATTTCAAACTTAGAAAATTGTTAAATTACATATTCAAGACAGCCAAATTTACAAAGTAATGTGTAAATAAGTAACATTTGTATTAAATTATAAAAAAATGTAAAATATTACATTCATTTACATTCATGCAATTTTTACAAGGAATTTTATACACAATATAGTAAAAAAAATAATTAGCTACCTTCACTTGAGACCACTATTGTCGAGATTCGCAATAAAATAAATAATTAAATTACGTATTTCCATTTTTTCCGCCTCCAGCAGCTCAGCTACAGTACTATTTCCAAATTTGATTGATACTCAAACAATTTTGTCAATATTGCATAATTAACACAGCGAAAACTTCTCTCTAAACCACTTACCAGACATTACTTTTATTAAAAATTATTATATTTGTTGTTTGTTTTCGGCATTAAAGTGGAAACCGTTAGTCAAAAACTGATAATACTACATACACGCACCAAAGGTTTTAAAGTAGAATTTGAAATTGGGGAACAACCAATAATAAACAGCAGGAAAAATAAAAATGGTAGTAATTAGTTATTTGCCAAAAAAAAAAAATAATTTACTACATTATTTTATTGTTTGTAGTTTCGAAGCCTATTTTACTTATAAGAAACAGAACGATATGTATGTCTAACAAGTGTTCATTTTTAGAGTTTCATTTCTTAAGTTGTTCATTACTATTAGTTATTGTTTAAATGTTTTTACTTATTAAATATTCCTATCATTAGCTGAAAATACTGGTTATTATTTCTACTGAGTTTTGTAATTTCAAAACCTACATAAATACCTTCGGTGCGTTCAATAACATTGTGAGGGCTTAGATGTTTAGTGTTATCAGTTTTGGACTACCAATTTCATTTTAACGTAGAAAACAAAAAAACAAAATATGATAATTTCCGATAAAAGTAATGCTAAGTGATTTAGAGAAAAAATGCTTGTAAAATTTTATTTATTGCTACTAGATACAGTCCGTTGCAACAATAATTGTCAAACTGAAATCGTACTTTTCAGTTTGACAAAACTGCTTGAGTATCAACCAAATTTGGAAATAGTACTGTAGTTGAGCTGCTAAAGGCGAAAAAAAATTAAAATATGTAATTCAATGAAACGATATTTGGAAAAATTGCGATTTTTATTTTTTAAAAAATAAGTTTACAAAAATTTGCATGCGGCCACAGAATTGAATTCTGAGCAACTTTTTCAAATAACTTTTTTGGATATCACGTCACCTAACCTCACTTTTTGCAGATTCACAGCATATTTTTTAAATTTACCGCCATACTGGTGGTCACGTTCTGACGTGTGTCAAAATAAATTTTGGGGTTTCTAGACATGCACAACCTATTCCCTCAAAAAATCCCATATGTTACAATATTTATGCCGGTTACTGTATATATTAATGCGTCTAGCGTACTGTATAAAGTAACTCATAAAATAATGTATTTTGTAAGCTTGTGAACCGCAGAAGAGTTTTTCTATTTTTCCTCTCTAAAAAGTAACTTTAAAGAACCTATCTTTTTTTCCAAGATCTTCGCGGAGTTTCATCTCCTGAAAACGAGAGATTTGGCAACTGCGAAATTTACCGTTGACTTGCACTACATCAGTTTATAAACCCAACAAGTATAATTTAAATTCGTGAGATAATCGACATATAAGCCTCTTTGAGCCTGTATGCCCGTGCCCATTTATTTGTGCCTATATTCTTTCCGGGAACAAAGATCCTATGGTATGCAGGTCAAATGACCAAATAAATGGCCGACATGGGTAATGAATTCTATAGTCGCCTTATAGTTGTCTTGTTCCGGCTAAATAACATTCAAGGACAACGCAAATATTTCGCCTCGCAAGACGGGAAATAAGTTTTACGAAGCAGAACCCTATCGGAGCAAATAACGAACGGCAATACTCCTTCCTACTCCTCTCACTTCCACCGCATCCACGTTTTCGACCAGTATTGTTTCAATTTCCCAAGAGGTATAGTTAGCTCTCTCGGTCGTGTGCCGAGACGCGCTGTGTTTTAATTTTGTCAATCCTCTTTAGGCAATTTAAAGAGAGAGCTCTTCCCTAGGCGCCCACGATCGCGGCGGGTCTCCGGGCCGCTCTTTTCCCCGAGCCTGCTTTATTAGCGAATAAATCTTAAGCCCTTTTCTACCCCGGCGAGTCGTAATTTCGAGAATTCCCCTTCCTGTTCGTGGCTGCCGTTGGGTTTAATTTTTTTTTTCGTCTTTCCGTTCTGTCGTCTATTACTACTCCGACCCGCCACTACTTATTCTTATTTTGATTTCGATACCGGCTTCTCCTGGCCTTAGTAGTCCACCACCGGAGTACGGGGATATTATTGTCTTGGGAAGAATTTTCAATTTAAATTTTCCTAGGGCTGCCTTGAGATATATGATGTACTGCTTCGTCGATTTTTGATCAATATCGTCCAATGTTCTGCCTCTTATTTAAAAATTCCGGCACAGTAATGCCAATTTTGTTATTGCTAAAGTTAAATTTAATTACATTAGCAAAGATTTTTTTTTAGTGCTGAAATACAATTACGAAAAATGAACTGAGTGAAAATTGGAGCAATTTCTAATTTGCCCAGAATTTCATTTACTGTTTAGCTACGTAGGTGCTATGCCAATGGTACGTTCTTGCCCTTGAAGTTACTCAGTAGCACTTTTTTTTGCAAAGATGTCTGCTTCCTCATTTCCGAGAATCAGTCCAGATACCCAGTTTAGGGATAGATTATATGCCATCTCCAATGTATTTAGAATATGCTTACAGCTCCAGATCAGTTTCGAGTTGCATTTATATACCCCTAGCCTATTTGTGTGTGTAGTTTTTACCCGAAATCTCTCTACATACATCTCAGTGGCATAGATGGTTGTATTATCTTCTGACTCTTGAAATAGTACTACACTCTGCTGGGTTTTTGAACCGTCCGTAAATCTCTTTATTAGGGAAGGAAGTAGTGAAGTATATTTCGATCATTGGTCAAGTACACATCATGTTCGAAGGCATTGTCAGTATGTTGTCGCGGTAATCGATTGCAGCAGCCTATTGACCACAGGTGTGGCGATAATTCGCTATTTGCCACGAGCAAAATGCTGTTAGTTTGGCCTCCTTTTCTACATCAATGTGCAAAGGGCTTCCAATGCCAATGGCGGAGGGGAAGACATTGTTTCCGTAATTGCATACTTGCAATCCTTTCAATGGATGTAAGTTTTGCTGTGACTGTGGTTTGTTGAGCATTTTGCCATCAAGCTATTGCTCCATAGATTATGGTTGTATGTACTACCATCACATAGGATTTAGTGTTCCACTGACATCCTTTCTTGAGACGTAGGTTGTTTTGAAAGTTCTTGTCTTTGTCTTCTTGTCCTTCTTTGACAAGAAAAGTCCTCACAAGGACTCATTTATGTAAAACCAAAAAAAATGTGATTAAATAAGAGATATGAACAGAGTGTAGACAATACACACAATACAAAAAAAAAACACACATTAAAAAAAGGTACCAGAACAGAACACAGTACACACATTACAATAGCTATGCTTCACAATCCTTTATTGCTACCTCGGGCATACCACAGGGATCCAACCTAGGCCCTTTAGTAATTATTCTCTGTCTTCATTAACGACCTTACTAACATGATATCACCACTTAAGCTTCTTTCCGTGGATAATCCAAAATTATATCGTGGTATAACTTTCGCTGACCTGGACAAAATTTTATTGTGATGCACATACAAGCCTTCCAGTAAGCATAAGCAAATATAAATTTATGACCTATGCGTAGTTGTGGTTTCTTGGCTAGACTTTTTGATAATTAAATAAAAGTCTTGAGGTAGTAGCCTATGTCTTTTTTTTTATTAATTGAAGAATTTAAATAATCAGCATAATTAAAGGAACATGCATTTAAACAAAATTTAGTGTTGGGCCAAATTAATTAACATTCTTTTGGAAAAGATGATGGGAATAATCATCGAAGCTTAAAGAACATGTATGACCTAAAAATAAAACATAGGCCTGTTGGACCTTTTATTATTGCTCTGATACGTTTAAATTCATTATAATAAATAACATTCTTGGTCTTAATCCTTCTTCTATGATAGAAATTTTTAGTTTTATGATTCAGAATGATATCAGATGTAAATCATGGAGGATAGTGGTTGGTGATAGTAGAATGAGATTTAGAAGGAACATACTGATCCAAAATTGCGTACAAAAAATTATAAAAAGCATTTAATTACATCTGCATAGTCTTCAAGACCAACCGTAATGGAAAATGTGATGATACAATAATAACAGCTTTGTCGAAATTAAACTGGAAGTTATTGGCAGAAGGTAATTTTTCTGAAGAGATGGCGTGCGTAAAATAAAGTTCTATGTTCATGTTAGGATGATAAGGATCTTCGGGTACAAGCGGCGTTTCAGGTTGCTGAAATTTAAAATCGTGGTTAAAATTGCATATAACAAGATCATCACAATTCTAAACATTATTGTGTTGCTTGACGAAGAACGTGCAAAAGTTTTGAAAAATTGCAATTTTCCTGTATTGCATGCGATCCAACAAATACAAATTAGGTATATTAAAATCTCCAACTAAAATACAACTTCAAGAGCTGCTGTAAATATTTCAAATTCATCAAATGATATGTTAGAAGGCAAATAAATAAGTACAATATAAAAGGAAGAGTCGCTAATAAAGTATTTACAAAGTAGTGAATCCACAAAGGGTACCAATCTAGTAATATAGTCAATATCAACAATATTATAAATAAGATGATTTTTAATCGCAATTAAAACACCACCGCCTTTGGAGCGATTAACAGTGATAAAATCTCTATCTTTACATACAACATTTAACTTATTTAACCAAATTTCCGTGATTATCAGTATGTCGACAGAAAAAAAATCAATAAATTTTATATTAATAAAGAACATGAGCTTTCGTATTTAGTCCTCTAACATTTTTGGTAATACAGAGTATATGGAGTGGAAAAAATCTGTTTAGTGTCCCGAATCAGATTCAGTATGAACAATGGTTGATACATTAATACGATTTTTTAAGTTTGTTTCTCCTTTAGAAATGCATTCAGCCAGTACCAACCTAACAGCCTTCTGCTTTAGACTACCATCTGACGAAATAGATAAATTAGGAAATCGCTCATCAGTTTTGATTTTCTTAAATTTGCAGGGAACTTTAAATACATCACCCTGCGGGGAAAGAGGTACACGAATTGGATTTGAACGATTTTGTTTGGTAGCTTCAAATTATGCCAGTCTTTTGGACTTTCGGATTATACTCAACACCCAATTGCGGAAGCACATTCTGCACTGTTGTTGCAACCTTCTGAATCTGTTCTTGTTGTGAATTTGTCTCCTTAAGGCTGCCATAAATGATAATATTTTTGGAAGCGCACGTTTCTATCTAACATTTCACTAAAGATCTCTTCAGTAGAGCGCATAACTAAAGAATTAGAAGGAGCTACATCACCAGTACTATTCTGCAATTCCGTGAATCTCTCATTCAAATTTTTTATCTCCTTTTGTAAATCATTTATAAATATATAAGCTATATAAATTTAAAAATCCTCACAATATATACTTTTGCACTGGCTCTGATTTATTGTATATTACAGTTTAGAACTGGCTTCCAACATCTGTTCATTTCTTATTAATTATGAATATTTCTTACAAGTTTTTATATCTAAATCATTTCGAATATGTTAAATAAATAATAAAAAAAACTGTATTCACAACAGGAGTTGAAGTTCATCGTCTGCGGGCGGTAAACTTGAACGCAGACAGTATTTCTTTTCTGCTACAACTTTACTCCCTATTAGAAACGCAGCGTTAAGCTTAAAATCTTAAACCCCCCGTGGCAAAAATATCTCTAATTTCTCAATACACACATAGTCATGAACTAAGTACCGCTAACATCGACAATACAAATTCTGCATACGATTCACATTTTCGTTCTCATGTGGCACGTTGAAAATCGGTCTACAACACCCGTTTGGATATAATAGTGAATGTAGAATGTCGTTTATTCTTTTCCTTCGCGACAAATTCGATGGAAATCGTCGGCAAAAGAAGGGAAAACAAATGAATTGCTGGGGAGAGGTCAAAGAGATAGCACAAAAGGCAAGCAGAAAAAACAAACAAATCGAATGGGCGGCTGACGTTAATCCTAACAAGATGTGATGCCGTCTTCCAAGATAGCATGTTTTCGCGGAAAAGGAAATAGAACACGCGTGTATACATAGGTATGTAGGTGCACGTGTATAAATAGATGAAACACGTGAAAAAAACTCGTTATGTAATACATCTCTGAATTAATTCAAAAATTCTTTTTTGGATTTGCTACTCAAACGTGTTGAATTAATACTTTTAACAGTTTAACTTCAGGGAAGGAACCTTATAAGTTTAAATAAATTGAAAAAATAAATTTCAAAATCCGTATTAAATATTCTTTTGTTGAATTACTAATAAAAAATATTTTTTTATTACGTAAAAACCGATAAACTATTATATTTAGTCACCAAAATGTCACTAAATCTTGAGCATTCGAAATTATTAAAAAAAAAAACATTTACAAACGGGAAAGTTATTGACTCCAATTTTTAGCTTCCCAGATTCCATGAACTTTTCACGATGCAATTACCGAAAGTCACAATAAAGGAAGGGAACCGATTTAGAAGCATTATTAGGCTTATTTACTTCGGAATAGAAAAACATCAGCATTTAATGAGAGATATAAAGCTTATATAATACGGAATAGGGATTATAAAAGAACAAAACACGGGCGTTTCAAAGTATCTTACGCAATTAAAGAAACCCGCCAAGGATTCAGCTACTGTACTGTTCTTAAATGAAACAATAAAGGAGACGGAAAGGTCAATGAAGCCGAACAAACTTGCTATAATATGTTCGTTATACAGGAAAAATATTCGACAACAATTTCTCGTTTTAAGAGAAGAAAAATAGGGAAGACCATAAGTATACAGGGTGCGTAAATATTCGCGAAAGACCTTTATGTGGCGACTTTCTCTGTTAAATTCTTAGCCGCTTATCCAAATTGAAAAATCCTCTATCTTATGTCCTACGTCTATACGAAGTTTCGAAAATTTCAATGTTCAGTTAGTTAATGTGCATTTTTATCCAACTGTTCTTACTAAAAGAAGCAGGAAGAAGTATAAGATATGCTGGCCCGGTTCTGGGTCAAAATGTCATAAGGTTTACATAGAGGGTCTCAATTCACATTTTATCTCCTCCACTCCTACCTTTTGTCTTAGCCGCGTCTCGAAACAGTTTAAACATGCCCTGGAACGGTTTAAACACCTTCTGGAACAGCTTAAATAGATCTGGAACAGCTTAAACAGTTCCTGGGACAACTTAAACAGCTCCTCAGTTCCAGGAACTGTCTACATTAAGAAAAATAGTGGACGTCATATCAATGACCTACATTCATTGGGTGACTTTTCATCGACAGAACGCAATGTGTCATTTTTATGATAAAATATTATTTACAATCTTTGATTAAATAATTGTAAATGATTAAATAATAACAAGATTCATTAGTACAAGAGATTAGTTTTCATTATTATAACAAATTATTGTAGGTACATTAACTCATGAATAATATTTGTTAAGGTAACAATATTTTCATGTGTCGCTCCTAGAGGACGTAGATCTAAACTCGAGATCGGGAGTAATACTTGAGACACCATACTGATGAAAGTGAATTTGCTTTTGGAGGAATGCTGAAGACACTTGGTAGGCAGAAACTCACATTTCTGTTCCCTTTTCTGCTTGTATGGTGATTCCTCCACAATGGTCCATGGGCCACTGCCATGGTGGCATTCTTACGGTTAATTGTTTTTTGCATTTTCTTTTGATGTTTTTTTTTTTGGTAATTACCCTACCCATGCTTGATATTAATGTTATTATTATTAAACGCAACCCAATTACATAAAGCTGCAAGGCTTACTAATCGGTAAATTGAGTGAATACAATGCGATTATTATATGTATATATCAAATTTTATGCTCTAGCCGCCTAAGCTGGCCTGAAGCATTGTACATACAGTTAACTACATAACAACACATCTCCCTTCCGGGATAATAATAAAACCAAATTAGCATGCCTCAATGAGACGTTTAGTGTTTTTTAGAAATTCTCCTACTTGTGTAACCGTCTTCTTGGATATTCTCAGTCGCGGTGGTGATCCTCCTCCTGGTGGTGGTTCTGCCGCTTGTAGTGGTTCCATCATTATTACTCAATAAATTGCTTCGTCATTTAATAAAATCTTTTTCATTGATTTGATGAACTCGTTCTTTGAATTCATTTTAATGCATTATTTCATGTAAACGATGATTTTTTTTATTGTTTCAGGATCCATTTTGGGTTTATCGTAAGCTGTTCTGGGAGATGTTAAAGCTCTTCCAGGGGCCGTTTAAACTGTCCCAGGAGCTGTTTAAGTTCTGTTCCAGGAGCTGCTTAAGGTGTTCTAGCAGCTGTTTAAACCCTTCCCTTTCGTGGAACCCAGGCGGATATTCAAATTTTACGCGCCTCGAAAACGCACCTTCATCGACCAATCACAAGATGCAGTCAAGACGAAAGGTAAAAGTGAAGGGGATAAAACGTAGATTGAGACCCCTATGTAAACCTTATGAGATTTTGGCCCAGAACCCTATCATATCTACTGGAGGGTGAAGTAGCGCAATATTCTGAAGATAAATTTTCCATAAATAATATCTTTTCGCATCATAATTTTGTTTTTAATATTTTTTTATGAATGTATTTTCATTGAAAATAGATACAGCAACACAACACAGTGAATAAAGTATTCAACATACTAATGCAAATAGTCGAATTGTCGATTTTAATCTCTGCTATTTATGTTACGCATGTTTTTCTACTATTCACAATAGTAATTATTTCGTTTCCATCGAAAATCTGTGTTAATATCAGTTACCTGATGTTTGTATATGTATGCAACATCCCTTTAATGACCTAGAGAAACATGGTCGTTTATATTTCCATATTTCCACAAATTTTCCACATAAGCGAATCCGTTAACCGCTTGTTTTTCGGGTTACGAGATATTGGATTTCACGGATTGATGAAACAATGTCGGTCTGGCATACTGAATTTTTTATGGCCTCACCACGCCCAAAAAAAGCCTATCATAAAAATTTATTTTAGTTGCTGAACTCTTTTCAACAAAAACATCATTAACCAAGTTGTTTGAAGTCGTTTCTACGTCCATAATATTCCTTCCCATCGAGAAAAATACCCTCTATTAATACAACGAAGAGTCCATAACGGTAAAAGCGAAGGGGAAATGCGAAAGCCGACATTCTCGCGTCCTCCACTGCCGTTCTACCGTAGTTCCCGCGCTCCAGTTGAACGTTACACAAAAGATATGTTTATTAAGCCGAAGGAACGCCGTAATTAGAGGAGGTATTTCATTTCCCCCGTTTTCACCTATTTTCCCTCGCCATTGCTACCCAGTCCTTTTACCCAGCGTTTTTTTCTTCTCTCTTTCTTCGTTCTCCTTTTTTTCCGTTGCCACCACTGCCCGAACAGTTCGCATAGTTTAATTTAGCACCGATATCTTTCGCTTCTGCTCGGCGTGAAACGTTTCCTTAATTTCCTTTTTATCTATCCTTTTTTTTTCACTGCACGCCTTTAATAAGAATTCTACCATCTCTGGAGATTACAAAGGCATGTTATAGGCGAGGCACTTGAGTAATTTAAGTGGATAAAGGAAAAAGAGCCAATTTCGTGCACTTACGATGTCCTTTCTATTTGGCAAAATGGAAGGAGAGAAAACCCAAAAGCAGTCATGAGAATAACGTTTAAATATATCTTCTATCTACTCTATAGCTAAAACTATTAATATTCATATCACTGGCTAGCAGATTAGTGTCATCAGCATATAAAATAAATTTCATATCAGCGGAGCAACTTGAAATATCATTAATATATATTAAAAATAAAACTGGCCTCAAAACTGAGCCTTGCGGCACGCCATGGTTAACGTTTATGAAATTTGATGACATGTCGTTCACTTCCACGCAATGCATTCTATCAGAAAGATAGGAGTTAATGAAATTCACCGCATGGAGCGAAAATCCATAATAGTGTAATTTATCTAATAACATGGTGGAGGAGACACAGTCAAAGGCCTTCGAGAGATCGCAAAAAACAGCCTGAACATATTCTCTAGATTCAAAGCCATCCTAAATGAAGGAGAGTAGATCATTTATGGCGTCTATAGTTGATCGAGATTCTCTAAACCCGTACTGCACCAAGCTTAATATATTATTATCATTGAGATATTTAATAAACCATGCTTTAATAACTTTCTCAAAAATTTTGCCAAGTATAGGAATAATTGCAATGGGTCTAAAATTATCCAGAATATCATGCGAGCCCTTCTTGTGCATTAGTAAATTATTATCTATATGAATTGTTTTTTTCTTTGACAAGGTTGTTGAAGTGGAAGGTTCGTATTGTTGTTGGGAGAAAGGTATTTGTTCTTCATTTGCGAAAAGTGTTGGAGTACTGGAAGTAGAAGGTTCTGGACGTACTGACAGTAGTTCTGATACTTGTTACACTTGCTCCTCTGATCGGGTGAACGTGAGGCGGATGAATGACCAAAAACCTAAAACAATCACCAGTGAATAATTCGCTCTTAGAAAGCTGCAAAAATGTTGTCAACAATTTTGATATTTGCCTGATTTTATTTATGGTACACCTTCCATACTGATAATTTATGAAAAATCGCTTGTGGGTTATGTGGTTTGGTCTCATTCCTGCATATTTTTTTACCAAGTTAACCCATTGCTTATTTGTAATTGTTAATAACCGTGGTAAATAATTTTTTGTTTTAAGTATTGTTGCAAGAATTGTGTCCGCTTTATATTCGAGATGATCTGTTAGCATCAAACTTAATTCTTCCCTTCTACATTCGCCACAGTAACCCATAATTAATGCAATCTAAAATTCGAAATTATTGTAAACTATATGATTATCTGCTAGAAATTTTCACTAAAAGAAACTGACTGTCAGGTGCATCATTTATAAATGTATTTATACGATCTATTTCTAAAGTTTTTGACTTTTTAGATTTATACCTTTGGGAAGATGGCTTCAACAGTGCTATTAGGTTTGCAAATTTGGATACATCCACATTTTTTTAGACATTTAACATGATGCGAAGCATTGAATAACTACACAATAGTATAAGGTAAAGTCAGGTAAGTGTGTAACCGGGGCAAGTGTGTAGTTGGCTACATTTATTTTTAAAATTAAAATATGGATGTCCTCTGTTATATTACTAATGTACTCAACTTCATACTAGTTTTACAACTAAAAAATCACGTCTCCTAACGTGTAATAACTTAGATATCCTGTAAATTTATCATATCTTATTAAAAAGGCATCAGCATAGTATTACACTCTTGGTCGAACTAAAGGATAATGCTAGTAATATATAAAATGCAGAACGGTTACACACTTGCCCCATTTTGCTGGGTAAGTGTGTAGTATTGACAGTGTTTAAAATTTCTTTTTTTTTTTCTAGTAAATCGTTGATAATTATAAAAGGCGTACCTATTGAAGGCTTACAACTAGGCATATATTACGTATTTCTATGTGTAAAATTTATCAAAATGTCTTATTATGTGAACATTTACATTTTCTTCACACTATGCAATTTTTACTACACACTTACCTGACTTTACCTTAGAAGATTTTTTAATTTGTCGCATCACTTCGAAGTATACTATAACTTCATTTTCTGTTATATATGATGTGCATTATTTTGCTCACACAAATTATTAAATTTGTGAAACTCCTTTTCATACACGTGTTTCGATTTCTGAGAAATGCATTTGTCAATTGCCCCTTGCGCTACTTTGCGTATTTCTGGGGGAGTATATTGATCATTTTCCATATTTATAAAATATTTGGCAAATACATGTTGTCAAAGTTATATGTGTAATTATAATATCTAATTCAAATATAAAATTTCAAATCAAGTGTCAAACTGAAATTCAAGTGTTAGTGCTAGCAACCCGACAAATAAAAAAAAAAGTTAAAACCTCCTTTCATATGTAAAAGTGTTTTGTCGCAAAAGTGCGTTTTATGAAACGTGTGTTTTAATACACCATTAAATCAGTTAATAAATAAAATATTACTTATAACATAACTTATAGGACACACGAAAAGCAAACAAGATAAGAAAAAGTGCAGATACATTCTTCAAAATAAATTATTAATAAATAAAGTTATCCTATAAATATATGTATGTTGTACATAAAACAAAACATTGTGATGATACTCTTTTGGTTTGGTAAGGTCTAAAATATCATGGCATGGATACGTATTTAATGCAAACATATTAATGCTTCGTTACTGCAATTACAATAATAATGTGATACACACGTATACAAGTAACATGTGCAGGCAGTATGTACTATAATACTGATTGATGATCCTATTGACCTTCCATTATTAATTAATCTATTGTTCAATGGTAACAGCTTATAAAGCTAACATTTACACAAGCATCAAGCACTGAGAGTAATTTATACAATTACACTTGGGTATTACGTACTTACTCAGAAGAAAGAACTCACAGCGTTTGGGTTTTAACGCATCTTATAATAAATTTCGTTTTTCGAAATGTATATAAAAAATATTAACTCTACCATAAACAAAACTTCTCACCGTAGATAACTAATTAAAGTTTGAAAAGTCCATGAGCTACTCGTTAAGTTATTCGCATCGGTAGATCGTAGTTCAAAGATCTGAAGTCAGCAGTCGAGAAAAGCATTACCAAGTTGACAAAGTTGATATAAAGTATAGATTCTTAAAGACGCGTTTAATGAGCAAAAAGCGAGCGCTAGTTTTACATGCAAAAGAAGTTGCTTGAGTGTTTTCGAACTCTACAATGCGCATAGTCATTAATCTCAGAACTACTCCTGCTTATTTCCTGAAGAGTGTTGTTTTCGATTTTTTTTTAGGATTATTTTTCCTACAAAGAAACAGAGTATTCCGAGAACAATTGTTACGCGAATTGGAAGAAAAAATTAAAAATAAGGAGGTGAAAACATTGTATATGGGCATAAGACGAGGAAAACACGGATATAAACCAAAATCTATGGTTTATAGAGGAGGAAATGGACAACTAATAACGGACGAAGAAAAAATTATAAAGAGATGGAAGGAATACTTTGAAGAACTTTTAAATAACGAGGTAGTGAATGAATATCCGTAAGATGATGAAGAAGAATTAGAACTATGACCTCTGAAGAGAAAGAAAATTGAACCGCCAACTGCGGAAGGGATAAAAGAAATTATTAAAAGACTGAAAAATAATACAAGCACTGGCGGAGATGAGTTAACAGCTGAAATTTTAAATATGGGGAGAAAAGCTAGTGGTAAAGATCAAAGTACTCTTAAATAAGATTTGGCATTAAAAACAGCTGCCGAAAGAATGGAATGAGGCAATTATATGCCCAATATACTAGAAAGTATATAAACACAATACAGTGTGTTAGTTCCTAACATACTCCTTGTGTCCATTATTTAATAAAATTGTCTAAATACTCCTAAGTTTCATAGGAGCCTATTAGGAAGGATCCAATTCTCCAAAGTAACCACTTCCTAAACAGACATCTAATCATTTGCATTTTAAATGCAGACAGCCGAAATGCATGAAATGCTAAAAAGAAAATTATGTGTCACCTTCACAGAAAAAAAAATTGTGTAAATTTTTAAACAATTATAAAGTTTCGCACAACAAGTTGTTGAATTCATTGGGACGAGCACAACTTGTATTAAAATTTCCCACAATTGTTGACGGAAGTTATCGCATTTTTTTGTAACAAAATGCCCACTTTTGTTATACAATTTATGTTGACATAACCTATATATTAGAGTAGTTAAGTGCAGATCACTTGTTACAAAATAGTATTTTGTGGTAATAGTTGTAACTAATCGTCAACAAAATATTTACATTTATTTTTGCTACTATTACAAATCTGTGTAGCGAACTGACATTAAGATTTTGCGTACAGATTAACTACGCTGCTGCTATAATTAATATACCTAGATCTACTGTATAATGTGTTTTTTTAAAACAATTTGTAGTTCTGTTGCACAATTTGTTGACATAATCTAACTATAAAAGGAGTATAAATTACATATTGCTTGCGGCAAATGCAATAGTGAATTTTCAGTGGAATTTTGCGCACAGTAAAGCTGGACTGGGTTAAGTAATTTGCGAAGTTTGATCTCATTAATTTATTTTGTTCTGTATGTGACATTGCCGAATCTTCCTTCGCCGGTATACAATGTTTTTTTTTTCAGTGAATACACCAAATTAACTTTTTATAACCGTGTTTGAGTGAAATAGGAGAAGACCCATCTTCACAGCAATGCCTGTATCACATATACCTATTGAACGTAACTATATATGTAAAAAACTTCGCCATAATAATAATGCTTAGATCACAGAACCTACAAAAGTGTCGGCTAGGTTTGAAAAAAAAGTTATTTCAACATAAATATTACATCACGTTAACTACAATTGTCGTTAGCGTAATCCTTATTTCTTAATAATATTCACTTTGTTAATTAAGAGTATTTATTGTTTAAGTGAAATTAATGGTTTGTTAAATTAATAAACTAGAACTAACAAAATATAATCATATTATTTTTATACCAATTATTTTCTTAATTTTCGCAATATCTCTAAAATAAACGAGATTTTACTAGTTTGAGGGTTTGTTTGTTGATTTCATTAACGACAATACTTAAATCTCGAGGGATGTTGACAGTTGGTGGATACAATTATTACTGCTATGTCGACAGTCAGATGCCCGTCTTAACATTAGCTTTTGCTTCAGAAACAGCAATTTGTAAATTTGGAGGTATGTCCAAGATCTTGGCAGAATATTGCAATTATTGTAAATAATTATTAATCGATCGGTGAGCTGGTGTTCAAGTAGGTACTATAAAGTTGCCCAGTGTAAAAATTCTCGTTTATAACTTTTCCCCACTCCGTCAGATGCAATTTATTATATTTATTAGTTGTAAAATATTAAACATTTCACAATATTTTAGTGTAAATATTACTATGCGGATTCTTCTTCGTGTTCGGTTTTGTGTTTCAAAGTTTTAAATTCGCTATTCATTCAAGCAAGCGGACATCTTCAATAGCAGCACGCGAGTGCAATTGGAAACTATTAATTCTACTAAACCTGCCCCAAAGATATATCGGCGGTTTGCGTCCTAGATAGAACGAAAAAAGAAAAAAACAAGGAAAAGAAGGTAGTTCGTGGTATTGATTAAAACCATCTCGTGACGCGAATACCTACATTTCAACTGTAAAATCTTAATGTCGTTTACCCTCTCGTTCGTCCTCGAATTACAGCGACATCCGTAATAATTTTCCCACTAAACATCGCCGAAGATACACCGAGGACCCTCTCGTACACGCCGCAGACATTAACGGCACGTGTCCTTCCCTACTATAGCACTCCAAAATAGGTCGGCGGATCATCATCTTGCCTGTACATCTGTTATGGGGCGCCTGTATTGTTGCAGAACAGGAATTGGAGAAAAGTATGAGCTAGTTTGGAGTGTGAGTGGGGACGCGGAATTGCCGAATCTCGGCGTAAAAGTGGAGGTCATTTGGATAGCAGCTAGAACGACGTTGGAATACGGAATTACTTGTTACCGTCGCGTCCTTTTGTGGAAGGCACCCTATGTTACGTTTTGGAGATATTCTGGGGTGCATGCAGCTGTAAACGAAGGAATTTTTGATTCATAGAGTAAAATTCTAAAATTTCAAAAATTACAAAGCTTGCTTTTGTACTTTTTATGTTTAAAATTCATGAAGCATTTTTATTGATTAGGTAAATTGGCTACCAAAATTCTAATTAAGGCAATATATAGAAATATCGCATGCCATATTTCTTTTTCTAAAGTTTCTCTTACAATAATTCGCTAAATAAAGTAATGTTAACAGTCCATTAAGAGTAGTAGAAGTGAATGCATGTATTGGATAAAATATAGTGTATCTAATAATAAATTATTGTACCAGAAATTATTTTCTTTTCTAGTTAAAACAAGTTCCTTTTGTAATCACTTTTGTCCAAGGATACTAAGGAAACTTGATATAGTTTGATATAGAAACAGGTCACATTAGACAGTAACTATTTATTTTTGGAATAAATACAAAGGTCCAGTGTTTTTGCTGATGATCATAGCTTTGCCATCAAAACCTGCGTTCAGTGTAGCAGAATTTATGACGAGATATTTTAAAGTGTGTAGTGTCGTCCGCGCCACATTTGTGAGTATTTATGTCATGTGCCATCTACATTTTTAAGAACGTTGTACATCAAGTTTTCTTTTATAGCAGTGACCTTGTTATTTTAGTGTTGGTGATTATTTTTGAACATTAATGTTTACCACGTTTATTCTTAACCTTTTTTACTTGTTTAATTTCATTCTTAATCTTAATCATAGTTTTAATTTTTCTATAATTGTTGATTTTAATTGATTATTTGGTCCATTGTGAATGTTAATAAACATTTTTTCATTTTTCATTAGCTTATCCCGTTATCAAGGGATGTTTTTTTGTAGTTATTTGCACGGCTGGTAAATCTTTTTTTGTACTATTGTAAGTACACTAATCATTTCTGTAATTAAATTGTAACATTCATGTCCCCAACAGATAATCTCTAATGAAATTTTTTAAAAAGCTCAGACTGTAAGAGGATCTCTCTTTGAATTATTTCCTGCTATCTCAGTATCTCTTATTTTGACAGTTCCTTACTTTAATTTCCACTTGCAAATTGTGATATGGAAAGATTGTTTTCAATATACCTACAATCCTATATTGACGTTTAAGAGAAATACATTAACAAAGAAAAGATTAGAGAATATGGTGATTATGCTTAGGAATTCCAACAACTTTCAAAATTATAATAAAAGCAAACATACGATATTACAATCTTTCAAAGAAAAAAAAGTTCTTTAAATGAAAGAAATACTTTATCTCTACTAAAAATAATCATTTTTTTTTCAAACAATACATGTTTCTTTCACTGAACTAATATTATTTTCAGTATTTTCAGTAATGTTCTAACGGAAAGAAATTTTAAATAGGGCCCAAGAAATATTTTTTTGAGAGTATATATTATCTTTGTTGTTATTATAGTGACTAAAGCGTCATCTAAAAGTCAAAAATTAAAGGAATATCAGTTTATGTCAAATACCTATATTAATAAAATATGGTAATAGTATATCCTAATTAATAAGTTTTGATGTGGTTAAATTCATTGCTTTAATATGCATCTGTATTGCAATATTTTGTTAATATAACTGACATAAACTAATATTCCTTAATTTTTGATTTATAGTGTTTTTCACACTTACCATTTTACGAATTTTTCATTTAATACCAAAGAGAATTTTTGAATGTACCCAAAGCACATTTATAAAATAAATTATAACTTGTTTACAGAGATAAATAGTAAAACTGTAAGAAAATATTAAAATAATTATAAATTAAATTATATCCATCACATTAATGCAAAGAAATATGTAAGAATAAAGTATAAGATGTATAAATTCTATGTTACCTAAAATTTGTTGGCACAATAAATAAGTTTATGTCTACAGATGACATGAACATTTAATTTGAATACAAGTGTATTGGTTAAATTGCAGAAAGACATAGGTTTGAATATAACCTTTCAAAAACCTTTGTTTCTTGTCTAGTATTAACAGAATCATTGTTTTTTTTTTTAATATGTATTAATTTTAAAGTGCTTTTTGCTTTTTAAACATGTTCTTTCCTTAAAGTTTTGGCTTCGTTAATTTTTTTTAAGGAAGTAATGTTGTTTCAATATTTATGACTTTTTAACCTTTCAAAACGATGTTGCAATTAGACTGGCTATAATGTAAAGAACCAATTGTGCAAATTCGATATGTCTGATCTTAGTACATCGAAGTTTAATCCGTTTATAAATATAATAAGTTTAATAATAAAGGTGGCTCATATTAGTGAAGGTAGATAACATAAGAAAGGTAGTAATTTAAATAAAATCATGTTACTTTTGAGGCGAAAATCAATGTTTCTTTTCGAACTAAATATTTTTTTTTTAATGATAATTTAAAATATTCTGTACAGTCGACAATGTTCTTCCCATTTCTCTAAGCATTTTGAAGGTTATGGACTATTACCTTTAGTATAAAACTGAAGCTAATTCAGTCTACAAACAACTGTATGTTATTACCAACATATAAACTTCACCAGCGAAAACACGTAAAAGAAAAATACTTGTTATCGGTGAGATGAAATGATTGGTTGGCGTATTAGTGCAGGTATTGGAGGCCCAAAATAACAAAGCAAGCGAATTTTCCTTCTTGGGTCGATAAGGGAAGATGTGATTATTTCGAACATTATTGGAACTCATAACAAATAATTGAATGAGAAAATGGCAAGAGGAATTTCGACATTAAAAGAACAACCGTGGAAAAATAAACTTGAGAATTGTACCTTATCAACTATAAGTGAAGGGTACTTTTGTCGACGAATGCTAGCTAATATATAGTTAAGTATCGCAGCTTTCATTGGCATTGAGAGTTTGACCTACGAACTCAACAGCGGTAGATATAATTTTCCGCGAGTTTATAGTACGAAGCAGTGTATTTCAAGCACAGCTTATTATTACGGCAAGCCGAGAATCACGGATTTAACCAGCTGTAATCTCTCAGACAATATATACATATAGAATTTACTATATTTGCTGCAATTATCTCTCGTTGTTCCTCATATGCCATTCGATCGCAACTATTTTAAACACGTTGAATTTTGTTTCTCGTGGCCGTAAGGTCCGTAAACAACATCACAGAAATGAAATTGTGAAATGGTAAGTAACCCTTAATTTTTTTTTTTAAATAATATAATAATTATTAAATCGCCAAATTGTTATGTATAGTATTTTAGTCGGCAATGGTGATGTAGGAATCTCTGAAGAATATCAATACTAAAGAAGATTTAATGTTGGTTAATGCCCAAATGTAATCATTAACACCTAATACTCAAATTATCAAATTATTTTACAATATTTTACGCAGACTGCTGTCTCCAAAAAGCATGACAGCGAATTTTATAGGACTACTATCAAGTAAATTTAAATGTGCAATCAGCGATTGGGTTTAATATTTTACGCAAAATGTATTCCATTATCCCATTCCATGGAATAACAACTTATATACATAGGATTAAAACCAATCTGTGTATTTTCTGCATAATTGTGACACGTGTCGTAACGTAAATATATAAAAAGAAAAGGGCCTCTGATTGATCCTTGTGGAATTCCAGGGGGCATTCAGAAGAGTCGTCATGTAACATACATTAAAAGATCGATAATACAATTTTCAACAATTATAATTAATCTTTTTTCTGCCAGTTATGTAACAATGGCAATTTCTTTTTATTTTATTTAATTTTTACTGTTAACTTATATAATTCGCTCTATTTATATATTTTTGGAAATGTCAGTATTTTGTATTGAAGAAAACTATATATTCTTTTTTATTCAATTTTCAAAATATACAGGAAAATGGTATAAGTAAAAAGAAGTTTCGAAGCTTAAAAATATAATTTAAATCAATAATAAAATATCGTTATCCTCAAAGAAATATATACAAATAGAGTGAATTATATAGAAATAAACTGGTAAATAAATAATAAAATTTAATATACAAAGTTTACTAATTAACAACGAAAATAATGGTGCCATTTTATGAACATCTATAAGATTATATGTAGGTTGGTAAACCTGTATTATAAATGACTACAAACTTACAAACACAACAAATATGTATAGAATCCCACCATAAGTTTATTCAAATTTAGCATTTTTTTTTTGGCAATTTAAAGCTAAAAGAACATCTTTGATATTTTTTTTTCAATAGTTGAATAACTTTTGCAATATTTGGAAATATTTAAACATTTGTTTTTCAATTTTTTCTCGCTCATAAATACTATGAAACAAAAATGATAAAAATCAAACATTTATTAAACCTTAGATTTAGGTTCCAAAGTCCAAGTCTATGGGCCCTACCCATAATTTTTTTGTTGAGAATATTTGATTTGCGTGTGATTGGAGTGGGGGACCTCTCAATACTTAAAAAATAAATTAAAACAACAACGTTTTGATTGTATACACAAGGCAATTAAACTGCTCTAGCAGATCGTTATACGAACAAAGAGCATAGTTTCAATTTTGAAGATACTAAAACTTACATCAGGAACCAATATTCTCTAATTCTCTGATCAACCTGACTAATGCTTATTTAACTGGACGTGAATTTTTTGTATCCTACAATGGCTACTGTTCTGCAAATCGATTGATTACGTCGGGAGTGCCACACGGTTCCAACTTGGGTCCGTTATTCTTCTTGTTATTTGTCAACGATGTCTCTACTATGGTGGATTGTCAGCTACTGATGTTCGCAGATGATATCAAAATATTTTCATCCATAACATCCAGCCAGGATTGCTTGAAATTGCAGGCGGATCTATGTTTGTATCTGATTGGTATATGCAAAATAGATTGGATTTGAATGTATCGAAATGCAAAATCCTAACTTTTACTCGAAGAAAATCCGCCATCTTACACAATTACACTATAGGATTGGAGACGCTGATGCGGTGCACTAAAACCAAATATTTGGGAGTACTATTCGATACTCAATTGAGTTTTAATGATCATGTTACGGAGATTGTATCTTCAGCTACGAGAAGCCTGGGTTTTATTCTGCGCAATACAAAAATGTTCACCAACATATATGCTTTGAAAACGTTATATTTTTCTTTGGTACGCTCCAAACTAGAGTATGCTGCCATCATATGGAGCCCATACTACAATGTGCACATAAGCGCAATTGAAAATGTACAAAGACGCTTTCTCAAATATCTCTGGTTTAAAACGTACAATATTTACCCATACAGAGGTTTTCCACACGAAACCTTGCTAAGTGCCTTTTCTGTAGCCGTTGGAGTTAAGACATAGTAATACTTGTCTTTTTTTTTTGTACAAAATCCTTCATAATGAAGTCGACGCTCCACTCATGCTGAGTAAATTGGCCTTCTTCGTACCGCGATCGTCCGCTAGAAACGTCCCAACGTTCTACACATTGGCAGCCCGTACCAACATGATGTTCAGATCGCCAGTCTTTCGAATGTGTAATAGTTACAACCGTGTGTGGTCTGAGTGTGATATATTTAATTATTCCCTAAAACAATTGTTAGACGTTAATATTAACAGCTTCGTATAATGTTTCTTTCCTCTAAGTATATATGTTTATGAATTTCAATTTATTAACTTTATATATTTTTTTTTTACCGTTTCATATGTTCTACACGTGGATTTAGCCTGATTTAATTTGATTCAATATATATGTACATTCCTTTATGTTAATTTGTATATTGTCCTTAATATGGTCACTTGTACTGTTGGGCAATAAATATTATTATTATTATTATTATTATTATTATTATTAATAAGTTTTGATGTGGTTTCATTCATTGCTTTAATATACATCTGTATTGCAATATTTTGTTAATATAACTGACATAAACTAATATTCCTTAATTTTTGATTTATAATGTTTTTCATACTCACCATTTTACGAATTTTTCATTTAATGTCAAAGAGAATTTTTGAATGTACCCAAATCAACATTTATAAAATAAATTATAACTTGTTTACAGAGATAAATAGTAAAACTGTAAGAAAATATTAAAATAATTATAAATTAAATTATATCCGTCATATTAATGTAAAAAAAATATTTAAGAATAAAATATAAGATGTATAAATTCTATGTTACTTAAAATTTGTTGACACAATAAATAATTTTGTTTGTGCCTTTAGGTGACGCGAAAATTTAATTTGAATACAGGTGTATTGGTTAAATTACAGAAAGACATAGGTTTGAATATAACCTTTCAAAAACCTTTGTTTCTTGTCTAGTATTAACAGAATCATTGTTTTTTTTAATATGTATTAATTCTAAAGTACTTTTTGCTTTTTAAACATGTTCTAAATATTTTTTCAATAATATTTTAAACTAACAGCAAAAGAAATATACATTTATGGATATTCTGTACAATCGAAAATGTTCTTCCCATTTCTCTAAGCATTTTGAAAGTTATGGACTCTTACCGTTAGTATAAAACTGAAGCTAATTCAGTCTACAAATAACTGTATGTTATTACCAACATATAAACTTCACCAGCGGGAAGACGTAAAAGAGAAATTCTTGTTATCGGTGAGATGAAATGATTGGTTGGCGTATTAGTGCAGGTATTGGAGGCCCAAAATAGCAAAGCAAGCGAATTTTCCTTCTTGGGTCGATAAGGGAAGATGTGATTATTTCGAACATTATTGGAACTCATAACAAATAATTGAATGAGAAAATGGCAAGAGGAATTTCAACATTAAAAGAACAACCGTGGAAAAATGAACCTTAGAATTCTACCTTATTAACTATAAGTGAAGGGTACTTTTGTCGACGAATGCTGCTAATATATAGTTAAGTATCGCAGCTTTCGTTGCGCAACACTTTGGAATTGAGAGTTTGACCTACGAACTCAACAGCGGTTTATATAATTTTCCGTGAGTTTATAGTAGGCAAGCAGTGTATTTCAAGCACAGCTTATTATTATGGCAAGTCGAAAATCACGGATTTAACCAGCTGTAATCTCTCACACAATAAAACTCTATAGTTTACTATATTCGCTGCAATTATCTCTCATTGTTCCTCATATGCCATTCGCAAATACTATTTTAGCGTACCTTACTCCTCTAAAGAACCCAAAAAACCCATAATTTTTTTTTTTAAATAATATAATAATTATTAAAGCGCCAAATTGTTATGTATAGTATTTTAGTCGACAATGGTGATGTAGGAATCTCTGAAGAATATCAATACTAAATAAGATTTAATGTTGGTTAATGCCCAAATGTAATCATTAACACCTAATACTTAAATTATCAAATTATTTTAAAATGTTTTACACAGACTGCTGTCTCCAAAAATCATGACAGCGAATTTTACAGGCAAAATGTATTCCATTATTCCATTCCATGGAATAAATATATTTAATTTATATACATAGGATTAAAACCAATCTGTGTATTTTCTGTATAATTGTGATACTTAAACGTGTCGTAACGTAAAAATATAAAAAGCAAAGGACCTCTGATTGATCCTTGCAGAATTCCAAGGGGCATTTAGAAGAGTCGTCATGTAACATACATAAAAAAAATCGATAATACAATTTTCAACAATTATAATTAATCTTTTCTCTGCCATTTATGTAACAATGCAATTTCTTTTTATTTTATTTAATTTTTACTGTTAACTTATATAATTCTAATATATATGTATATAATTTAAATCAATAATAAAATATCGGTATCCTCAAATATATACAAATAGAGTGAATTATATAGAAATAAACTGGTAAACAAATAATAAAATTTAATATACAAGGTTTACTAATTAACAACGAAAATAATGGTGCCATTTTATGAACATCTATAAGATTATATGTAGGTTGGTAAACCTGTATTATAAATGATTACAAACTTACAAACACAACAAACATGTATAGAGTCCCACCATAAGTTTGTTCAAATTTAGCATTTCTTTTTTAGCAATCTAAAGCTAAAAGAACATCTTTGATTTTTTTCTATAGTTGAATAACTTTTGCAATATTTGGATATATTTAAACATTTGTTTTTCAATTTTTTTTCGCTCATAAATACTATGAAACAAAAAAGATAAAAATCAAACATTTATTAAACTTTAGATTTAGGTTCCAAAGTCCAAGGCTATGGGCCCTACCCATAACTTTTTTTTGAGAATATTTGATTTGCGTGGGATTGGAGTGGGAATATAAACTATTAATATCGAACATAGTATACTATATACCAGTGTTGGGCTAGCTAGGGGAAGTGAAAAAAATTTCTACAGCGATTATACATACTCGTGTTTTGTCGGCTCTCAATAAATCACTAGTTAACACTGCTTCCCACTCAAGGCGCGAATAAACACGAGTGTATCTAGTCGCTGTAGAAATTTATTCACTTCTCCTATCTTGCCCAACACTGCTATATACCATGCAATGAGTATTAGGCTGTTTATATTGGTCAGATCTCTTAATACTTAAAAATAACAACACCGTTTTGATTGTATACACAAGTCAATTAAACTGCTCTAGCAGATCATTATACGAACAAAGAGCATCAATTTTGAAGATACTAAAATTTTACAACAGGAACCAATGTGGTCAAAACGTTTATGTTTATAAATGTAGGTACTGCAGTGTCAAACATGAAAAGACCATTAATTTTACAATAGGATAGGAATAGATATTTTAACGGGGAATCGAATGCTGAAAACTGAAATTCGATATCTTTTACCGTTTCCGAGAGAAAATGTGCTGAAAATCGTTAAATTTCCTTATTTTTCACTCCTAAATCGTCAGTTTGTGTGCAAACTACCGCTCAGATTTTGTTCTCCGTCGGCGGTATTCACGTGGTCGTTCCGAATCTTTTGAGACCAAGCCGAACCCTCAAGCTATTGCCGTTCCGGAGCTATGTTAAAAAAAAACGGAAAAAGCACGTATTTCTTCGCCGAACGCACTTTTCGACGAGGATTCCATTTCTGACAACACCGTACATAAATCGGTAAAAAATCACCGAAACGTTGAAATAATTCCAACATGTTATACACCCAGAATAAGCGTCACTTTGAGAGGAATCGAATGGCGCCGCGCCCGTCCTCCTAGCTCTCACCGTTCTCGAGATGTGGGCGTTTAAAATTAAAATCGACGCTACGTCACCCATGGTGACCTTTAGAAGCGTATTTCCATGAGGAATCGAAAGACGAAAAGCGCGGTTCGCTATCTTTAACCGTTTCCGAGATATTTGAGGTCAAAGTTTTGAAAAATCAAGTTAACGCTGGAGCCTTCTAACCTATCAGAAGCGCATTTTGACGGGGAATCGAATGGTGAAAAGCGCAATCTGTTATCTCTAACCGTTTCCGAGATATCGAGGTTGAAGCTTCGAAAATTAAAATCGACGCTAGAGCGTTCTAGTATAGCCTATAAGATTGGAAAGTTAAGTAATATTTATGCTTATTTATTAAGGTTTAATCTAACAACTTAATTTAAAAATATGTTTACCCATTTTTGGTTCAAATGATTTTGTTTTATAACAGCAGTGATTTTGGCTTCTCAATTTTATTGTAAGTGAGTTGGTCACACTTTGTTGTTGGTATCATTGTTAGATTCCGCGGCTAAACTTACCTTTTGAACATGTGGTTCTCAGGCTTTCAACTTTATTAATCTTCTAATTTGCATCTTACAAATTAACGACAATAAATTGCCGTCTCCATACTTCTGACTATTTCTGTACAAATTAGGTTTATATTAATTTTTTCTAGATTTACATTACTGCTCTGTTAAAACACAAATTACTTTATTTAATAATGGCAATATTATTTAATTTGTTTCGAAAAATTAAAAAAGGCACATTATAAAAAGAAAAAAGAAATTAACCGAAACCATATACTAAGATATAATATTATTTGATACATTACTAGTATTTCATATCCTCCTTCAAGATGCGAAGGATTTGCGAGAATTGCTAGTGATTGCACGAAAGTCGTCCTAGGAGACAACATGTGGATGTCTCCAGAACCTAATATACTGTATTCACTAACTCGCACAATATTGCGAACAACTCATATATATCTCCATTCTTTCTGGAATTGGATGCGCAGTAGGTATAACCCCTCCAGGAGTTATTTCGTCAATAACGTCATGCCGCGTTGAGGTGATATCTCAGGCAAAGGACCAAGATCAGCCCGATTTATGGCAAAATGACCTTAGCCATTCGTTCCTTTGCACTCTCTCCGCGTTTTGCCACGTTTTTACACCCTTCTTCGTTTGGTTTTTATATGTAAATTCGCCGGCGTAATCTCTTTTTTGTATTTTACTGTGAACGTAATTTCGTATATACGCCACCGGAGTTGAAACAGCATCTCCTGCCGTCACGATAAGATGTTGCCTGTAATAAAGGCGAATCTATGGGACTGGTGAGAAATATGTTTATTTTGCCAATAGAAGATGGCGTCGTTTTTAAGGTTCGCACTAAAAGGAGAATGATTGGCGTAATCAAATTTAGAGTATTAATTACCGTACCACAAAATAAAAATGTTGAATTTTATACTAAAAATAAGTAGCAAAGTTTTTACCTCCGTAATGGACCTACAGAAACGAAAATTTGTCTAGTTTAATTTCACTTTATTAAGAATTTTCATTACAGTTTCTCAGTTTTTTGGGGATTTAACACTGATAAAAATCACTTGGAATATAAGATGGACGAATAACTAATGAGAAGTGTGGGTTTTTTTTGCCTTAAAATTATTAATTATTAATCATTAATGAAATGGAAATTTCCTAGCTAATGAGAAGCCAGTAACATTTATACTTTATTATATTCTAAGTATTCAATGAACGTTATATGTGAAGGTTAGATAAGAGTAATAAAACTCGTTCTTTCGTTCATTTAATATTTATTATTTGATTACTAGTTTCGGCTTTTTAAAAAGCCATCTTCAGATCAATGTCAAAAAAAAAATACAAATAAATTAAATAATCTAATGTATATAATTATTTAATTTATTCAATAAATTAGACACGGTTTTCATATGTTTGAATCATTGTCATTCTGTGTAAAAGTTTTTCTTATACTTAAATTTTATATTTAATTTATTTGTATAATTGTTGGTGTCCGCTTAATTTATTTTCATGTTTGGTGATTTTGATAATCGGAACTAGTAATCAAATAATAAATATTAAATGAACGAATAAACGAGTTTTATATCTCTTATCTAACCTTCATTTATACTTTAGGTAAATTAATGTTTCATTAGCAGGTGTTCGCATTTCGCTATTGGAGTGTATATAATTTACTTTTTTATTTATTTGGGATGTAGGAGTAGAATAGCTACCTCAGATTAGGGTTAGAGCGACCACTGAGGTCTGTTTTACCGCGACCTTTTCAGGTCTATTATGATCTCCTTTGTACTGGAAAGCGGCTTTCCAACTTCGCCTTCTTAATTAGGCCTGTCATCATTGAGTGCAGCTCCTTTATGTAACTATATTTGTTTAGAGGTCCTCTAAAGCCAGTACTAGAAACATTTTCCCCGCCAGGCCATTGAAGTGACACACAACATGGCCACAGAGCACCCATGGGAACAGGGTTACTTTCTCTTATAAGCAGAATCTGCAATAAGTTCCTCAGTCAGATCTATGTTATGCATATGACTACGTGGTTTCAAATGAAAATCATTTTTGAAGTCCTTCTGTGTTCACCAAATAGGTGGTTAGTAAATTCAGGCTTTTGTTTCTCTAAGAAACATTTTGCACGTCTTTATCTTGGTTGTTTGTGCCACCCTCCTTGCAGTTATTATGTATCCATTCAATGACGGATTTTCCAACTTGCATTCCAGTTATGCCGAAGGAAAGGCCAGCTTCAACGGATGATCTTGACGCACGTCGCGTCGTCTAGTTAGATCGTCATTCTCTTTCCTGTCCGTGTACATAGAAACTCAGGCCAATATTAATTTCCTTTGGGTGCCTTTAGAGGACTTACGCAGTTCTAAACCAATCTAGAATCAACACTTACGAACTAATCGCTTTAAATATTGCCTGGCTGTCAGAGGAAATGACAATGACAATTGCAGCAACCTCAGTCTAGAACACTGGCGCACAGGGGGGTCAAATCTCACGAAGCTGGCTTAAAGCAGAAATTTTTCGGCCAAAACGACTGTGGTGTGTTCTAAAACTAGTTAGAGACTACAAACAATCCCTCAATACACTGGCACGAGGCTACACTGTATCTCTGATTTGGCTGCTAGGACATCAGGATATAAAGGGCAATACAATAGCCGACGAGCTAGCTAGGAAGGGTTCTCAAAGACATTTCATTGGTCCAGAGCTCGTATGTGGAATTACCAATAACTCTTCTAAAAGGGAGATTTGGACCTGGTTAGATAAAGAAAATACAAAGAATAGAGTTCGATTGAAGATCATCTCTATACTAAAGCGCTAATAGGGAATGGGGATGCTAAATTCTCTGATAGCCTACTCAGACGCAACAAGAAAGAAGTTAAAACCATTACTGGGTTAGTAACTGAACACTGTCTGCTAAAAAAGCATCTATACAACACGGGTCGAGTAAGCGAACCGTGGTGCAGAAGATGCGAACTACAGGAGGAAATGAGTTTACATGTAATCTGCACATGTGACATGTGGCAGAAACATTTCAGGAAGGATCTATCGGGGCCCTCGAAGATTCTTAAGTTTTCACTGGGACGTACTGGGCTTTATAGAGAACACCAAGCTGCTCTAGTGGAAGTAGGAGATTTAACAGGGACGGTACAATGAGCACCTAGCTTAAGTGCCTGGACTGCAAGCACTAGCTCAATTGCCTGGACTATAGATGCCCGCCTTAACTTAAAAAAGAAGTCTTTGGGGTACTACGTTTGGCATGATTAATGATTGGGAAATTGTGAATATGCCCAGGTGTATTTATATACATCTATGCATGTTGTAATGCCATAAAACTGAAAATCGTCTTCTTATTAAAATATGATTTCCACGTCGTAGCGTCATAAGTAAAAAAAAACAGCTTATATTTAAATGTCTAATAAAAGATCAAATCCATAAAAGAAATGCATCATAACCATAGATTTTTACTATTTCCTATAAGAAAAAAATTATAGCAGTGGAAAAACGTAAAAATTTTTTTTTTTAACTATCAAATTGTAAAATAAATAAATTCTGCATTTTTAGCTTCAGAGCAGTGAATTAGTATTAAAGATTATGTTTACGTAACCTTTAAGATAAATTTGCCGTTAATCTCAAATTCCTTACATCTTTGCATTATAATTTCTTCATATCAGAAACTCTACAGGGTGTAGCATTTATATTTCCTTTTCCTTTCCTACAAAACTATCTTTGCTGCGAAACCAAATTTAAAATTGATTGCGCAGGAAATTAATGGACGTTCGTATAGATATTGCGGTTTATGTAACAGTGAAACACGTCGTTAGATTTATTTTCCTTTTTGCTTTGTCTTGCTACATACGCTTTCTATAATATCGCACCTTTTTGCATTTTCATTGTGAGCTTTACGGGAATCAGTATAATAAAACTTTATATCTAGATCCTATAGCAGTACATCCACATGTGTTTACATCGTAAATTGCAGAGGTTTACTCCTCTAACACTGAATATGCAAACTATAAAAATGCCATGTTTACGGGGGAAATTAGACTATATAAATTTTATTTAACAATTTAAAAATTTTTAAAATACACCTTGAATGTACCTACCAGTAAAGAAAATAGACTAGTATTCTGTGTAAAAACTTGTCTACTTTGAATTATTAAAAGATATCAGCTATTATGGATAGTAAAGAAGAGATTCCATTCTTAAATTTTTATATTCGGATGTTATACCTTATTGTTTTACTTTGGTTTGTGTAATAGCTACATAGACTAACATGTTTTCTTTGATTTTGTTTTCAGAGTGCTATATTATTTCCCACATTCGTATCTGTAAATAATCTGACTAAGAATGTGCACCTAGTTCAAGTGCCTGGAAGAAGAAGAAGAAGAATAAGTAAAATGTTATATATCCAAGTTATTTAAAATAAACTACGTACCTAAAATATTATTATCGATGCAATGTTATTGTTTCCACCGTATACTGAGAAAAAAAATTCTTTGTCGTTAATAAATGTGCATTAATCTAAACAAATTCTTCTTTTAAATAGTAGCAAATAAACATTTATTAGGTCCTAAGAAAAGAATTACTGGAAACAAATAGTGATTTAGCTAGGATATTACTTCCTTATGAAAAAGTTTAATTTGAAAATAATCGGTATCAGTTGCAAAGTAAAATTTCTTTGTTTGGAATAGCAGAGCATATTTGGTTGAATAACTCCGCAGTTGATATTCACGTAAATATTTATTTGATTGTAAAAAACCAAATTATTTGAAATTAATAAAGGATATTTTTGGTTTAATAATTTGTACCAAACTATATTATTTCATTACGCATATTATATAAAGACTCCAATTATTGTCCACGGTATGGTTTCGCCCTCATATATTTTCCGTAAATATGAAATTACACCTGTAAACAACAACAAACCATTGTACGCCAGTTGCTCGTCGACCACCAAAATAATATGCAAAGGGGAAACTGCAAGAGATAATAGTCCCCAAGAAATATATATCTGGCCGGTAATAATAGATAAACATTTGATAGCTTTGTCTGCCCTGTAGTAAACTTATATCGAATATAGAGAGTTAGTGTAGTGAAATAGGGGAACAGCCATCTTCACTGCAATTTCTGTATTCGTAAAATAAGTACTAAAACATATTTGCTACTATAGGTCAGAACATTTTACTATTATATGTTTAGAACATCATGACGTGATGATTTAAGTAATACAATTTTAACGTAAATTAACTACTACTTTGTTTGTAACTATACTGACTTTGTATGACATAAATAGTGTAACGAGCGCCAACTTTTCAACTGGCGGTTCCGATAGGCGTCCCTAGATGGCGCTAGCATAGCGGAAGAAGAACTACCTACGACGAATAACAGGGGCAGCACCGGGTCGAAGATTCGAGAATATTCTTCAGAATCTTCGAGGACGTTCTTAAAGCCCCCGAACAATCTGGAAGTTCGCGCCAGCTATAAATAACGCGTCGGGTTGGCCAGGAGGCAGTCAATCGATACGAGTTCGATAGTGCGGTCGCGATTGAATTAGTACATGTAATATAAATATCGTTTACATAAATAAAGACATTAGTGGTTAAGTGATATAGTTAATAAGCATTTTTAATAGATTTTAATTACCGTAATAGTGTTAATAGAATAAGTGAATTTAAATATATCGCCTGTGTGTTTTTCTAAAACCCCGACAACGTTTTAAGAACCGAAAAACGTTACAATTGGTGTCAGGTGTGGGGTATTTGGCGATATATTAGTGGACTAATAGTGTTTAATTAGAAACAATGGCAGCGAAATACTGTAAATTAGTGGACTTGAAAGTGGTAGATCTCAAACGCGAATTAGAAGAAAGGGATGAAGATACGAGTGGAAGGAAGGCCGAGCTTCAGTCGAGATTAAGAAGAGCAATAGAAGCAGCTGGGGAAGATCCTGGGACATATTTGTTTGAAGTGTCTGGTGGTAATGGCGAACTTCTAGTAGAACTTAGAAACATAGAAGAGAAAGTTCTAGAAAATTCTCAGAAAAATATGGAAAATTCTAGAAAACTAGAAGAGAAAGTTCTAGAAAATTCTCAGAAAAATATGGAAAATTCTAGAAAACTAGAAGAGAAGTTCTAGAAAAAAATTGAAAACATGGACGAGAAGATATAGAAAATTCTAGAAAATTGGAAGAAAAAATTATAGAAAATTCTCTTAATGTCAAACAGGAATTAATGAATAGAATCGACGAAAAATTCCAAGAAGAAAAATCTAGAATGATTGAAGAATTGGACGATCGCATGAAGGTGCTAGAAGAACAAATTCATTCTGGAACCATACGAAACACGGAAGAAACTGGAAATTCTACCAATACGGGAAGCACTCAGATGGAACCAAGAAATCCAGTGCCCATCTGTACGGTTCAAAATAAATGTGACCTGCCTACATTCGACGGGGAAGACTCCCTTGGAAGACTATTTGACGCTGCTGGATACCACGGCTACGGTATATGGGTGGGCGGAAGCTACCAAAGCAGCCATGTTATCAGTAGCTCTGCGCGGCGATGCGTTGAAGGTACTCCAAGCTATTCCTTCGACGGAGCGACAAAATTACCAAACACTACTTAATCAATTGGAGATGCGTTTCGGTAATAAACATCTGCAGCAAGTATATCGCTCGCAGTTGAAAAATCGCTGCCAGAGGTCGAACGAGACTCTACAGGAGTATGAAGCTGACGTCGTTCGTCTGGTTAAGACTGCGTACCCAACGGTACCGGAAGATGTGTGCGAGAGTCTCGCTGTGGAAAAATTCCTGGATGGCCTGCTTGATAAGGATACTCAACAGGCAGTGAAGCTCGCTCGGCCGCAAACGTTGAACCAGGCTTTAGCTCAAGCACTAGATTTTGAAGCCGTGAAGCAATCGGTCAAAGGACCTGCTCGCGTCCGTGTTCTAGGAGTCACGAGGAAGAAGAGCCATTAGAAGGAATTATGACGAAATTAACGAAAATGATGACGAAAAATATGACGGAATTGATGACGAAAAATATGACGGAATTGATGACGAAAATGGAATCCGTGCAAACTAGGCAACCAGGAAGACGATGCTGGAATTGTGGAAGGATGGGCACGTACGTAGTCGGTGTCCCGATCCACGAAAACCAAAGTCGACGGAAAACTAAAATGGGCCGACGAGAAGGGGCGATCGTCGACCTATGTAGCTGATGCCCCAGTAACACCAGTGATTGTTGCTTCAGTGGGATGTAGACCTAGCAGCCTCGTCGTGTATGGGCATGTAAATGGGAAACCGAGAGATTTACTGCTAGATACTGGTGCAACAATGACAATTCTTCGGCCGGAAGCAGTGGGAAAGAAGAACGGATACATCCAACCAGATGGACGCTACGTACGGCAACTGGGCAATCAGTCAACGTGTTGGGGAGACGATGGCCCACTTCCGTATTGTGATACTGCATGCCAGTATCGTGTAGTAGTTGCAGATATAGAACAAGACGTAATCCTCGGAATGGACATAATGACAGAATTTGGGTTCAAACTGGACTTGCAAGCAGGAGTGTTGAAGGTTGGCAAAGAAGAAGTTATTCTCAACCATAGCAAGAATATGTCGGCCTGCGTAGTGTTGGCAGAAGAAGTAACTGTGGCGAGCCGCAGTGAAACCATTGTGGAAGCGAGCGTGAGTGGAGACATTCCCAAAGGGCAAGTTTTAATGCTGGAACCGGGACGATTAGCGTCAAGGTCGTGGAATACTGTCGCTAAGGCAGTGATACAAGCTGGAGAAAACTGCCCGTCCACTGATGAACGTCAATAGTTATCCAGTAAAGCTGAAGAAGGGCGTACCTTTGGAAGTGTGTGCTAGTGTGTCGTCGATTGTCAACAAAGAGAATGGCGTAACAACAACTCCAGATCCGCTTCCTGGATGTTGAATAACTTCATTGACTTGTCTTGCAAGGATTGACAACACAACAACGCATACCGTGAAACAGCTGCTTGGACGCTACCAAGATCTTTTCCAAGCAGAAGACCGGAACACGAGGGGCAGGACTAATGTTGTACGACATCGAATAGACACTGGAGATGCCCAGCCGATCCGCCAAGCCCCCAGAAGATTGCCATTGGCGAAACGAGCCGAAGCAGAACAAATTATACAGGATATGGAGCAGGATGGCGTAATTGAACCATCGAACAGTCCATGGGCTTCTCCAGTGGTACTGGTGAAGAAGAAGGATGGTTCCACTAGGTTCTGCGTGGATTATCGACAACTAATAATGTAACCAAGAAGGACAGTTATCCTTTGCCCAGAATCGATGACACTTTAGATACCCTAGGTGGGTGTAAGGTATTTTCGACCCTCGACCTGAAGAGTGGTTATTGGCAAGTCGAAGTAGAGGCAAAGGATAAGGAGAAGACGGCGTTTACGATCGGGACAGGATTGTGGCAATTTAACGTCATGCCATTTGGGTTATGTAATGCTCCCGCGACGTTTGAAAGATTGATGGACAACGTACTGAGAGGACTATCCTGGGAAACTTGCTTGGTATACCTCGACGATATAATTGTCTTAGGAAAATCTTTTGAGGACCATTTGAAGAACTTGGAGCAAGTATTTCAGCGATTGAAAGGAGCGAATTTGAAGCTTAACCCCAAAAAGTGCAACCTGTTCCGGAAGCAAGTGCACTACCTCGCCACGTAGTATCAGAGGATATGGAGTGTCGGTTGACCCAGGGAAGACAGAAGCGGTCAAGTCTTGGCGGTTCCGAAGGACAAGCATGAAATAAGAAGTTTCCTTGGCTATGCACTTATTACCGACGATTCGTTCCTGATTTGCTAACATCGCCAAGCCTATCACGAGACTAACTGAAGAGGCAGAGACTACGTCTGGGAGAAGAGCTGCCAGGATGCCTTTGAAGAATTGAAACAGAAGCTGACCACTGCGCCCATCTTGTGCTATCCACAGGCTGAAGGAAAATTCATTTTGATACTGATGCCAGCAACGTGGGCATCGGAGGCGTGTTGTCCCAAGTTCAAGATGGCCACGAAAAAGTGCTCGGTTACTTCAGCAAAGTGCTGTCGAAACCGGAACGCAACTATTGTGTGACCAGGAGAGAGCTGTTGGCCGTAGTTAAGTCTATAGAGCACTTCCATAAATATCTCTATGGCAGGAAGTTCTTGTTAAGAACCGACCATGCGGCATTGATGTGGCTGCTACGCTTCAAGAATCCGGAAGGGCAGGTTGCCAGATGGATAGAGCGTCTGCAAGAGTATGACTTTGATTCGGAACATCGGCCTGGAACCAGTCATCGAAACGCTGACGCACTATCGAGGAGACCCTGTTCAAGGATTGCACGCACTGCTGTCGTGCGAAGAGAAAAATGAAGCAACCTGCTTGAGGACTACTGTCATAGATGATAGATGGACTGAAGACCAAATCCGAGCTGACCAGGAGTCTGACGAAGTTTTGAAGCGTGTGATGGAGTGGAAGATGCAAGAAGCGCGGCTAACTGGGAAACGGTAGCACCATATTCGCGAGAGCTAAAATCGTATTGGCTCAGTGGGGCTCTTTGTAATGAAAATGGTCTTCTCAGACGAGTGTTAGAAGACGAAGCTGGACCAATAGCAGACTTCAGATTGTGGTTCCGAAAGCAAGAATTCCCGAAGTTTTAAAACTTCTTCATGATGGAACATCGGGAGGCATCTTGGAGTCCGGAAGACTATAGAGAAGGTCAGAGAGCGATTCTATTGGGTTAATTGCAAGAATGACGTGAAAGACTGGTGCCGGAGATGTACACTTGCGCCGCTGCCAATGGACCTTCCCAAAGGAAGAGGGCCCCTATGAGGCAATACAACGTTGGCAGTCCTTTTGAAATGATTGCGATTGATGTTGCCGGACCATTTCCCACGACGGAATTTGGAAATAAATACATCTTGTTGCAGTAGACTACTTCAGCAAATGGTGGAAGCTTACGCATTACCAAATCAGGAAGCTGTTACAGTGGCTGAGACTTTAGTTAAAGAACTTTTCAGTCGTTTGGTGTGCCGCTTGAACTTCACTCCGACCAGGGACGGAATTTTGAATCAGCAGTGTTTCAAAGATGTGCAAATATTGGGTATTCGCAAGACCCGAACAACTGCCTTGCACCCGCAATCAGATGGCATGGTGGAGCGCATGAACAGGACAGTTATCAAGTATCTATCAAAAGTTGTCGCAGACCACCAGCGAGATTGGACCAGCAACTACATCTATTCTTGCTGGCGTATAGAGCATCGGTCACGAAACCACTGGCCAAAGTCCATCTAGTGTGCTTTTTGGACGAGAACTGCGCTTACCATGCGATCTTAAGTTCGGCTTTAAACCGAATGAAGAAGTAGTTGGAGATGACTATGTTTCGAACTTGCGGAGGCGAATGGATGATATTCACGATCGGTGAGGGCGAATATCCATGAAGCAAGCGACCGCATGAAGGAACACTACGACATCAGAGCGAATGAAGCGGATATCAGCCTGGAGACCTGGTCTGGCTGTTCAATCCTCAGCGACGTCGAGGCTTCTCACCTAAGCTGCAACGATCGTGGACGGGCCTTACGAAGTGATAAAGCGAATTAATGACGTCATCTATCGCATCAGAAAGAAACCCAATGGTAAAGCAAGAGTGGTGCATTTTAATCGCCTAGCTCCTTATCTTGGGGACAATCAAGAGGACGAGCAGATGGTCCGAGTTTGTAGACTCCCCGAAGAAGAACTCAGCTATGAGGAGTTTATGGACAAGTATGGGAATGGCCGCAAAGTGCGTCATGGTGTAACAACGGAGATTCAGGAGGATTTGTTTTTGGCTCCTGAAGGGTGCGCGTTAGCACACTGTGTTGCCCAAGATTTAAGAATGGGCAAGGGGATAGCTACCGTCTTCAAGAAGAAATTTGGTGGCGTCCAAGATCTTCGAAGCCAGAACCCTGAGGTGGGCAAGGCTCTGCACTTGCCAGGAAAGAAACGGCCTTTATTCTACTTGGTGACCAAAGAAGCCTCAGTTGGCAAGCCAACCTACCGGACGATGTGGACAGCCGTATAAGTTTAAGAGAGCAGCTGTTGGAGCTGGAGATCATAAGATCAGGGTGCCAAAAAAGGCTGTGGATTGGATGGCTTGGACTGGAGGGTCGTAAGGAACATGCTCGAAGAAATTTTCCGATATACTGGAATAGAGTTCCTAGTATGCAGCTACAACCCGCGGTCAGCAGAAGGGAGGCGACGGACGGTAGCGTGCTATTTCTTCCGGACCTCGTCGTGTAGAAATGGAGAGAACTGTTTGTATCTCATGGAGGTGATAGTTCCTGTTCCGGGACGGACAGATCTAAGGAGGGAGCAGTGTAACGAGCGCCAACTTTTCAACTGGCGGTTCCGATAGGCGTCCCTAGATGGCGCTAGCATAGCGGAAGAAGAACTACCTACGACGAATAACAGAGGGCAGCACCGGGTCGAAGATTCAGAATATTCTCCAGAATCTTCGAGGACGTTCTAGAAGGCCCCGAACAATCTGAAGTTCGCGCCAGCTATAAATAACGCGTCGGTTGGCCAGGAGGCAGTCAATCGATACGAGTTGATAGTGCGGTCGCGATTGAATTAGTACATGTAATATAAATATCGTTTACATAAATAAAGACATTAGTGGTAAGTGATATAGTTAATAAGCATTTTTAATAGATTTTAATTACCGTAATAGTGTTAATAGAATAAGTGAATTTAAATATATCGCCTGTGTGTTTTTCTAAAACCCCGACAACGTTTTAAGAACCGAAAAACGTTACAATAGCTTGTTTAAGAAAATCATACTTAATCAAGCAAATATTTTTTTTGCTGTTAAGTTAATTTATTTGAATAAAGGATATATAAGAAATAATTTGATCGCTTTAATGAAAGCACTAACACCAATTTTAAATTGTCTAATTCAAATAATTATGTCAAATAATTTTTTTCAAAGATGTGTATTTTTTGTGGAAAATCTTTTTTCTCATTGTAACATACTGTATTTATTTTTATAGTTATTTCATTGGTTTTTATTTTGCCATTTACTTTCGCAAACCTAGCAAATCAGCTTCAAGAAATAAATTAATTTCTTTTATTACACCTTTTATAATATAATAACTAAAAATGCAATTTTTTAACATGTGTAGCTTCAGAAAGCTTAGATTATCCTGTTATGGCCTAAAAATGTAATCACATTGTACAGCACGTTTCACAAATTACTTTGAAGAAGCTTGAACAAACAACTCCATCAATTTGTTTGTACGTATGTTCAGCACCTTTCTTTTCCAAAAACTCGATTTTGTGTAATTTAGCGACACACTTATTTTCATCTTTTCTCTTTAGCTACTCTCGAGATAGATATTCAAGTTCATAGAGCCTACAAACTTTGCGACTTCTTCTAATTTCGGAAATCAAGTCCGCAATATTTATGCCCGGAAGTGAATTATGTGCTTTACCGTGAAAAGTTAATTCTGAAGTTAAAACTTACCGAAACCGAGAACCGTAAACCGAGATGATCCCGGGATTAACCTGAAACAAGATACGAAAGGATAAGTTTCTCTTAAACGGGGAAGCCCTCGTTGGGGACAATGGGAAAAAAGTTAGAAGGACGCAGAAAAAAAAACATGAGAAAGTAACAGGGAAGAGGAAACAAGAATTGACTGCAATTGCATCTGAATGCTTCATTGTGGAAATAAGCTTGAAGTACAGGGTAGATTTAAGGCAAGTTGAGGTCAAGATGTCGAAATTATCCATGCAATTAAATATCAAGGATTTAACTGCAAATTACCCTAAATGCTTCTTCGGTTTTCCATTGCCGTTTCAGTTAGCTGTTGCAGTACTTACAGTATGAATACCAGACGTATGTACCTAGTTGTTTTTCAATTGGAATTAAAGCAATTACCGATTAATAGTATATTTCAAAGCAAGCGAGGAAAGTGCTTGGGCAATTACAAACCTCTCCTCCGGCTCGGTTTATAATATTTGCCCGCGGCCTGCAATAGCACTTTCCTCACGTGGTTTGAATACTATTTTTCCCCAGCCAATCCAATTTTAACTAAATATCTAAAAATAATAAAGACATACCTGTGAGTGACATGATAGATAGTAGGCTTAATCTGTCAAATATTTTTTGAGAACTGTCAAGTTAGTGTGGTTTTAAAAGTGTTTAATAATAGTTTAATTGAAACTTAATACCTAATAATTTCGCAATTATCTCATAAATGGGCTCAGACTAATGTCGGCTCGAATGTAGTAATGCCATCTATCAATAATGTCACATATTATAAGATGTACAGTTCCAACATGTCAATGTCACTTACTTTCCGCCCTAGGGAGGAGAAGTACAACTTTCTTCCCTAGGGCGGGAAATTTTTCTTGGGAATCCTGTTAATCATTACAGCTATTAGCAGAAATACATTAATTTGTTAATTTCTTACTGTAAAAAGCTTGCAACCTTTGAAAATGAGATTTTATTTTATAAAAGGCTTGAAACGAGTTGGAGTGTTAAACAACGCAGATAAGAATGTAATTATCGCAGGTAAGTAACATGAGTCCGCTTATTTAGTAACACATACTTACGCTTTTTAATTAGTAATTCCAATTTTTGAAATTTATTTTAATCATGGAATTTTAAACACGTTTAGTTTTAAATTATCAAATCCCGCGTCTCTCCAAACTTATACATATGTGATTCTATGTTTAAATATCGGGTAGTAATCAGCATATGCAACATCTGATAGCAAAAAATGTGCTTGCGGTGAAACGGTTGCTAGTTGTATACAAAATTTTCTAATCCAAAAATTTGTCGAACATAACGAAATAAAATTACTTATAAGCCTATTAAAATATATAAGAATTAAAATAATATGTTTAGTTTTAGGTTGATACGGGCGCAGAACACCTTTGGAGGGAGAAAACGGCAAGTGGTGAGGTCTAGTCATGAACAGCGATGAATAGGGGCCTCATACTTCAAATTACTGAGATTGGCTCAGGAACGGGATCATTTTTCGGGAATATTATCGTTGGAGAAAATTCCCCAACAGTTATGTAGGTAAAAATTTAATATACCTAATTTCGTTTTAAAATAACCACGATTTTAGGTTGGAATTTGGAATAAATAGGATTTTATTGGAACAGCCGTTAAAATTTGCTGCCGTGGTTTTTTTTCGAAATCCTTTTCTTTCATTATTTTCCTATTCTGTTAATGGAAAATCAACACCTGCTAACAAACATTCCAAAATATTCATGGGCAAACAATCATTGCCTATTCTTTTCAATTTTCAAAAGTACTTGCGCCTCACGTATTCATTACGGATGCCTATATCAACTAATTTCATTTTTATCTCTTTTCCACAAGTTCCAATTACCTCATTCTTCATTTTTTTTTTCAAATTCAATAATTTAGTTCTAATAAAGTAGAAAATACTTATGAATGTTATCTCCCAATATTTCAAATAACACAATGTGATAACTTTATTCTTACGTAGTAATCGGCCTACATATTTTCCAACATCACTCTAACGTCCATTCAAAAGCTCATCAACATTTTACGACCAGGAAATACGTGAATTAAAAAAAATGAAACCTTTCAGAGCACTTTTCGCATTACCGTGTTAAATGTAAAACTGTAACACGGTTGAAAAACGCACCGCTTCAAAATTGGTCATCATGACCGTCAGCCGTTGTAAATCGGATAGTGGAAGTCAACCAGACCAGAGGTAATAATTCCAATGTATTTGCGCAAATCCTGTGCCGACCATTCGGTAATTCCACGTACGTATTTCCCGTATAAAAGTTGCATCTAGATAAATGCCGTGGCGGAGTATTATTTTGTTCGATACGTGTCATTCGAAACTGAAATTTAATTCTCGAAATGACTCTATGAGAATGTCATAGTGCATGCACTGAGTATTGTTACGCAGTACTATAACTCAACAGCTATCGACTTATGCCTAAGCTCCTTCTATTATGCTGGGATTCGATGCAAATCTCTAACCTCTATAAGACTCCTGTAGGAGCCTGTAGGCATCTGTAACTGATATTATAGGTGCTTACAGTGCTAGTCAGTACACTTTCACAGCTTACAGTATTTCATAATGGCAATTTCAAATACACATAACAATAGATCTTTCCATTTGTACAAAGCTTTGCATACAAGCACAGTAATGTTTGATATTGTAATGTACATATATACCGAGTGAAAAGTGGCAAGCTGTGGATTGCATTCTGGGGGACTGGGAATGGGAAGGACTTAGCCGTAGGCGTACCTGTGCACGAGATTACAGCCTAGACTTATTAACGTTCGTCGAATTGTAATGTCATACTAGAATTAATTTTACTAATGCAGAAACTTTGATTTTTATATCACTGACATTTTTCGCTAGGATATGTTTATTTTTGTAATTTATTAATGTAAACATTGTTTCAAAACGTCGGACCATATTACTAAATAGTAGCCTCAATAGGAATTCATCATTTGGGATAATTTACTGCAAATAAATCACGTGTAACATCTGCTAAATTGCTATCGCAAAATTATTTTACAATAAATAGTTTTCCTCGGGCGTATAATATTCCATTTTTTATAAAATTACTATCCGCGATCAAAACTTACTAGCCCTTACAAAATTTAAGGATCGTACCCAAATACCCAGCAACGCCTTGTCAAGAAATGAACAAAATAAATCGAAGATCGGCTAAATTTGAAGTAAATTACGCATTAATCGCGCCTCTCACCTTGCAGTAGACGGAATGAGGGGCTATATTGAAATGATCGATGTGGGTATAGCATTTTGTAGTAGTTAGGCAAGTGTAGAGAATAGGGAATAACGGTGCTTGCCGTCAGACGAATGCATACTGATTGGAGATGGTATATCGAAGCATATATCTGACACGCAACTGCCCAGGTGAATAGCATGCATATTTCTGGACTTTGTTAACTTATAGAAATCATATTTTTCATCCTTCTTTTATTATATTACGGCAATCAAGAGGTCTAAAGTGCGCTCTTGATATAAGAAATATAATATATATCGCCCGTTTTCCACACTACAAACATCCAGAGTATTAATTTTTAAATTTTAATGTATTAAACAAATTAATGTAATTACTTTATTTTTCAGATTTCAATAAATATTATTATAATACTTTTACTAATTTTAATTACTATATTGCAGCTTAGCGACCTCTCTTATCTAATTTAAATATTATGAACAGCAATCTTTATCTGCTAGGTGGCGCCTTGTGGATGCACTAATCTACCTGTCGAGACACCCACCCAGTTGCTTGCTAACGAATTTATAGATTTCCTACTCAAATTTGGCACCCCCAAAGCTTCTTTTCCGGTCATTCATCGTAATACAAGAATTATTTTAACTGTAATTACAAAATCACACTAAAAACACGCAATAAAGATAGTTTAAAAAACTAAAGGCATTTTCTCATTACTAGAAATACTCCTATTTTAGTATAATAATCGATTTTTTTTTATCACAAGTGCGTATTATATGCATCTGCTATATAAAACAATTTTGATTTACCAAGATATTTAAAGCTTGCCTAGCAATTCGTAAATTTAACCATTTAAATATATTAAGTATCATTAGAGAGTTTTCGATAATTCACTTCCAATAGAGTAATCTATTGACCAACAGTGAAACTCACTTTAACTAGAAAGAAAATCCGTAATTTGACTGCAAATTTCGATCAATTAGAAATTTCCTATAAGGGAACGCACCAGATCAGTGGCCCAATGTATATCTGAATAACAAACAATCATTCTTAACAATTACAAAACGATCGCTATCCTTACAATATTTAATCCCAAAATGAAACTGATTATAAAATATTTTTAAATTTCTATTTTGAAACAGAGACTAAAACGGACACTAAAAGACCGCTCAGACGGAGAGGAATACACAACATATTACTAAAAATATAACATCCCGAAGAAAAATAAAATTACCGGAACAAAATCCACAAAAATCCTTAACTTTAAAATAAGATACAGTTAATAATTGCTGTAATCTTATAAATAGCACTTTGACCTGATATGATTTATCGTAATGGTTATAAATAACAATTTATATTTGACAAATAAATTATGCAACCAGGCATAGGTACACGTTGTTTATGGATAAAATTCCACTGACATCTTTGCTATGCTTTGTAATTGTTTCAAATCAGTATTAAGTTAGTTAAATTACTTTAAAATGGCCAAGGAAACCATGGCAAACTTTTGAACACAATTTTAAAATTTCAATATATTTATTATTTCTAATTTCTTGCTTAAATCATTTATTTTACAAAGTGTAACGTTTCGACATTCTTATACCTTTTTCAAACATCTTAAGACCCAGTATTATATACAACGTTAATTTGCAGAAGTATGGTAAATACAAGTTATGTTATTTTGCTTTTAAATTTTAATTAACTGTATAATTAATTTTAAAATAAAATAACATAACTTGCATTTACCATACTTTAGCAAATTAACATTTACATTTAACATCTTAAGATCTTTGAAAATAGGTATAAGAATGCCGAAACGTTACATTTTCTAAAATAAATGACTTGAACAAGAAATAAAAAAATGATTGTTATATTATCCAGTTATATTCTAAATAAGAAGAAATTAAAAATATTAGCTTTTGGCTAAACAATCTCCATTGTAGGAATTATATTTATTATTTATAACGGATTTTGTAGTTATACAGAATCATTGTGTTTCAATTACCAAATTAAGCTTTATACACTAACATTACGCTACCACACTAAACTATCACTGTTTATTAGAATTATTCATGTTTCAGAGCAACCGCAAATAAACCGCTAAAACCTTTCCATGTAGGTACTTACCCTATCCTTTTCGATTAAACGGGGGACCACGCGTAATTGCTCAAAATACCTTGGGTATGTGTTTATTCAAGTTTTATGAATGCCGACGAGGCACTATCTAGACCTCTAATACATGTATATAGTTAGGTATCCGCTTTTATCTCGAAATTAAAATCCCCAAAGGTCCTACATAAATAACCAGATCAAACGAGTTTCTAGTGGAAAATCCCAAATTTGTTTAATAAAAGTGTAAAGCTGGGGAAACTTTAGGGAGGCGCAGAGCAAAAGCAATCAACCAGTCGCGATTTCTTTTTATCCTTGCTTTTGAACAGCATGCGGTAATAAATTTAAAGGAGTCACAATAAATTATGTTTATAAAAAAGGCAATTTAGGTGAAATGGACGATATTCCGAAGCCATCATTCAAGATATTACATCTCCACTGTTAAAAATGCTTCTTCCCTTAGCCTTTAGATAAACAACACCTTCAATAAATGTGGGAATAATTGGAGCAAAAAAAAATCAGAGCTATGTTCAATAGAGCGTCCTGGAAAATAAACTTTTTGTGAGTAAGAAAAGAGCCGGTGGAGACACTGTAATCCTTCTTATGCAACATTATTCTAAAGCTGGTTTTACATTTGTCAATTTATTGATCAATTTTCAGAACTCGAAATTTAAAATTTCTAGTTCTAAAATTAGAACTTGATTTCGTATTACACTTATCAATAAATTTTAGTTTTTTTTAGATCTTAAACTTGATCAATTTCTAGTTTTTAAACAAGAACTTTTTATTGCATTACACCTATCAATTAATTGAACGTAAAGTGTAATATGTAAAGGGAGTTTAGATCCTTTTTGGTATTAACAGTGGTAATGGGAACTGCTCTCTGTTACCATAGGGAATTTTGTTGCTGTCAGATTTCGTGTTGTGTTTTTGACTGCTTTTTGTGTTGATGTTTATTCTGTGTATTTATTACATGTAGAAAATTCTGAATAATTCCAATTTCAGAGATTGAAGCGATATACCTACTTTGTAATTTTAGGTTATTGTATAGATATAGTAAATGTATCTTGAAAATTTGCTAAATATCGTTTAATGTTTCATGTATACTGATCAATTGAAGGGTATTGTGTTTACAAACTATCAAGTAATAAGTTACATTGTGTTTTCTAGCTTCAGAAATAAGAAGATTGAAGGATCAGCAGAAGGTGAATTTTCTGAAACTAAAGAGATCTTAAATTTAATTTATGAGCAAGTAAATAATGAACTATAATTTTATAAAAACATTATATTCTTCTATTTTGTATTTTCAAATTAAATTACTATTAAAACTAGAAAATATATATCTTATTATAAGTTTCGTTTGTAAATGTTAGTAGTGGAAATTTGCTGGAATAGTTTAGTAGACAGTCAATTATGTTATTCTTGTTCTCCCTATAATTTTCACTAACATTAAAGACAACTCTTCTTGGTCTTTTTCGTTGCCGATAATTAAGTTGATTTCATTCTCCTCATTAGACTGCAAATTCGCAATTATTTCGAACAATCTACATGAATTTAAGCTAATTACAAAAATAATATATTGTGATTCGATTAACTACAGTTGTTCCAAGTCAAATGAATGAATATATATAGAATTATTTCACAGGTGTAACAGACTTTTGGTCGCTGTCTACTACCTACATCATCTTTTTACAAAAAGTTACTAAAATTACTATAAAATTGAAGTTAAATTGTCGCAAAAATAGAACATGTTTTAATTCATCAATTTCTAGAACTTGGCCAAGTTCATGAAATTGATCAATTTATTATATAAGTGTAAAACCCCAAGGTATCAGCTTAAAATTGAAGAGAACTTGAACTAGAAATTGAGCTTAAAATTGAACTTTAAATTGGCAGATGTAAAAACCTAACTAACGTCAAGTCGCCTAAGTTCTAGAAATTGATCAATAAATTGACAAATGTAAAACCAGCTTAAAGGATGTCGCCTTAAATTGTACAAATATCAATATGTACACTACGACGGATTAAACAATAGAAGCACAGATGAATCCGCAGGGAAATTTTTTTAAAACAATGTTTATTTTATGACTCTATATACGAGACAAAACAGCATCTAGTCCACCAAGCCAAATAAGTAAAGAATCTGGCAGTAATGCACTCATTTCAAAATTCAACAACAAAGGAAACTGTAATCTGACTGTCAAGGCAATTCGCCAATATCTGTGTTAGGTTATAGCTGAATACGGAGATTATAGATCCCTACTCATTTCTAAAAATAATTTCATACTCCGTCGTTATTATTGATAATTAAAATACGTGATTCACCAGGACGAGTCCGTACATTACTACTTAAGTTTTAAATTGTTTAAAACTTACAAAAGGTATATTTTTTTCACACGTACATCTCGGTTTGTACGCGTTATTAAATAAAATTAAAACCCCAAAACCCTTTGTAGCCCAGAACAACATGTATGCAATCGTTCGTATAGATTTAGATATATTCCAACAAGTTACAAATCCATCTATTGATTCATGCCTTTTTAAAGGCTCCTCTCAATGTCTGGCCCTTGTGACTACCAAATGTAGTTTTTCGTTTCGACCACCAACTTTGTTGGAGAAAAACCAAGTGTATAATAAAAAAAATATTATTTTGTACAAGGAAAAATGCAATAGATTATTAAACCGTGTATAAAAGAGGACAATGCCCAGCGCGACCAAGAAAGAAACTGTAAGATATAAGCCTCAATCTCTTGAAAGAGATCAAACATAGTGAACGCATATGCCGAAAAGCTTCAGCTTTGTAGAAGAACTTACCACGAGCTATAAAAGTTAGTAGGGTCTAGGACATAGGAATCACCATTCTGCCGCAGAAATAGCCTGAGAAAGACAGACAGTGATTTTAAAATTAAAGGATTGGAAAGAACACTTATTTATATATTATTACTAATTCCAATTCTTACAAAGCTCATTGGATAGTGACATTGCACGAGTGCACCTTAGAAAACCATATAAGTTAATTTCGCAGAATACTTAAAAATCATTTCAAAAGTATTTTAAAAATAAAACAAAATGCATTCAACGATTGAAAAATTGTCAGACAACAAAAGTGAATGGAGTACCAGTAAGTAAACAGTAGTATCAGTCCAAAATTACAAAATAATAAAAGATCCATAAAGGGTGGAAATACGTATTCAACCCAAAAAAGTGCGCTTAGTAAAATCCAAAGGATTGCCTCTTTGGGCATCATGCTAGCCATGTTCTCGACCCCGATAGCTACTATGAAGACCATTCTTGGGCTTCCCCCGCTGCAGTTGGTGTTGTGGTCTGAAGCAACCCTAGGGGTTTACAGAACAAAATGTAGTGGATGCAAGGGCTTCTCCGGTAAAGTCGGAGACCACACCAGCATCTTCAACTACATCGAACAAACAGTACCAATGTCCGTAACGGCAGATAAGATCTTGCCCGTTTTCAGCTTCTCTGGGGGATACAGCGAAGATATCTCCACCAGGGAAACTGCAATAGCGTACATCTGCAGACCAAATCGGAGTCTATCCCGTTGGTTCGTCGATGCCTCAAAAACGCGTAATAGCCAGGCATTGGAATTTGGAGCGGATTGCGTAGCTTTTAACCAAGGGACCTCCCCCACCATTTTCTAAGCCAAAATTGTTGCCATCCAGACTTGTGCTGAGCGCATCTCAAACTGCCTACGCAAGAATTGAAGGGTAGAAATCATCTCCGATAGCCAGGTTGCCCTCAAAGCTTTGCGGGCTGTCCGCCTTAACTCTGAGGTGGCACTGGGGTGCCACAGAAAACTTAAACAGCTGGCAGAACATCTAAATGTTGTGTTGAGATACAGGCCTTGGAGGTCCTTGGCTTCTATTTTTATAACTATTGTTTCCATTTTTTCCGCTGTTTTCCTGTTCATTTCTTTATGCCCATTGCGCTTATGTCCGCTTTCACTTCCTCAAGCCACTTTTCTTTGGTCTTCCTTTTATCCTTACTGCGCTTTCCCCTTCATATTATACTTTTATTACAATTCTTTGTTCTGGCCTTCGGGTGATAGAATATCCTGGTCATCTCGTTCTTTATACTCCTATCTTTACGTTACTTTCGCTTTTCTGTACAGTTTTATTACCTCACTGTTTGCGCATCTTCTCCATTCACCTTCAGTTGTTTTTACACCTATATAATGTTTATTAATTACCCAGAAGTGCGATAAGCATTACCAATTCTTGATATGGACGTCAGATATTGTAGGATTAACATTAATTAATTTATTACAGTAAGTATTTTGTAAATGTTACTGCAACATCTGAAGGGCAGGTAACAATTATTGTAATATTAACTCTAATCACCAATCACTTATTCTGTAAACTATTGATGATACTTCAAGTGGTTCGTATTTTAATATTTTATCGTGGTATATGACTTGTAGCAAAGATAGAGCAAATATTACGACTCGTACTGCCAATGGGGAAAGTGCAAGCACACTCTGAATCTAATTGACTAAGGAAGAATTGTTTGGTTTATACGCTTGAAGATTTAAAAAGACAAACACTCACCGTGGTTTTTAAATGAGTTCCCTAGAAATACTAAATTGCGCGCTCGCAAACGCTCCGTCGTAATTCCAGATAATATCTGGATCAACTTTCCCATTGGCCGTATAGCCACCTGGTGTCGTTTTAAAAATGTAATTATCTTTGCTGTGTTTACGGTAGCCTATTGGGTAAACAAATTTAAATGCAAAATGCCTCAACTACGGCCCACTCCTTCTAATCCTCTTTCTCACTCTCGTAGCATTCCAGGGCATGTTTTATTCAACGCGCGTAGCTTCGCAAATAAGCAGGGCGTTAGCCCTTCGGCTTGTATTGTTTTACGTATGAGGATGTTAGCTTTGAGATTCCAGCGATATTTCCGCGTGAGTTGGGCCGGCGTGGGCCGAGGGGCTCGCGTTAATAATTTAAACTGTTAAAGTTTTAGAAGGTAACGAACTGTCGCGCATTCAAGGACATTTCCTCAAAGGAGCATCACTACATTCCTGGCGTATTAAATATATAGGCAAGTAAACCGTTTTTGCAGTGATCCTTTGTTTGTTAAAATAACTTTGCTGCGCTGTCGGCAACATATATTAATTGGATACTGGCGAGTGCTTACCCCAAGTCTGCATAACTCCGCTTAGAGTATCCTTTTTTCGTAACAAATTAATAATTTCAATGTTAAATGGCAGAGCAATCTCCCAGCCAGCGGTGAGCTTTTCCGAGGGCTGGATTCAATTAAAACATTAAATATTACCCGCAAATTTTCGCCTGGAGGGATGATGTAATTGTGGTGGTTGTATCGCAAGTAATTTTCGTGCTAGTTCGGAGACCTTTATAAAAAATAAATACGGCATGAATTTTCGATGATACCGCCACCAACAATACGCAACCTCGGTAAGGATGACAAAAATATTCGCATCTGTGGCACTGATGACATCACATACTTTAAAATATCTCTTTAAAAATTGCGTAAAAATAATATTTAAGGGGGATACTTGATATTTTATTTAATTTTTTAGTTTTAGATTCAAAATAGCATGATTTTATAGTGTCTAAAATTTCGTAGAAGATTCCTTTTTACAACTTATTAAGATATTATACTATCACTTCGGCAAATAGAATAGCAACCAAAATGTCATACAAAATATATGAGTATCATTTAAAAAGAGCAATGACATAATCAGCCTTATATAAACTACGTACACTACCCGCCATTTAAGTTAGGACAACTAGTATAATTTTAAAAAATCAATTTTCTTCAATATTTAATACTTTTAACATTATTGTAAAAATATCTATAATAAAGTAAGCATAACACAGGTAATACAACCATTACAAACGATATTTAAAGAACGCCGACAAGCATGTTCACAATACAATAAAATTTTACGTGGGTGTCTCCTAAAGGTCTCCCACTGTAGTAGGAAATAATTGATGTCATACTTGTTATGAATTATTCTATTAGTAAACCAGTTACGATACGGTTGCTCAATTGTGGTGTTTGCGAAAATAGTATTTAAAAAAATGCCGAAAAGAAAGCCGATAAGTATAGAAAAGAGATCGGCTATTGTCACATTACACGAGGAAAGACATTCTGTGCGTGTGATAGCAGTAAAATTAGGAGTGACAAAATCTACAATCCATTACACTATTCGTCGCTACCGAGACACCGGAATATTCAAAGATCGAAATCGCCCAAGTCCGTCAAGGATAACAACCCTCGCGGAAGATCGACGCGTTAAAGTGTTGAGTAAGAGAAATCGGCGATTGATGGCGCTCGAAATCGCAGCGGAAATGAATAGGGGACACGAACGACCGATATTTTAAACACCATCTAAATGCCGCTTTATTCAGTTGCGTTGCGGTAAGAAAACCGTTACCCCGTCGTGGGAACCGCCAAAAACGATTACAGTGGGCCGAAATTCATAGAAATTGAACCGTAGAAAATTTCAGATACGTTCTTTGGACCGACTAGTCCAAGTTCGAAGTGTTTCAGTAGAAGCACAAGGTTTTTGTAAGACGCACGAAGGACGAGCAAATATTGCTTGATTGTGTCGTTACCACAGTAAAACCGGTGAGGGTTCAATTATGATTTGGAGTTGTTTTAGCAGTGCGGGGACTGGAGGTCTTATAAATCTCGATCTTGTTACAAATGACGGTATTATGCGCAAAGAAAATTATAAACGTATATTGGAAGAAATGCTGTTACGTCAGGATTGCGGTTGGTTTGGGAGAACTTCGAGTTTGCGCATGATAACGACTCCAAACACACGGCACGAATCATACAAAGCTATCTTGTGTCTCTAGTAGACAATAATGTTTTGGAAATCATGCCCTGGCTTCCGCAGAATCCGAATTTGACACCCAAAGAAGAAAGAGGACCAGTGACGATTTTTTCAAGCTAAATGGAACAATATTTCCCAGGAAACTCAGACGAAATTAACAAAGAGCATGCTACGAATGATCCAAGCCGTATCGAAAACTAAGGGACTTTCTCCGACGAGAAGAAAGTATATTTTAATGAGGATGTTTTGTTTTATTTTTTATTTCTTCTTATAATGTTTTTATATTTTTGTTTATACGAGTACATTTTTATTTTCTTTCCAAATTCTGTGGTTTTTAGTTAGTTAGCAGTAATTTACAAGTTGTCCTAACTTCCATGGCCGGTAGTAGCCATCGCTCTGACCAGTTCTCACTAAAACGTTACGTTCTGGCTACTGACTATAGTTTCTTATGTAAGAAAGATAATCCTAATGCTCACGATGAAGTTTGCGAGTAAGTATATGAAGATTGGTTTTCTTAACTACATGTTGTCTATTTACCTTGCTCATTCCATCATATTTTTTTACAATGTATCCTGTCACAGCCGCAAGAAACAAAAATGCTGAAACATAATTTGCTTGAAACTTGATAAACATACTTTTCAAAGTTATGTTATAGTGCACCTGTCTCATATTAGAAGGAAGATCTTCAATTGCATCTCAAAATTCTCCATCTGAGAAGTTAAATAAACGTACTTCATTCAACGATTTGTTAAATAAAAAAGAAGGAGATTATCTCTAGTCCAGTACAGTTTTATCCCATAGTACTAAGTGTAGCTTCGTCCATAAGCATAAACTTTTTGAGGAAATGCCTGTGATTCATAAAATTTTCCTGGGTGCAATAACAATAGTCTAAATCTTTTATTACGATCACTTTTCTTCAATAAGTGCAAAGAACTTTGGTTTATAATGCTTGATTCTATGTCGAATAAAGCATCTTCTGACTTTATCCTTACTGATATTCAGTTCAGACGATTACTCTCTAAGGGTTATGTGCATAGATTTGCTCGATTTGAAATTTTTTTTTGTTGCTTCGAAACAGCATAATTCACACGCACTAAAATAACATTTGATTTAAACAATAGATAAACAATTCCTAATTTTCTAAAATAGTTGTTCGAAAACTATCGTTGCTTTGATCGAAAGCTTCAACAAGTTGTAAAAAGCTAGTAATTCCTTGTTCTTTTCTAAATGGTATAAAACAGCCAACCAAGAATTTTCTGATGTATTTTATGATGAGAAAATTGAAATATAACATGGAAAAATTTAAAAGTGCATATAGTGCACAATGTATTCGTTTTGTTTTTATAATCAACTGGTGCAGAAGGAAGTACCACATCGCATGCAAAATACATCCAGTTGATTGTACAATAAACTCGATTCGACCCTTAGGATGAATCTGACGCTCAGGTCGTCGTTAATATTATCTATCGGCAACTTTAATTACCGAGGCATACTAGATTAAAGGGTAATTTGTGCCCGGATGCTACTAGCACCCCCTAGCGGACGTTCAAGTAGGCTACCGTTAACTTGCAATTAATTGCTTGCTGCCTGATCGATGATGGCTCTAATTTGATTTTAAGCATTATATTCCAATTTTTCTCCATCATCTGAAGGGAGCTAAATTAAAAAACCATCTATAGGTTTTTTGAGCGGAAAGTGTGAAAGATGAATCATTCTGCAATAACATTTGTTGTAGTATTATCATTACTTATAGTAAGCCATATCTCTTCCTATAAATAACAATATGTAGACAAATACATAACGGACATCAGAAAATACATCACTGCCTCTGGGATAATACTACCTGTCTCTATTTGAAGCATTTTCACTCACATGTGTCCTGAAATCTTTGTATTATTATATACAACGTGTTAAAAAAAAAAGGTCGTACACTTTACCCACATATAGTGCTCATCTAAACAACCCGAAAAATTCTTAATAAACATAGGTCCGTAATTGAAGCGTTTCAAAGATAGAGCTGATATTCTATTGCAATCAGCAAATCACATTTTCATAGATAAACCAACAGCACGTGCATGTTATTTTATTAATTCTTAAAACAAATCAAAGATGTTTTACATGTCCACCGGCTATTTGTACACACGCTTCTTATCTTCGCCTAAAAGAAGATCTCACTCTTTCAAACAACCCTACATTGTGTCTAATTATTTGGCTCTCATTTTCTATTCGCTTCCGTAGTTCATTCACATTGTTGATTGGCATTGAATATACTAACTATTTTAAATATCCTCAAATTCATGTCATGTGGGTGTAGATCAGAGGACCTAGGTGCCCATGACAAAGGACCTCCACGTCCTATCGATCTGTTGTTGTACGTTTCCTTAAACAAATATCTTACAACGAGGGCAAAGCGCCGTGAGTCCTCATCGCGCAAAAACCATTGTGGAAGAATCGCCATACAGGCAGAAAGTGAATACAAATGGAAATCTCTGCCTACCAAGCGTCTTTAGCTTTCCTCCAAGAGCAAATTCACTTTCATAAGTATCGTGTCTTAAGGACATATTATTATTCTTGATTTACCCCTAAGAGATCACGAGTTTGGATGCGCGCCCTCTAGGGGTCACACTCCAACCCACTCAGTCAGTACTTCAATCACTGTCGTATACCCATCACTAAGGTATTGCCACGGAAAGTTCCACTACATAGAAATAAGTTAGATTTAAGAAACAGATAAAGATGTGTTCAAGGATGACAATCGAATTACCGGAACCTCGTCAGCGTTTTGCGAGCATCGCGCTCGCGATGGGATTAACGACGAGGTATTGGCAATCAGGTTGTGATCTCCGAAGAGTGTGTGTGGATCAGTGTTGCCAACTCGTGGGAAATTTCCCGAATCGTGGGAAGTTTTGAAGTCGAAGGGAAAAAGGGAAATAGCATGGTATTCGTGGGAAATTTTCTTTTTTTTTTAGCAACGTTGTGATATCCTAAAATAAGACGTATTTACCAAGTACAAATATACAAGCTATGCTCTTACGAAGTCCCAAATACGCTCAAGGTCGCGCAGCTGCTCCCAACCGCGTCATCAGCGTGTGTTCACGTTAATCTATGATATTTTCATTGAAAAATAAAATTCAATTGTGATTTAAAACACTTTCAATGTATACTCCATTTACATGTGGATTTATTATTATATACTTGTCCATTTCTAGTTATTTGGTAATGCGTAATTTTATGAAGTTTTATTACTCCAATAGAATGGTGCGACTATAACAGCTCACCAGTTTATTTTATTGATACGACTGGATCCCAACCGCGTCATCACGAGATGCGCAAGATCCGTATCTTGTATATTGGTACCGTGGTTTTGCGCATTCGTGGGAATTTTGTTTAAAAAAAGGGAAATTTTGATAGTTCTCGTGGGAAATTCTATGCTTAAAGTTTGGGAACACTGGTGTGGATTAATAAAATTAGTGTAGAGTACAAAGCAATGGTTTATAATTTACAAACCCCAACGGCAGCCCCCTAGTAAGTACCTTTTTGGTATTCATTTATACATGTAATTAAGTCTAATAAAGCGAGTGGTTCAAACCCGGAACCCGTAAGGCATATGGGCGCGACATTATGCTGTCTGTTCATTCTTAAAATAAAATCCAAACCATTAAACTAACGAAGAAGGTATCATTTAATATTTTATTTACGCTCAATAAAATTATTTATTGAGCGTATAAAGATATAGTTACCATAATATATATTATTCATGGACTAATGTACATACAATGATTTGTTATAATAATGAAAACTAATTTATTAAACTAATGAATTTTGTTATTACTTAATCAAAGATTTAAATTATATTTCATCAGAAAAATGACACATTTCGTTCTGTCGATAAAATTCAGTTAATGTAGATTATCAATATCAAGTCCAGTATTTTTCTCAGTGAACTAACTAACAGCACTCCATCCAATCCAAAAATCCGCTTTATAATAGATGCATGCTTATTAAGCCTTTTTCCTTTGTCGAAATAAGTACTATATTTGGGTCAAATATCCCAGCTTTTCTTTAAAACGCCTTGTATAAATCAATGTAAACTGATTTCCGGTAATTAATCAATTTCTGGAACTTACCAGCCCTATACACTTATATACATGACTGTAGAAACAATTCCTGCTAACAACTTTTACAGTTACGAAAGTGAAGCAGGGACTATTTTATGTCGTACTGCTCCAGACGTAAATCACAAAGTTAAAAGTCACAACCTTCTGCTGCCAGTAACTCCATTTCCAGTATTTTAGCAACGAGTTCGTGGTTCCTGCAAACAGTTTTCTAAAGCAATTAAATCCCCGTTGCACTTTTCCAGTCCGATTTCAGCGATAAATCTTATCCTTACAACTGTGGCAAACTACTGTGGGACAAGACTTACATAGTGTATGTACAGGACATTCGGACAAGTGAATACCCAGGTACCCTAAATCCGAGAAAAACGGACTTTAGATTCTCGTTGGTTTCTAACACGAATCACGCGTTACGTAGGAGCTGATAATAGAAACGTAACTACGTCAGGCGCACTGCAATACATACAACATAGGAACAATACGCGAAATCTTGTATGGAAGTGCCAGTATAGACAGCAAATCTTTTGGCATTTTTAAGAAAGGTTAAATTATTGTTCCAACGAATACAGTTTACAACAGCTCTGGGTTCCGGTACGTTAAAATTTATACCGCAGAGTTTCTAACTGCTTAATCCGCTTACATCGTCTTTGTCGCGGACTTTCCTTCTGGGGGTACCTTTACGGCGAAGTAGGCCATGCGTTGGCACAAAGCAAAGTGGAAAATATACGATGTTGGGGCGTGCTATTTTCGTTATAGCCGGACATAAAAATAGAGGCGGAGAAAACGGGTTTCTATATAGATTTCGGGGATAAGCTGCCAATACTAAAGGTTAATCAACCCGGCTTTTTTATCCTTAGCAGTTTATATATAAACCTATATCTAAGATATATAGAAAGGATAATAATATTGTACGATATAAAAAGAAATGATGACGGATCGATTACTGTGGATTATATTCGAAGCAAACGAAGTAAGTGATTGCAAAACTTATAATATGGAAAGCAGAATAGAAGATATACTGGGTGAGTTTTTTTATCTTGAGACAACGGAATATCTGTAAAACTGCATCAAATCAAAAAAAGATCTTAATAACATTTGTTATCCCCACCTCACCCCCTCCCCCCAAAGTGGGAGGGGGGACAACTTTGAAATCTTAAATGGGAACCCCCATTTTGTATTGCAGATTCGGATTCTACACCATCAAGTATGTAGTTTTTGTATGAAACGTTTTTTTCGATTCGTAACAGATTGCGCTCTAATCGCAAAAAACATGATTGTGAACGTCTAGAAAAAAATACACAAAAAAAGAGAAGCAAGAAAACATGATTTTTTTTTTTTTATTTTAACATTAAATAAAATTTCAAAAAGCCATTCAACAACGAAGAACCTTACTTTATCATACCCATTTCAGAAAATGTGTTCGACAATGTGCCCTTCCACTTCGATACATTGATTTATTCGCAATTGGAATGATTGCACACCACTGAGAAGTGTTTCCGGCGTAATTCTTGAACAAGCGTTGGTGATTTGCTCAATGATTTTTTCCCTCGTGGTTGGCACTTCTGTATAAAATTCAGATTTTAAGCGGGCCCCACACTGGATCATCTCTTCCGATCCATCGACGATTGTAGGCTTGATCTAATACTTCTCGTGCTATTCTTGAATAATGTGCTGGACAACCGTCATGTTGGAACCACATTGTTTGTCGTACGTCCAAGGGAAGGTCTTCAAGTAACACTGGAAGTTCGTTCTGCAAGATGTTACGATACCATTTAAGTTTCCATCGATGAAAGATGGACCAATAAGCTTATTGCCAATTATTCCACACCAATCATTCATGTTCCAAGAATGTTGATGTTCAACATGCGCAACCAGTGGGGATTTTCGATACTCCAGTAATGCATGTTGTGCCGATTTACCGTACCGTGATTTGCGAATGTCGCCTTGTTAGAAAATAATACTCGAGCAAAAAAATTGGGATTATCTTGTATCCGTAGAAGCGCCCATTGACAAAATCGCACTCGATTTTGAAAATAATCGCCAGGAAGTTCTTGATGCATGGAAACTCCAAATGGATGATATTCCCTACGCTTCAATATTTGGCAGATAGTGGACTGAGAAATTCCTGATCCGCAAGCTATTTCTCGAGTACTAATGTGCGGATTATTAGCTACTGCAGCTAATACCGCGATTTTATTATTTTCTCCAGCAATTGTTCTTCGGCGATTACGTTTTCTTGGCTGTACTGTTCTTCGCTAGAAAACTGTTGAACGACTCGGTAAAAATAAGCGCGCGATCGCACCTTGTTGGGAAAACGTTGTGAATAAAGATTAACAACATCATCGATATTCCTACAACTTTCTCCATAGATGTAAATCATTTCGATTCTCTCTTGTAATGTTATAGCCTCCATTACTGTTCAAATATTCAACACTAACTAATTTGTATTGGATTAATAATTAATAATCTAAATGGGGATCGCACAATGTGTAAGTATTCACAGCTTGTCAAGTACTGAATAAAGTACGGTTTTGTATCGTTGCACAGCTTTCCAACTGCGAATAAATAAATGTATCGAAGTAAAGGGGCGCAGTTTGGAACACGTGGCTTTTTGAAATATTAGTTTATGTTAAAATAAAAAAACACAAAATCATGTTTGCTTGCTTCTTTTTTTGTGTATTTTTTCTAAACGTTCACAATCACGTTTTTGGCGATTACAGCGCAATCTGTTACGAATCCAAAAAAAGTTTCAAATAGACACTACATACTTGATGGCGTAGAATCCGAATCTGCAATAAAAAATGGGGGTTCCTATTTAAGATTTCAAAGTTGTCCCCCTTCCCACTCTGGGGGGTGAGGTGGGGGATCGAGTTCGGCACCATTCAGTGAGTCCCCTACATTACAACAAATCTTATTAAAATCTTTTGTGATTTGATGCAATGTTTTAGAGATATTCCGTTGTCTCAAGATAAAAAAAACTCACCCTGTATATCCATCCAATCTATATAGTAATAATATTAATAGATAAAATTAGATAAAATCGCGCAGGTGCATTGGCTATAGTTAGTTAATTCGCTTTTTATTCGCTCTTTCAATGTACAGAAAGTATGAAATACTTCAAAAATAGATACAGAAAGAGCAAAACAAAACATAAACACCGCGAGAATAAAAATATTTGTGAACTATTCAATTTTTTTTTCAATTGACAGTTTGTACGTTTTCTAACAGCCTCCACGTTTTCCTGTGTTTCCAATATTCTAAATCGTCAAGAACATGCTATTCTAGAGCATCGTATTCTTTTTTTACCGAGAATTCATCACATTGCTACCGGAAATAATCTGAAAATGTTATCCCTTTACTCCGTACGTTCGCTTTTTGATATAACCAGTTTTCCAGAATTTCTCCTAAAAATTTATTAGGCAATGCAGGTCGAAAAAAAAGCGAGAAACTCGGAAAGGAAGCAGACCTAGTCTTCTCCAAGTAGGACTTACGGATTCTTTTGCAAAATTCAGCGTTCAGGATTATTAAATTCCTGCGTTTGAACAACACCGTTGAAGTGAGGAGATGAGGCTTGTGGCGATAGATTTTTTATTCTTTTTTCGCCAGTAAAAAGGAGGTAGAAATGGGCGCGGGAAAATATTCCGAGGAGGTATGCAATTAGGGGAAGCGCGATCTGCGTATCACCGCAGAATTTTAATTCGTCTCAGAAATCGCGAGCGATCGATTATGGCGGACCGACTCAACGCTGCTATTTCCTTGAAATAATCGGTGCGCTGTCTGCGATGATATGCCGTTTAAGTTAAGAAAGTTCGCGATTCAATATCCGGAGCCTCTTAGGGCATCTTGAAAGCACGCTTTGAGGAAGGGACTCCTCCACTACGGAACGTACTTCTTCGGAGACAACGGAAATTCGCCATAACTTTTCCCTCTTGAGCGTTAACGAAGTGCGCGACACTCACTTATACCTCATGTCGAAAGCTTTGTCTCTCACTCTTGGAGTACGGATACGTCTTGTCCAATTGCGTTTCAAGAATTGCTGTCATTCTGATAAAATTTAATATTATCTCACGACGTGGACTAAATTCTAATGACGTATTTTATCCTAATAGTTTTTTTTTTTAACATATTAAACATTATTTTACAATATAGACAACCGATGCACTTGAAGGGATATATTCCACTACGTTGCTCCAGGCCAGTGATGGGAAAAATATTGGAAGCGAATAAATGTTTACAGCGTCTCGTGTTAATTCGCTTCATAAATTGAGATTCCTATTACCTACCGAATTTTCATAATTTTCTATGCTTAAGAAGCGTTTAAGTTATGTAAACGAAAGTTACAGTGGAGTGTAATGAAAGATCACGTTTTATAATCCAGCTACAACAAACTTGCCATCTTACACAGGGTGTAGAAAAATTAAAACCAATCAAATAAAAACTTTAAGTGGTTGTGCTATAACTTAATTAATTTAAATAGAACCCCAGATGTTTTAACTTTATGTTTAACTAGAGGTATTTTTTAATTACCTATCGAATGGTATTTATAGTTTCAGTTTTCAATCTTTGCGTTTTTACAGGATACGTCAAACAATCGTTTTTTTATACTATTTGGTATTTTTTTTAAGTAAAAGTTTTATAAAAGTTGGCTATAGTATGATATAGTCTCGAAGATTTTGGAGTGCTGCATGCTGAATCGCTTAACTTCATTTCTAAATAAACACAATATTATTGTCAAAAACCAACACGGCTTCCGAAAAGGTAGATCTACCTCTACTGCATTATTAGAATTTTACGCTAACATATTGAGTACCATTGATCAACATAGAATGGGAATTAGTGTTTTTGTGACCTACAGAAAGCATTTGATTGTGTACAATATTCGGAACTATTAAGTAAACCTGATGCGTATGGAATCAGAGGTAATGTGGCAAAATAGTTTGCGTCATACTTTGAAAACAGGATCCAAATGGTGAAAATAAAATTTAAAGCCAAAAATAGAACTACAGCACCGGCATCATCCGGCTGGTTACTTGTTGATAGCGGCATACCACAGGGATCAGTTTTAGGACCCATATTATTTAGCATATATATTAATGATATTGTATTATTCTTATCAGATGCATATTTTACCATCTACGCTGATGATATTGTAATGCTCATAGCAATTGAAGCAGACATAGCAACATCCACAGTCGCAGCGAATGCCATTTTAAATTTTTTGATTTTTGAACAATTGGTCTTTTTATCTTTAAGCATTGAGAAAACAAAGTATATGGTATTTCATGCTAGGCGGAAAAGTATACCTGATATGAGTTTAAGCATTGATGGGAAAGACTTTGGATAGATGTCAACAAACCAATTTCCTGGGGGTTAGCATTGATGGGACGCTGTCGTGGAAGAAACACTGTGATCACTTAGTGAGGAAACTGCATTCTAAAGTTTACGCCTTCCGTTGTTTAAGATCTGAAATCTCTATTTCCTGCTTGGTTTCGTTGTATTACGCAGAAGTATACTCCAGAATCCAATATGGAATATTACTGTAGGGCAATTCAGCATCAGCACAACATGTATTTTTAGCACAAAAAGCTATAGTAAGGTGCATTGTAGGAGCGCATTTTAAGGATTCTTGTTGTCCGGTCTTTCAGAAATTTTAACTCCTTCCTGTTCCATGCATATGCATTGTCGATGCCGCCAGTTATATATACAAAGAAAAGAATAATATTGCCACTAACGCCACCTATCATGAATATTATACTAGAAGAAGAGACGATTTCCATTTGCCAGCATGCTCCATGGTTCTTGTTAGCCAAAGTGTACACATTAAAAGAATCAAAATATTTAACCGCCTACCACAAGCAATACAGAACTCTAAATCCTACTCCGTATTTAGAACCAGGTTAAAATCCTACCTCTCTGAGCGTCTTTGTTATTCTCTAAATGATTTATTTTTATAAATACTTTTTTTTTAATGCAATGCTACTTATTTTGCACAAGAGAATTATGTTATTTTGTTATTTTGTTAATGTTATTATGTAATTCAGTATGTTTATTTATTTTATATTAATATTATTTTTTTGATTTGACTTATACACACCATTGTGTGATGTAATAAAGATTCTATTCTATTCTATATCCAGTCGAAAAGTCGTCTTAGCTCCTGAGAGACTGCATCGACAAATTGGTAACAATTGTGGTATTGGCAAAAAGAAAACTAGAAATAGTTCTCTCCAATCCTTTAATTATTATAATTGTCAACCGGTTTCGGCTTTAGGCCATCATAAAGCTAGGTCCAGTAGATGGCCGAGACCGATCGACAATTATAATAATTAAAGGATTGGAGAAAACTATATCTTCTTTTTTTGCCAATACCATATCCATACTACAACCAATCCGAAACTTACAACAACCTAACAAATAGTGTTAGTCTGATCTAGAAAATCGAAGGCAATAAAAAGTCTAACGAACTCACAGATGTACGGGCTAGAATCAGTTTTATTTCCCCATTAGCGGTCTTGGACCCGTCTGTATACCATTCTTCTGCTTAGAAACGATCTAAAAGTCCGTACAGTCATATGGGCATTGGTGAGCGCAAGTTTTCTTGGGATTGTTCATACTTTAACGGTAAAATAACCACTTTGCAAATTCCTATTTTATTTACCTGTTTCAATTGATACGACAGATGTTCTCAAAAATTAATTTGAGGCAGTTTCCACAGTCAAAAACATGCGGGACTTGAAACATCCAGTTAAAGAGGAGACCGAGTTTAATGAATAAATAAATAAAGACCACGGCATTTTTGATACTCGAACTCAAATGTCTTAGAGTGTGCCTTTTGGTTTTGTTGCCTCTGGGTTTTGTTTTGGATACACTTTTGCAAATGGCACCACCCTAGTGGTTTCGGAGAGTAATGACGCAGAAATATCTTTGGCCACTAGTGTTTTTGTGATGCTGTGTCTTTGTGATGTGCACGCAATTGTTTAGTATTAAATAAAATAAATTATCCTCGGTAACCCTCAATCGGACAGGTGGCATCAGAGATTGGGCCCTTTATGTCATCGCGTAGACTATCAGATGCCACATGTCCGGTTAAGGGTTAAATGTCAATGTCGCTACAAAGCAAAACACAATATGGAGTAGATTTCACATGGAATAAGTTTTATACTAAAAAAGACAACAATTACCAAAACAGCAATCAATATGTTACTAATCACAGTTAAATTATTTATTCATTTCGAGAAGACAAAAATCTAGGCTGTTTTTTATCGATCGAAAATCTCCAATATGTAAAAGCGTAGAAGAAAACTTTTGTCTATACGTTCATAGCTACAACACCGAAAATCCAGCGAAGTTTATCTAATTGAATGTTAACTTTGACTTTAGAAAAATTTGCATTTTTGTAGATACCTATATACATCCCAAAGTGTATTAAACATAACCCCAAGAAAGGAACTAGTAAAAATACCTTCCTACACCTTTTATTGATTACCTCGTATTGATTACTATACGATTCACGATCAATAGCATTAGAATTTTCGGTCGTTCTTTCTCGATTGAAAATGTTAATGATAAAGCAGTTTTTCTTTTATGTAGACTTAGTTGACATTTAGCTTCTACAATTTGTCATTTGTTTGATTCAATGCTTGTTTATGCAGATTTGGACGATATCATGTCCCTTCCATCTTTATTTTTGTATGAATGAAATAATAATGCTTTTAATAGAACTTACTTAAAGTTGTCGTAAAAGCTTCTCTGTCTACCAGTCCACACTTAAAGCTATTAACTCCACAAGCGTGAACTCTAAGCTGATTTGGGACTGTGTAAACGCCCTAAATGAGTTGGGGCACCCAAAGGAAATTAATCAAATCAAGGTCATTCGTTGGAGCCGACCACTCTTTCGGCAGTACCAAATCGCAAACTAAAAAATCCATCAATGAATGGATACATAATCAATCCAGAGAGTGGTGGCAAAAATCACCGGGACAAAGATAAGCAAAAAAGTTCCTAAAGGAGCAGAGGCCTGAATTCACGAGAGATCTATTGAATAAAAACAGGAAGAATGTCAAAATGATTGTAGGTCTGCTGACTGGTCACTGTAGACTGAATAGGAATATGTACATCATAGGCCTGGCAGATGATGCAACCTGCAGATACTGCCAAGAGGAGGAAGAAACACCAGTTCGTGTGCTGTGCCAACGTGAAGGCCTGGCGAGGACAAGGTTTCTAGTATTGGGGGAGGAGAACCCCACAGCTAGTAGCTACATAAAGAAGCCGCTCTCAAAGATGATAGGCCTAACTAAGAGGGCAAAATTAGAGACCGTCCTCTAGGAAAAAAGGGGATCACAATAGATCTGAAAAGGTCGCGGTGATACAGGTCACCCCAATCCTAATCTAATCTAATCTGCTTAAAGTCTGAAGTCTTTGACACTCTAAATCATGAAAATCCTAGTGTCTGTTCTGCACTATGTGGAGTTTCACCGTGATTATACATTTCTTATTCGCAACAATTTATCAGATAGGACACAGCAATTCAGATTGTAGTATGTAGTAAATCCAAAAGTGTTGTATGAACTGGAGTCGCTCAGGGGTTCCATCCTTGGTTCACCCCTATCTATTATTTCTAGGTATGGGTTATTCAGATAAAGTGGTACAATAAACACATGTACATAGACGATTCACAGCTTCTGTGTTTATTCACTCTAGCAAATATGAATGGTTCAGTGCGTATGGGTAGTTATGGCTTGATGTAACCTCAGTCCTAACTACAACTCAACTAATTGATACCTAGTTCATTTTTTATTGAAATAGGCATTTAATACAACTTAATAATATGCTTTAATACAGAAAATAACACTAGAAAATTATTTTAAAGGGAACTTTTCAGTTATCCCATAAAGGTTTTGCAGCTACAAAATATCCCATTCCACCGAACTAGAAGATGGTGTCAATTTCAACAACAGTTTATTAGACTGGGATCTAAAACTCTTTAAAATTTCATTCAAATCGGTGGATAATACTCGGAAACCTTCCTTAAGTCAGGGTATTTCGCACACAATACTGACTACATCGCCCAATAGCGATACAGCCTATACTTCACAACAGCTGAAGTGGTGTCGCGTCTGTTGTTCTCTAACAATCTCAAAGGGCCGCTTTCCACCCACACGTCCTCTCTTATTTCCTAATCAAATTAGGGCGAACTAATGATATGAATATATTATCGGATCCAGGCCGCATTGCACCGCTTAAGACCGTGCATGCCTGATGCCCAGAACGCCGAGCGCTGCTAAGGAATATTAAATTCGAACCTCGACACGACTAAGTACCTAGTGGGTGATCGTCCGGGAAGCGAGGGCTCCGACGAAAGCGATTACAAGTTTTTGACAGGCGGAATTAATTACTGGGCAGGAGACTGGAAATTTCCCGTCGAACTTCAAGAAAATCTAGAGTAAAGAGACAACTTTCGTTAAATCGAGTAATAGTTTTAGAGCCGGCGCGCGCGACGTCGGCAAACTAGAGCTGTCACAGATTGAGCGTGGCATTTCCAGAAGTTTTCCAAGAATGAGTACGGCCGAAGTCTAGCCATTTCAGAATTCATTTCTTGTGAGACGGTATAGTGCAGTTATCCAACGTAATTAAAGTTTGAAAATGAGATGATATATTATATTGGTTCAGTGTATGGGTATAATCCAGCTGAAGTTAGGAAGGAAGGAAGTATTCCACTTATGGAGATCATACTCAACGATGCCAAGTCTATTTAGTTTTTGGTACATTGTCGTTCTGAACCTCGAACTTGACGAATTTCGTGTTGACGTTTCATAAATGGCAATCCCATGAATTTTGTTTGTATTTATTGGTTATGTTCTATCATAACCTGCTTGATGACGACTCAGATAGTTTGCTTTATACGGCCTGTCGGATTATTGATTGATTTGAACGTTATACCAGATTCCGGTAAGTAACGACATCTGCTATTACTTTCTCACATGTCAAAATAACACAAACTGTTTCAAAATGAATTACATGTACAATGTATCTCGTCGTATAATAGTAGGACCAATATTTTCTCACAATAACATTAATAGCCAACGATACCGAGAACAGTTATTAACACTATTTTTAAATCAATTGCAACAAGACACATACAACACATACAACTCGTGAAGATTTAGCACTATTAGAACAACATTTCCCTAATCGAGTTATAAGCAAAGGTGCTTGGCCAGGCTTGGTTTGGTGATCAAACCTTACTCCGTTTTATACTAAAAGCTCAAGCTTAAAAAACGAAATATTTTAGTAAAAGGAGATTTTGTCCTTCGACGAAACCTTTCTTTTAATTAGAAGTATTATATTTATGTAATATATTTTGAAATGAAAACAAAGAAATTTGATAATATAGCAAATTATGTCCAGTTTGATAATCTTCATTTGATATTCCGAATAATGCTTTAATTTTTCATTATGTCAAGTTAACGAGCGCTGACAGATGAGCTTCAAAGATTATTTTCCGCTTGAAATGCCACAAATATGCAGCTACCTTAATGCCTAGTGAAATATTTTTGTATTTTTCGTTTATAATATATAAATTTTTAAACCAAAAAAAAACTGTAAATTTTGCGATGTTTGGCAAGGTCTTCATTTGAAATGCGGAATACATTATACATTTAATCATTGATCAAGTTAACATACAGTGACTTTTCATTTCAAAAAAATTCTAAAGATTGCGCCACCTCCAAAGGTACGAGGAATTGCTGAAAATAATATTATTATTAATTTGCTCGAAGCGACCCAATAATTAGTGCATAGAAACATGAATGCTTTTATAAATGTTTAAGAACACTGATTTTGAAAACTACATCCGAATTCCTATACAACAGTGTATCATGCATTCTAAACATCATATCGTATCTCTAAGGATATGGATATGAACATTAATCCCGTTTCAAGGCTGCATTCTTAATGAGGCACCGAGATTGGAGCATACGATTCGCTATATGACGGGATACGACAAACAACGGAAACAAACACGTGCAATAGTACGGAGGCATTCATAGCAGAATCGCTAAAATCTAAACAATTCCACTATGAACGCCTCTGTACGATTGCACGTGTTTGTTTTTGTTTTCGTGTGCCCAAACCTGGACCCCTCACTATAAATCCAGCCTAAGATAGCGAACAGGCGAACGTTTGATCAACCAACTGACTTTTCATCCACACTAATGAGAGTTTGAAGCTCGCCAAATGTGACAGATGCAAACAGCCTCTAAAGGGTCCCGATAGTTAATTTCGAGTGAAAGAGGAGCTAACACTCACTTCCTTCTAATATCTCATCATACGAGATCATGCGAGACATATTTTCTTGCTCCAAACTTAGTGGGCCTTTATTTTGCAATAATACCATAATCCATAAATGAACTTTTTTAGTAAAACTGTTAAATTAATGAAATTATCTGCAATGAGTTGTGGACTATACTTACATGAATGATTATAGCCATTTTGATACTTCAACATTCTGTAAAACTATTAACATAAAAAACATATCATTTTTGTAATTTATAGAAATGAATAAAAGGGTAAATAAATCTTTTTGACATTTGTCCCGAATCTCCCTAATCCATTGTAAACATTGCGGGATCTTAGGGAAAAACAATGAATATAAGTGCTATAAACTGCAAAACAAATCAAAAAAATGTTCCCAGATAACTGTATTCAATATCTTCGTAAACTATAGATTTAAAATGTTAAACGACGATAGTTTCCTAACATTCTATTTACGAAAAAATAAATCATTTCCCTTCATAAAAGGATTGTCCATTCCTCCTGCCCTACTAATTCCAAAAACAAAAGATATAAGTGATGATATCGTAACTCAGTATGAACACTTTGCAATTTAAATGCTTTCTTTTGTTGTAGGACAAAACTTTAATTGCGCAAGTTATATTACAACTACTGCAAAGTTACACCTATTATTTCTACAGTATCAATATTGTACCAAATTTTGATTGCACTGGTTTGTATAAATCATCTGTACACCTTGCATTATCGGGATCGTTCGACATCTCACTTTTTCACATTTTCAACACTCCATTAGTAAATGAGACAGTACATCTTGATCGGCTAAGATCTCCTGACACTGCCCTTAATGACCTCTTTCTTTAGAGATACTTGGCGGAAACTTTCTCTGGACGTCCCATGACGGATATCAAACCTTAGATCAGTTGCGAATACAAACTACACATTCTATAAAACCATTTTACCAGCAACTATTGCAAATTTACGAAGAGAGTTTTATGACAGGCCGGATTAAAGTAAGATTTTTTAATTTTCATTTTCTTGGTTTTTCCTTTCCTTTTAATACCTATTAATTAATTTCTGAATAGTTTCTCAACATTTTTCATATTTGCTATTTTTTAAAAGATCCATCCTCCATTTTATGTCGTGTTTTGCAGTTAGCAATAATAAGTGATTGATTGGCCAATGCAGTAGCATGCAATAAAGTGATATCCATTGTTATGTAATAACTGTTTTTATCTCATGACGTAAATTTCTTAATGATGGATTACTAGAACATGAGTTATACAGTAATGTGTACATCGTACAATGCAGAAACACATAGGCAATTTACATCCGGAAATACATTCCATCGCAAACAATGAAATTGGCAAACAAGAGCCCTTATCGGGACACGAGGATAGATAGGCATCCATAACTACCTGCTGTCAGGCACGCATAGCCATCCCCAGGCTGTCGTCCAGGACAGCAAGATACTGCCTGCAGCTCTCTGGCAGTAAACGACGTCAAGTTGTAGGGCTATTGACTAGCCACTGTAAGCTTAATAAACACATGCACCGCATAGGACTGACTAGCAGCCCACTCTGCCGTGCATGTTACCTAGAGGACGAGACGCCGGAGCACATCTTATGTGACTGTCCGGCGCTTGCCCAACTTAGAGGTTCCATCCTGGGGGAGTTCTGGCCTAGTATGGTCAACTTTGGCGGCACCTCACCTGCTAAACTGCTCGAGTTCATTCATCGCTTAAGTTGGCTCGAGGCTGCGAGTGAGTGACTCCGCCTAGGGAAGCTAGCACAATGGGCCCGGTTAGAGCGGCCTAAATACACGTGGCTAGCCACTCTTCCCAACCAACGATCCAGAATCCAGAATCTAGCCCTTATCAGGGCTCCCCTAATGACGACAGTAAAAACATATCTGCAGTTTCGAATTTAAACAATTCAAAAGACGATGGAAATAGCTTAAGTAAATCAAATTGTTTTTATATATTTTTTTATTTTTTAATTCGTAACTCCGAATGCAATGAAGAACTATCTGCCCAGACCAGGATCGTTAAAACTTACCCATCCTATTTACCACATTACCAAATCCCAAGTTGTAAAGTCTATCGACTTATGGATATTAATAATAATAAATTCGAGGAGTGATAGCAAGCAAACACCAGGACAAGAACGTTTCTAAAGCATCATAAGCCTGAATTTACTAAAGATCTATTGAGTAAAGGCATATGAGGGCTGTTGATAGTAGGACTACTCACCGGTCATTATAGACACTACACATAATAGATTTTTGGCGGAAGACGCTAGTTGCTGACTTTGCCAAGAAAAGACGAGACTCCAATCCTCGTTGTGTGTTACTTTGATAGCCAGACACAATATCTCTAGTACCGGATCTGGAGAACACCAGAGCAGATAGTCACGTAAAGAAGGCGCCGCTAAGAATAAAGCCGAATTAAGTAACATTCTTTAGGAATAAAGGAGATCACAGTAGATCGCAAAAGGTTGCGGCAAAAGCGGTCCCTATGGCCACTTCAATCCTAATCTAATCTAGTTGGAAACATGAAAATAGCAATATATTAAATACGTAATTTATTATTAGATGCAATCGTGCTTAACACTGCTTCGAAGAAAAAATGTAAATTAAGCAGAAAATAAAACCATGGATGATAAGAAAATAAAGCATTTATAATTATAGAAACTAAATAACATGTCGTCGGAATTAAATAATGATTCAACTTTTCCTACAATTGCAAATTTCGTCCCTTGTGCACTTATACATATTATTATGGAAGTCAGTGACCGTAATTTCATATTGTTGACGTGGCGTAGTAAGCTAGTGGTACAGAAGTACTATACAACGGCAGAATATAGGCGGGTACTAAGTACTGTCTCATCCGAATCTACGTCTTTCCACGATATTGTATTAGCCGTATGCATAACCGAAGCGCCATCGGCTGCCTTGCACTTTATCGTACTTCCGTTTCCGACCGAGAGGAGTCGCAGGAGCTTCGAGCGAGGCGTGTCTCTCACACCAGAATCTTCATTTCGATACAGTCTTTTAGTGAAGTATTTGCACATTACATTATTTTAAATCTGTAATAAAAAAAATATTTGGATTTGCTTTAGATTCATCCGCTATAGCATAACTCTACACACATAATATTTAAAGTCAATATTTAAAAGAAAGGTTTTAAATATAGCAAACATTTTAAAAATTTAAATCAAAAATTAAGATATTAAATTTTATTTCAATTGTCCGTACAACGTACTCTGTGAGAATTTATACTATTTGGAATTAAAGCTATACTATTTAGTAAAATTGAAATGAAAACACATTGTAATGGTAAAACTTTTCAGCTCTCTACTCTTTTTGTATCTGAACAACAACAATTCTAGAGCTTAGTTCAGGAGAGTTTATGTCGCAATCATGTCCTACATAAAACCCAAATGCTGAAGACCGATAAAATAGATTTCCTTTTTAATATACAACAATGTGAATGAAAAAAAAAATAACAGGTTGCAATGATGATGTTTACATTTTGTTGTCGTTACACACATGCAAAACAACTGATTATAGTTGTGCTAAGTTACACATTCTTTGGACCATAGTTTCAGTGCGATTGTTGCCTGATACAAGCTGACCAACACATAACACTTTTCTTAAAAAAGCATACCAAATGATTGCGATATCCGCTAAGGAATTATTTTGGCAGGTTTCCCGATATGGAAACTTGAACTTTGGGAGATATCTATACCGGGCACACATACTACAAAATTCCTAGAATTTCTGCAACCGCATATGTTCATATGAGCGTTTTGAAAATACATTAAAACAGTACCCATCTATCTTTCGCCTGTCTGTTGTTTTAGATTGAATTCTTTGCAGATATCAGAATAGATATCCTTATAGAACCAACTCGTTTCATTTCGCTAGCAATAAGTAAACGCATTCGAACGCTAAATCAAATACATGCATTTATTAAATTATTCGCGCTAGTTATTCCCTTATTAGCTTAGATCAGAAGAAATTGCTGTGTTTTATGTTGCCTAACATTTGTACATTCTTAATCTTTATCTATGTGATTGTTTTTACAACATAGCTAGTTGAGTACCCTGTCGGTATTTCTTGATAATGCCTACCACTTGAAGCACCATTTTATGATTAACATAATTAGTAGGATATATCTTTTTCCAAATAAATAAATAAAACCTGCAAAGATTTGTGTATCGTTGAATATAATTCATTTGTTGTATATTGAAATAAGGATTGATTAATTTGTCAATATTTTTTCCTAATTCCGTGCCCTAAAACAGGGAGAAACAGGCAACCAGGCATATACAATATTCTTAAAAGAAGTTATTGAATGTTTAAAGTCTGATTTTAGATATTTGGTACACATTTGGACATTTGGTAGTGGCGCCAAAAATTTTGGAATCTAACGAATACTATTCAATTTTATTATTAGTATTATAAGTACGAATCCTTGTGCTCATTCGTGTATGCAAGAATTAAGTAATAATTTGCTTAAGCAAGGTACTCCATTACTAAATAATAATTTATCAACGTTATTAAATCAACATGTTATTTTGCAAAATTAAATTAATTTTTTTGATTTCAGCTGCTCATTTTCAGCTCTTCATCACTTCTAACCAAAGGTGGACGTCTCGATATACAAATAAATGAAATTATTAATCTAATTTAGCTACAGCAACGAATCTTCAAGCAAAAACTAATGAATCAGATTTGACCAGGATTTTGAAAATCTATGGGGAAGAGAGAAAATTCTAAAAAACTTGCAGGAGCCGATTTAGAATCCAAATATTTATTCCGTAACTTGAATACAACACGGCAGATTTTGTCGAAAATGCATGCAAGAGTAGGCATACTATAACGGGAAAAAAAAATGCGACTAAGCCTTCCAATCTTCAAGGATATTTGTTAATAACAAAATAAATCGAATTAATTATGGTTTCATTTTTAGACATAAGTATTTCAAAATTGGTGGTCCTGTAACAAAAAGGTCTTTAAATATATCCATTAGAATCCAATTGGAAATGCTTACATAAACATGTTATTTTACCAAGCAAAAAAGAAATTAAGAAAATAACTAATTCATTCATTGTTCATTTAAATGTACCGAACTTTAGAAGAGACACCACGAGCTTGCATCCTACAAGTTCTTTAGTAAGAAGTAGCTTATAATGTCACATTTCACACGATTTTGATTCCACAAGAAACAAACTTCGGGAAGAGTGGGAGGATTGATGGGAACAGTTGAATGCTGCTCGACCTAGCCAGTACGCTTTAATACATTCACTGATAAACCACAAGATCTGGCATGGCGAACATACAAATTCTAGATGGTTTTATTTAACAATTGCTAGACTTTGTTTGGTCATGGTTGATTCCTCGCACACTTGTATAGATTAAAAATGAGGAAATTCAGCGCATTTGTGTCTATGATAATGGAAATATAGATCATCTCTTTTTTGAGTGTCCTTCGTACAATGTTCAGAGAGCCGTACTTATGAAAGATCTGATAGGACTGCATATTGCACTAGCTACGAACATCATACAAGCTTTGAGAGAGAATAATATTAAACTATTTTGGGCGATAATAAAATTTATGAAGGCATCCAATATTGTTATATAGATATGGCGTTTTAATTTCCTATCTCGAAACGTGAGAAATTATCCCGCGTCCTTTCCGTAATTAAGTACCTATGCTTTGGCGACATCGATAGGTGGCTAATAAGCAAGGTGCTCTATATGCTAAAAAAAAAATCAATAATTAAACGCCCATTTTTCACGGACATACCTTCATAATATATTAAAGAACTAGTTTGATAAGGGCAGAGTTATCAGACAGAGCCCCAGTTTCAGTTTTTTTCAAAGGACAAGTCTGGAAAGGCCTTATGTAATGAGGTCTGTGATTTTCTCTAATTTGCACATTAATCGTCCTTTTTGAATTTAAGATATTCCGGTAAAAGCCCTTTATAAGCCCATTACTGCGTTTATAATTCATAAGCGTACTCTTTTAAGTGTGTTTATAGCTTTAATTGTAAGATCCAATTAGAGAAATATATCTGATTTGTACCAATACTTATGCAACCAACTGTACGTTGTCGACGAGGGTTTTAGCGGTGACACGTCAGACGTGTGAGCGGTTGCGGTTGGGAAATTTGGCGCTGTCGCGATGTCTCCCTGTGTCTGAACGCGGAACGACTCTCGACGGTTCATTATTAAAATACGATGTGAAAGGGGGTTCGACGCGAGCGAGAGGAGAAAAAAATAACTAGAGAGATTGAAAAGCATATTTCTTTTACCCGTCGCCCGTCGAAGCATTAATTAACAAGGAATTTGGGCCGCGGTTTTCGGATACCAAATGAGAATACTCTTGTTTTTTTCTTTAATTCCAAAGGGTTTTGAAACATTGACGACCGCATTCCATCAGAGATCGTCTGCTTTTATTACGAAAACGGTGGAAGGAGAAGTTTTCATAAAGTCAGCGTTTTGATTTTAAGAGATGCCTAGAAGGCAAAATTTCATTTATATTCCCGTTCGATATATTCATATAGTAATATAGAGTGAGATCCAGTAAAGCAAAATATAAAGTAATCAGTGACCATTTTACAAAACACTATATTTCTGATAACAAACACAACCAGGTTAATTAAAGGAAGCAAAACAATTATTACAACATTAACAATTTAAACAATATCTGTTCAAAAAATGCACATTTATGTTATATCGTAACTTGTACCAGACACTCTTGGTCATTTTCACAAGATACTAAATGGCCAATAATGGATGGATGCTTTTCATAGTCATAGGTTAATCTACAAAAAAATATTGATAATATAAACTGAAAATTCGAGAACATGAAATGATGAAATAAGTAAAATTTACACACGAAACACAATGTAATACATCCATGGTCATGACTATATAGAACATGACTATATAGAACATGTAAATATTGGCAATAAAATTTTAGAAGACATCGTTTTACTAATTTTATGACAGTGATTGGATAAAAATACTGATTTATGCATTGTGGAAATGTAGAAAATATAGGATAATTGGTAAATTGTCGATCTGAAACTACAATATGTATCTATAAAGGATAACAAACAATAATTGTAAGGCGACTTTAAGACACTACACATGCGTTAATTAACTAACGTTAATTAATAATTATGTCACATTAAAAAACGTGTGTAACACTCGGTTGATATTAGCATACATATGTTTCACCTTACCAAGGATCTTCAGTGCTATTGGTCAACCTAATGTATTATGCCGAGAAATTCGTATATATATACTTAATAAGTGGAAGAATAATTGAATGAGAATATAAGTAGAGAATTTCATTTTTAACCTGAAGATATTTGCTAAATTGGCGATCTGAAACTACAACATGTATCTATAAAGGGTAACAAGTATAGTGGCTTACAGTCGTCCTACAATTATTGTTATATATCATAATACATTAGGTTGACCAGTAGCACTGAAGAGCCTTGATAAGGTGAAACATATGTATGTTAATATCAACCGAGTGTTATACACGTTTTTAATGTGATCTAATTGAATTTTTGTTGATAAACACAATAGTATTTTAAGAACAACTAATATGAGTACGCCTAGAATACTTTCAAAATACTCTCGAGTACACGGCGATAGAAGTACAGTACACTATAGTACTTTTTTTCAGTAATTTACTGCTTCTCAGGCACCTGCACAGAGCCAAACCTCCCTCCTGATCATCGTTACTAAAATCCCTATTACGAAATTTTTTTCCAAGTTCTGGTTTCACTTTCAGATCTTTCTGTGCCTTTTTCTATAGAGAGGTATGATATAAGAGGACTTGCAAAATGTTGGTTTGCGAGGTATTTCACTAATCATCTACAGTTATCTGTACCGGCCCTAAAATCGAAATCAGCAAGATTCAATGTGAGTATACCTCCAGGTTCAGCTTCAGGTCCAACACTGCCAACAATAGAATAAACAGGACAAAAAAAGGTTGTTTTTGTATTGTAAATCAATCTTCCAGAATATATAAGTATAAGTACAGAGAAAATAATCTCATAATGTTATTGAAAATTCTAATATCATTAAATGATATAGTTTGTTTCTGCACGAGTTGCTCATGATTGTCAGAAAAATAAAAAATGAGTCCAATTTCGCAGTACTCTTTAATGTTAAAGTAGGAGCCACCGCTTTCGAGGTTAGTGGTGGTACATCTTCAGGCAGCTGAAAGCGTGTACAATAAATTAAGTTAAACATACAGTTAGAATTAAAAACATATTTTTTAATAGATGTCTAAGAATTTTTTGAAGAAATATGGCGAAGAAGTTCGAATACAGAATAAAATTAAAAAACAAATAAACAATAGCATATAAGTTACAATATAACAATAATATAATAACAATTATAAATTTATAAATACTTATAATAGAAACATCCCTAATTTGACTAAACATTATGATTTAAAAAACTATTCAACACTTACAATGAATACATTTTAAGTTTATAATTTCGGTGGAAATTGCCGTCGACAGCAACGACACGTTATCATATATTTCTAAATTGGATTAGTTTTTTTTTTTATCCATAATAAATTTCCGCAAAACCAAGAGAAAAGGCGAAAACCTAATTTGGATTAAATACGAATACGGAATTGAAAATACTAAATAAATACACAATATTAATTCTATTTATACCTCCAATGCACTAGTCCTATAAGGAGGAAATAGATTTACGACAAACGCCGTCCCCTCCTTTAAATCCAAGCACAGTTGCCAAATACAGCTCTAATATGATTCTAATCTGATCTAAAATCTAATCTATCATATTATGGGCTTTTACTTTTACTTTTACTTTCTAACTCGCGAATTAGGAAAATGTTAAGAGAAAAGTTTTTGGAAAATAGCTACAATCTTGCACGATCAACCGAAACACTCTCGAAAACAACATTATATTTGTGCAAAACAATACAGGTGAAAGTTAGCCACTTCGTTGGGATGTAAATTCATAATAAAATCTTCTATAACATTATCGTTTCAAGAGTGTTCTTCCATGCCTCCCCTTCAAACTGATAGATCTATCGGAGTATTCAGATATTTATTACCATCCTAACATTTTCCTTTAATTCTTGCACATAGTAATACAGCCGTTAAGTCTAGGTAATTACCAAAAGCTGAAGATATAAGTTCATAAGAAATCAGCTCCAAAGTGATCTGGGAGTGCCTAGGGAAATGAAACGAGCTAGCCTCTTATGGGTTTCGTGTCCCACAACGATAACAGATAATCTTGCAAAAAAGGAGCTGAAGCATCATTCTTAGGACCTCAACTCTTTTGTGGGATAAGTAGCAATGCAGCACTGAAGAAACTGAAAAGTGGAATGAAGCAGAGAAAATTCAATTATTGGGAGAGTCTTCAGGAAATGAGAGAAGCTTAAATTCTTTTGGAAACCTATAACCAATAGATTTACAGAATGAATCAACCTAATTGTGAGTAAAAACAATATTGGCATATTAACGGGGATACTTTCAAGCTATTTTCAGCTGAAAGAACATCTGAATGAGCTTGAGTTAGCAAAGAAATCTCAATATAGATTTTGTGGGAAACAGGATGAAACACCCATCCATCTCCTCTCAAATTACGTAACACTGTGAAATCCAACGGCGTTACTCGATGTAAAATCAAAGATGAAAATCTACCTAACCTGAGGCCTTGTTACACCGTGCACTTTCCAAAAGGAAAAGAATTGGAAGGCCAGCCACAGCAAGAGCATGGAACAGAACAGATTTTTTTAGGTCGCAGTATACTAACTCTTTCATGTATACATACATAAGTTTAAGTATTAACTTGAGAATACATTGCAAATGAGACATTGCTTTCGAATTAATTAATCTTTAATACAAATGTCTAGTAAGTTTAGTATGCATGTTCTTGGATATCCATTTAGAATCACTTTTGTTCAATTCTTTTCTATATCAGATTATATCTCCTATAAATAAACAATGCATGTTATTTTAAAGAAAATCCTACTAACATAACAATGCAAAACATTTCAAATTTTCCAGTTTCTGCAGCAAGCCAAGGAATTTGCCCAAGTGTTTTTACGAGGTGAACGTTCTAGCTAATCTGATTTATAAACTTTAATGGAAAATATAGTTTTTGTCCGGGCAAGTTTGCCTTTCGTGTTAGCACGCAAGAATTCCTTCCTTCTCCGGCTACAGCTAACTGAACCACGACCGTTCGTGCTTCAAGTGGACTAGACTCCTTCACCGAGCTTTCTCGCAAAACTCTCTTCTTCCTACGTCCCTCCCTTTCGCACAGAGACGAACTTTCGCGCTAGTTACGAATATAATATTAAGTCTCCTCCGAGCGCCGCTCTTTCGTCTTTTAATTGCCTAACTTATTTAATTTCCGGATGCAAATGATCGTCTCGTGTGCCAGTTGTTTTGCTCTTACGATAATAATCAATGTTTTCGCCGTAGGAAAAACACGAGTTAATTGAAGCAAAAAGCTCTTCGTTAGGGCTTCCCTGCTTCCTACACACCACCCCCACCACCACTACGAAAGAAAGTTCTCGACGCGTGTGAAACGGCGCAATTTGACGTCAACATTTGAGAGCGAACCGTGCAAAAAGAGAAATACGTGGGTGTGGTAAGACGGGCCGCTTAAATTGAAAATGGGGTTTTTGGGGTGTTAATTACTGGTTGTAATGATCTTCGAATATCCAATTAAGTTTTAATTAGGGTTTTGTAACCGCAAACAGCAGGCGCACCTCAAGAATCAGTGCTCTTGCGTAATTACAGCAAATATATAGATATATCTTCCAATTGTCTGTATTTTCTTAAACTTTGTAGAACGACAGGAAATCTGGAAAAGCTTTGCAGCTTAAATACTCGTCTCAAAAAACTAAGATATAAATGATGAAATTTAAGAATATTTGTTAAATTCTGTAATAACTAATATGAAATCGGACACAGTGTGGAAAAACGAAGCGCTGCTGAATACGTTATTATATATCCTTGAATCGTTTGTCTACATGAAAATAAACCAAATACAGAACACAAAACAAAATACACAAACCATACCTTGCGTTTAACGTATTTACAGAATTACTACTTAAGAAGTAAATTTCTAATTTGTGAATAATATTGGATGGAAAGTAGATAAATGTGTTTTGTATACGTTTATTTGTAAAATCCAGATTTGACTTTGTGTGAGTTGCTGATATAAGGGAAGAGAGCTAAAGAAGCATCAAATAATGAGAGTGTGCAACAATTATTAACAAAATAGTATTGTACAAAATTATTTTTTTTATATATAAATGAGGGAGTAAAGCAAATTGGTGAAAAAACTATTTAAAAGATACAATTTAAAATCATTTAAGAATGGTCAAGATTTAAAAATAAAATAAAATTAGAACGTGTAATGTAAAGAATCGAACTTATATAAAACTTGCAAAGAACAGACATTAAATGAAGAATAAAACACATAAGTTTAAACCAACAACACTTTAAAATTATTTATAATAAATGTAACCCCTTCGCACTCAGTATATAAAATGATTCTGGAAAAGTATTTATTTAAATAAAGGTAGAAAATTTCCAGAAAATTGCAATAAACTTGTGCCATCTATTATTGAAACACTAAAGTAATGATGTGCTAAAGGCGTAGTAGAATACTTGAAAACCATATATGCAGGTCATCTATCTAGTAAAAGTAGGAGGAGGGAGATGGACTCGAAAATTAATTGTGAGTTTAATGAAAGGTCTCTACGATTGAGCTGTGCTTCAGTATTTCTAATGCCTCTAAGTTGTTGAGGTAGGTACCTTTTTTGGTCGTATCTAATAGTTGGAAATTGTGATTGATGTTAAAGTGGTATTTATTTTCTTTTAAATATTTACCGAACAAAAAATTTACAGTAGAATTAGATTTTATGCTACGTAAATGCTCTTTTAACTCGATTTCGAAATTTCTAAAGATCCTACTCACGTATGTACAATGGCAATCATTACATGTCAGGAGTTAAACACCTTTCTTTTTTTAGTGGCTTTATATTATCTTATTGTTAATAATTAAATTTCGTTATCGTTAAATACAGGGTGAAACATCGTTTAAAGATTTTGAGGGCATGCAGTACGATCGAAAATAAGGTTAAAAGTCATAATAAACATATGTCCACAAATTAACTGTTTATGAGATAACAGCGATTTTATCGAAATTGCAGAATAAGTTTGCTTTAGCGGTTTTTATTAAGATGTTATTGCATTTTAACATAAAATAGATTATAACTAAAGAAGATGTTCAAAATGACGTCCTTCCATTTCGACACAGGATCTACATCTGCTTTCAAAGGAAGCGCGCACTCTTTCAAAAAACAAAGGTTTGTCTCGTATTATCTGGCAACAGTGTTCAATTCGTTGGCGCAACTCTGGAAGATCGTTTACCGGTGTTGCGTACACTAAACTTTTCAAATAACCCAAGATACTAAAGTCCAACGGGTTTAGATCGGGAGACCTTGGAGGCCAAGCAATGGGACCTGCTCGCTCTATCCATCTCTCAGGAAATTCATTGTTAAGATGTTCCCTAATAGCTCGCGTAAAGTGCGGTGTAGCTTCAGTTGTAGATTTATAGGTAAATCTTCCAAAAGTTCAGGTAAAGTATTCGAGGGGTGCAGGACCTGTTAAGCGTTGTGGCAAAACAATCGGTCCTAACAACCGTTCCCCTATCATGCCTAACCAGATGTTTAGAGAGAAACGTTACTGGTGCCTGGATTCAACGGCAGCATGAGGATTCTCGTCACACCAAACGTGATTGTTGTGGAAATTAAATATTCCATTTTTAGTAAAACCAACTTCATCAGTGAAAAGGATGTTATCAGTGAAATCTGGCCGATCAGCAGCTGTTCGCAAAAACCACTCACAGAAAGCCCTTCTCGCTTGATAATCCGGAGCAGTAAGGGCTTGTACCCGTTGGATATGGTAGGGGTATAGGAGTTGCTCATGAAGAGTTCTCCAAACAAGATTGCTGCTTACACCCACTTGAGTCGAAATTCTTCTAACACTAGTTTCGGGATTTTCCATCAATAATATTCAAAATTCGATCTTCTATCTGTGAAATACATGCTATTTTCTGCCGTCCAGTATCACAAGACCGCTTCTCAAACGAGCCAGTTTCTCTTAGTCGTTGAAACACCGTCTGAAACATCACATGCAAAGGCAGTTGGCGATCAGGAAACGTTTCAGCATAGAAGCGACGTGCTTGTAAAGAATTCCCATTAGCACGACCGTACATAAACACCATATCGCTCATTTCAGCATTAGAATACGCAACCATTGTAATTGCTACAAATTGCGCGAAACGTCAAATTAAACTGTCATAAAACAATAGCTGATAAGCACCTGTTTACTGGGATATGTTATATCCATGTACTACTAGGAACATATATTTATTATGACTTTTAACTCTATTTTCGATCGTACTACATGCTCTTAAAATCTTTAAACGCTGTTTCAAAACACCCTGTATTTACAAAGTTCGAAAATGTGAGGGTTATACATTAAATATATCACTGAAAGCGATATTTGCATTAACTGCCATTTGAGAAAGTGGTGCTCGTTTCAATAAGTTGGATCGTGCGGCAGTAATACGTAAACAGTAAGGATACCTATATTTAAAAATCATATTATAATTACACTGTTTGTTAGTTCTTTTCTCATCCACTGACTATTATGGGTCATGTTGCGGCCTGAAGAAGACATTTCTAACATCACATCTCGAAACTAGTTGCCAGTTTGTCCCATAGTAAACTAATAAAGAATTAGGAAGTACATTTCTAATTTATTTATTTTATTTTTCTATCATCACTTACTTATGGACAGTCAAACATACCCTAGTGACCAACTACATATATTTATTTCATATTTTATAAATATTTAAAAAATATTAAATCTTTCTTAAATATTAGTTATATTAATATATGCATAAAATATACAGTGACCGGCATAAATATTGCAACATATGGGAAATTTTTTTATTGTTAAATGTTGGGGTTTCTAGACACGCACAACCTATTCCCCCAAAAAAGTTTTAAAATATTTTAATAATAAAAAAATTTCCCATATGTTGCAATATTTATGCCGGTCACTGTATTATAGAAAATATATTAGGAAAACATTTAAAAAATATATATGTTATGTAGCATTAACAATATTTTATTGCAAATGTTTTCTCAATATATTTTTCATAACTCTGCAAGAATATTTTGCTTTGTATTTCTGTAAATATTTATTTTATATAAAAAAAAGATTGAATTTTTGCTTTTGTACATTTGGTGCGTAGGATGAATAATATAAAATGGGTAAAATATGCATACATATTAAGTAGGTATGTATCTATTTAAAATAATAGTTTAAAGATTAAATTAGATAATATATATCTAATATGATTTAATTAGTATCTAAGTTGAGCGCTGTAACTTTTCTATTAATATATCTGCGTTTTGTATTATATTATTTGTAATATTTGTAAGTTGCGAACGTCAACACAACACCTCTATTCATTACGGTGCCGGTGTTATATTTAGTATTGTTTATGCGTCTATGGATTAGGTACATAAAATGCATACACGCACGTGCGTATCATCAACGTTTTCATTCGTTTGTCCGTTACATGTTATATATAGTTTATAATAATATACGATTAGGGCAGATTAGGGTTAACTGTGTAATTAATTGTTGCGGGGTGTGTTTTAGTTTTTGTGGTGACTACGAGGTAAGCAAAACTTTGAACATGTCATGGCATTTATAAGATAATTGGAATGCTCAATATCGCTATGTACAGAAATCGTTTAATAATATAATTGTAGGAATTTTATGCATCATATATGTACTGCATCTACCAGATAAATTGCTAGTTGATTGGCTTAAAAGATTTATCTCGCTAGATAAGCGTCATAACCTCAAATAGAGGTTAGAATACGTTGTGTTGTTTTATTGTTTGTACGTAGAATGTTTTCAAATATTATGAAATAAAGTAAAAATAAGTATCGTAAGTATTAGAATGTAGCTACCACTCCAATTATTGTAAATGCTCCAAATGTATTAGTAGGTGTTGATAATGTTGTACGATGTTTTATTCATGGTGTGATCTAATACAATTGGCATTGTTTTAGGGGCCACAAGGAAACGCCATGAGAGCGCCACTACCGAAGATATGAAAAAAGCCATAGGGTTGTACCTGGCACCAGCCAAAGCTAGACTTAAAAATGAGTATTTTTCATTTTTATTGGCTTGTTCAAATAAAATGATAATAAATACGTTTGTTTTTTATTTAGAACACTTCAATTAAAAAATAGTGATTAATTTGATAAACCTTCAGTATGCCTTAAAAGATGCCAGAATTATTGATTATTAACTTGTATGGTGAGTGTGAAAAAACAAGTTCTTGCCTTTTAGACAACTCTATGTATGTTTCAACTTTTCGTTATCGACGTTATACATTCTAAATAATCAAGAACAATTTTAGTTCATTTTGACAAATTAAATAGATTGCATAAAAAATCTCAATTTTCATATAAATATTTTACAAATATTTTAGAAAAAATATAGCGCTTACATTAATTTTAAAATATGGAATAAATATTTTATCTATATTTAGAAAAAAATCTGAAAAATATATTCAAAAACCTCTCACAAAAAATATTTATAAAATATATTTTTAAAAATATCTATGTAATGTTTCTGGCTGTTATGAATATAATTATGTTTATCCCAACATTAATTGCAATTGCATTGAAGTCGATGCTTCTTGATAGTTTGCTTGAAAAGCTTTGTTAAACATGTTTGACATAATGGTTTATCACAATAAAAAAAATGTTAGATTCCTGGCAAAAAGAAAATCTACACCTTACATTTCACATCGTCAACGAAAATAAGGTCAGATGTAATCCACTTTCATGTTTTTTTGTCTTTCTCGGCTGTTTTTCTCTTCGATCAGCAAAGGTGTTCGTTGAGAAGAAAAATTTAGGACACTAAATCACCGCGTACTACTTTCGATTTTCTGCCGGTCTTCTTATTTTCGCCCAAAGATCCCTTTAGTACGCCAGTTAAACTCAATTATAGCTCCTCCGGTCCGGTCTATAGTTTAAACCCACACCGTCGAAATTCGAACTTTCCGACGCTGTCCTCGTCCCCCACTACGACATTTTCGCAACACTCCCATTCCTACATTAGATTGAAGAATCTAACACTGCGCGTTCCGATTTAATTAAATCACTGAAGATGGCGCGCCGGTGTACACGTGTGAAGTAGCACTAGACGCCGAGCGAGTTTCCACCTCGACATGTTTCGCATGCTGTTGGGTCCTTTTCCCAACGCTGTTAACTCCCGTGATGAGACTGTCGCTAGTTTCGGTTTCAACGTAGTTTGACACCGCATAAGAAAATTTGGATGGATTAATACGGCTCGCTGGGGCGCGAGATGTCACCGATGTGTCGGCCCGAGGCAGTAATTTATAGCATATCAAATCTGTACAGTTATTACGCGGTTATTACGAATGCCATTTCGTTGAATTAATGAGTGTCAGCCTCATAGAGGGAAGGTATAATAATTAATATTAATATAAGATGACTTAACTACCTTTAGTGGAAGCCTCTCATCAGCTTTCATCGTGTATTCATTTCCAATTGCAAGTTTAATTTTAGAAAACCAAATAGAGCAATATCATTTAACTAACAAAAATCAAAGCCCTTCAAAATTTTAAAAATTAATAGATAGAGATATTTTGATAAATTTCGATTTAGCAAACTGCTTAGGCAATACTCAGTTTGTAATATATAAGCTATACGTGTAAGTTTTAGTCTAAGTTTTTGTATATGTACAGTTTTTGCTATACATTGAGTATGTGCAATACCAGCAATATAATATATGTGAAACAGTCAAAGAGTGAACATCATTTAGTACCCTCTCCCGAAAATATATCACAAGAATATTATACAGTTATAATTTAATTCTTTTCGGAATATTTATTTAATTTAAAAAATAAAATTTTAACGTTACCCGATATTACGTTTAAACAGAAAATGATTGAAAAGAATAGGTAAATTAAACCATAATAATTTACTTCATTAAGTTAACCAATAAAGTATTAAATGAAGATAGAGTATTTAAAAATGTTGAACAAATAAAAAGACTTAAATTGATAAGTATGGCGGTGTTGTCGAACATTCTCGAGATGCAAATACTCCAATGCCATCAACATCTTAAGAGGTAGGTGTATTTAGGGAGCTTAAAAATAAAATTTTCAAACTAAAGATAAAAATATTGTTTGCGCAGTGCATTGTGATAATTATAAAGTATTTAAAAATGTTAAACAAACAAAAAGATTTAAATTGATAAATATGGGCATGCCTTCAAAAAATACTTTAATCATAAATATTTATTTATGATGTTAACGTCCTATAGAAATTGATATATTTAGTAATCATAGGGATAAAATTTCCAAATTAAAGGTTAGAAATGTTGCTTGCACAGTGCATTGCGATAATTGCAAGGTCACGCATGTTGGTCAATGTTCACAGAATCTGGAAAAACGATTGAAACAATATAACTAAGATATCAGCACTCATAGAAGCTTTATAAGTTTGGTTGATCATGTGATTAACGCGGGTCGCACATATTTAATCTCTCTAATTCGATGATTGTCATTCAGCAAAATTATAAGAAACGTTTAATTAGAGAAATTAAGGTTGTATTTCCCTGATTGTATATTTTTATGTGCGCTTTATACTCATTGTACTTTTTAAATTAATATGTTAGAATTTCAATGTACAGACTTCCCCTCCGAACCAACTTAACATCTTTTCGAACTTTTAGTAGGAATTTGATTTTAAAATTTGCAGAGTAGTCCAGATCTATGGCGATCTACTTAAGAAAAATATTCTCAACTTTATAGCATTTTCGGTGTACAGGGTTTTGATATCACCTTTCGTATTTCAAATGGAATGGTGCACTTTTTATTAGTCTAGTAACTTTACCGTATCATTTATTTATCATATTAAAGTTCCCTTTCTCTACACTCAACCGTTTTCGGATATTTGCCATTTTGTTGAATTTTTGACATTTCTACTATTCAGAATAAAATTAAATAGATGGGGTATTAAATATTTAGTAGTTCTATTAATCTCGAGTTAATTGCAAGAACGTAGCTATTCAGTGTTATGGCAATAGTCACTGAATCATATACAGAGCGTTCAAAAACTCCTTTTCAATGTGGAGAAACTAATAAATTAACTGTCAAATGACGGTCAAGAACTGTTTTGACAAGAGTCAAGCTTGGGCTTCCTATTGCCTATAACAAACTCAGAAAAGGTAGCGATTCGGCGTAGTTAAAACTTGCTGCTTCCCTATTTTGTTTAAATTTTTTTTGACAGCAATAACAGAATATTTTGGCCACTCCATATCGCTCTATATGAATAATGCAATAAATTCATTTTTATGACAGATATATATAATAGTGAAGTGTTAGCTTTAATGTCAAAATTTCTATTTGCTTTAAAATGATGAATAGTTACATATAGCAGCAGGTAACAAGTTTAAATTCAAGTTATAGTTATCTACTTAAAATCATTAAATCACAATTGTTACACACGACAACAGGTTACAGCTATAATTTTAGGTTATTCATTCATAATATTTAACTTGGCGCTATTCGAGAATTACCCACTTCAGTGCCTCTGCACCGTAGCACAGAACTAAGGATATTGTTGCCATTTGTGTTTCAGCACCCACATCGTGGTACTGTTGGGTACTAAATGTCACACAGTTGAACAAATGCATTTTACTTTCATATGGCTTCCTACAAATTTCAAATGTCAGGATCACGAATCTGGCACAAGTGGGAATAATATTCTTAGTTCTATGCTACGGTACAGAGGCACTGAAGTGGCTACTTTTCTTTGATGTTTTTAATGTTTATTAATTTATTAGTCACCTCTTTTGCAGTATTTTGTTACAATTTTCATTAAACTGCATAGTTATGTTCTAAACGAGTTAAAGTGTAACGAAATGTAAATGTGTGTAATACATAATCAATAGTACAAGATTATTGACTTACTCTGATTTTGACATGGCTCTGAAGATGGTTATTTAGCGGAAACTAGTAAGCCTATAATCCGTTACTATTGTATTTAGTATTACTCCAGCTGTTATTTATCATTAATTTTTATTACAATTTCTGTCAAATATTTCGATATTCTTTAGTTCAGCATTTGCACAATCTGTTTATTGGCGTAATGTTGTTAATTGAAAGTTTACTAGATGACACTCATTTGGCCTGCAAATTTAAAATTAAGGAAAAACAATGTCATTTCTTTTATTAATTGAATTATTTTGAAAATCTTATATATATATTGTAATTGCACCACACCTAGTAACATGAAAATACATAGCTCTAAACTAGAAAAGAGAATGCAACTACTTCCACTGGGTTAACTTATCTTCATAAATATATCGAAACCTTTTGATTTGTGTCCCAAATGAAAACAATAGGACCACGTTCATTTGGGACATTTAAAACAAAACAGAAGCAGTCGTCCAATACTAAAGTCTTCAAATATTTGCAAAAGTTTGAGGTTCTGTTTTCTTCGACATGAGTTTCTGTTTTGTTTTTGCTCTTTCCATTTGATGAAACAAGTTTATGCACAAGTTGCATGTGAGCGAACAGTTATAACCAAGCGCCTGGCGATTCTTCGAAAAAGTAACTTGACGCACATCCAAACAACCTCCATATTTATGGCAGGCGCAACATAATTAATTCAAACGGCAAAACTTTATCCTCATCGACGATTCCGGCATAAATAAAGAAAGGGAAATAAAAGTAGACCGAAAGAATCCATCCCATTCGGCTTCGCAGCGCTATCGATGCAGATTTGAAACGCGCGAAAGAAGAAGAATAATAGCCGGCATTAATCACAAGTGAAAAGCTCTCCATTATGCCGTATCACACGCCATACCCTTATCCGGCGCCAGTGTTAGGCGCTCCCTATCAGTAAAGGAAAGAAGGAACACCTCGTCGCATTACAAAACCGAAACTGTTCCATTATTAATACGCGCGGCGCGGACGGTATTCTGACGCCCTTTGAAAGTTATCCCGCCACTGAAAAAGGAAACTCACCTATACAGGCTATCGGCTTCGGATGTTTCGTTCGCGGGAATCCCCCCGAGAAGGAGCCATAAAATATTGATTATCCAGAGGATACCGGAATGGGAAGTGGCGATGCGAGGAATAAAAAGAATGGAGAAAGCGCCGTATTATTATCTAGGATAGTAATTGGTAATCCTCGGCGGACATGGCTAGAATTCGTCTGGAAAATAAGGGAAATACAACAAGAAACTTCGAGTAGATAAGCGTAAAATTTATAAGCTTAAGGTACCCGTGCGACGAACATGATTGGAGCTGTTACCGTTGAGGATTTACAAAGATGACGGCGAATTCTGAAGCATATGTATCGAACTAAAGCATTACAAGATTTTAGAATAAAGTGATAGAACCAGACAATGACCCAGCAACTTGAATTTTTAAGTTTAAATGCTTCAAATAAAGTCAGCTTTCAAGTTCAAGGGTGTTAGTTTGCTTTAATCAGTGTTATTGTGACAATATCGTAAATATTCCGAGGTAAAGCGTAATAACGCTTATAATAATGCCTCACAAGCTTAGACTTACGTGTTACCCCAACTTAAAAAAAAAAATGTTGACCTGAAAGATAGCTCTTACAAGCTGATTTAAGCACGACATCATTTTTGGTGGAGGTGCCGGTGTTATCATGGTCAGAATATTTCTCCAATTTAAATACAATAGAGTATGTATAGAATGTTTTAAAACACACATCCATTTAAGCAGAACCATAATAATAAGCAACTATTTGTGAATATTTAAGACGCTTGGCATAATGTTTGATTTGATTTATTACATACATACAAGCATAATGGGCAAGCCATATAAGAACAACACACTAACTGTATGACGTAAGGTAATAATACAAATAAATGTAATTATAAAAGATGTAAGTATAAGTAAATTTAAATGAATAACTGTAAAAATAAGTTCGTAAACACTTATTGGAAAGAGTTAAAAACTTAATAATGTTCTAGGACAGCTAAAAACTCCGCGACAGAATATATGCAGTAGATGAGCAATAATTGACGGAATCTAGTCTTGAACACCTTCAAGAAGTCAACACATCTAAGGACGCTGGATAAGAAATTAAAAAGCCTTAGTCCCGCAGGACACCTTTGTGTGGCACGAAGCCTGCTCAACGGCAAACGGAAGTTAGATCCATTTCTCGTGCTATAGGAGTGAAAATCAGAATTTAAGGCAAAGTTGTTGTGATTGACAAAAGGGTGAACAAGGATCTCCAGAATATACAGGGAAGGCAAAGGTAAGATACCAAATTTCTTAAAGAATGGCCTACAGAATTCAGTGGCATCGATATCTGCGATACTGCGCTTTTGTGTGATAAAAACATCGTGCGCGTCAGTAGATGAGCCCTAGAAGATAATTCTATAAGTTATTCTGGAGAATACTTGGCCATGATAAAATGTTAGTAACAATTTCTTCCAACCGCATATTTAAGGTTCATAATTAGAAAACACGAGAAGTTCAGAATTTTTATAAGCTTGCGGCAATGCGAATACCAGCCAAGCGACTCATCCATCTGAACCCCTAGCAAATTAATAGAGCTTTTACTCTTGAGCAACTCACCGTTCAAACGAATATCCACATTGTAATCAGCTCTGAACTTGGGGGTACGAAAAAAACATAAAAAATGTCTTTGAAGCATTAATGCGGGATCCATTACAACTAAACCACTGGCCGAGCTCCATCAAGAGGGTGTTCGTATGGTCACGGGCCTGCGCCGGATTAATCCCAGAAACTACAACACTAGTATCGTCCGCGTATAAACACAAAGAAAAGTTCGACTGTAATTAATAAAAAGAAGGAATAGTACCGGATCCAGAACCGATCCCTGCGGAACACCAAGGTATGTTGGTAAAATAAAGGAATAGAAGTATTTGATAGCCATTCTCGATTTAAAAGATACTCTAACATAAGTGGCTATAGGACAAATTCCTTTAGTAATATTTTAACACAGAAAAAAAAACAGTGTATCCTTTTTGAGTATATTAACATACATTCGAAAACCGTTTCATTTAGTTTTTACGATATATCTTATTGGCCCTTGTTCATTAATCTATTAACGTGTAGGAGTAATTGCCATAAGTCTGATATTCTGCTGGATTTTGTGGGTAATTTTATATGGAACCAAAAAGTTGTCATGCATAATGTAAAAGAAGTTCTCTGTTTTATAACTTATATTTCAAAATTAGTATTTAGTTCGATATCAATAGAGATAGATCAATAGAGCGTTAGCTACTAGTTCACAGAAAGTCGGCTACTAACCTGTTTTATACTTACCATGCTATCAGTAAAAAAAGATGCTAAAAAACTACAAGCTACAAAACTTTTTTTTGCTGTGGGAGCCGTCTGACATGGAATGTCCGGAAACACTGGCTTTTGGTATTTAACCCACGCTACAAAACTTGGGGAAACAAATAAAATTGGCATTAGCTAAAAATAACGCAGTTTCTAGAACAACACTGACAAATGTGCTTAAAAGCAGTATTTTTCGAAAAAAAAATAATTCAAAATCGTACATCAGGGTCCATATAAATTTCTACTATTTAGAAAAGTTGATTTTACAAACAAACAAAGAGGATTTCATGAATTCTGTAACCTCACAGTTAACATATTATGTTATATGAATTTTATTTTATTTATTTGGTTTGGTATGATTGAACATAAAATCATACCAAACCAAATACTAACTTATATTTTTATTGATATAAAAATCATTAACGCTGTAAAAATTTCTGTTCATGAAACGGATATTAACTTAATAATAAAAATACCACTTTGACTTGTTTTAATGAAGGAGTATTAATGAATTCCACGCATTCCGTTTTACGATTAGAAATAGAAAAAATTATACAAGAATTATTACTAAGAACTTGAGCCCTAGCAAGAAAATTTCAACTGGCTCTTGAAAAAGGAGCCATCTCTCGCTGAAACACAGGTTACAGAAAATGAAATTGAGGGAATTATTATAAACAAAAGCAAATCGAACACAAAATAACAGAAAACTGAGTATATATAAACTTGTAACTTATGCTCTAAATATGGGTTAAGATAAACACAATCAATTTATTCTGTATTTACACACATATTTACAAAAGCAACTAATTTAATTAAAATCAGTCAAATTCAAATCAAACTTAAAACATTTCAATGTTAATAGAACTTCTTATTACATTCTGATGTTCGATTAGACAAGTGGTTGCACATTCGATTTCAGTTATGTATCATTCAAAATTTAAATTGATAGAATTATTTAGCTTTAACAAATTAAATTAAAGCTGAATAATAAAAATAGTTGTTCACTAGAGAATACAACCAATGACAACACAACCAAAGAATTCATTTACAGCCTAAAAGGAATGCAGGGAAAAAGGTTGTAAACCAAGCACCATGTTAGAAAATCATAATTAATAACAACAGATCATTTAAGTAGATTATAAGAAAAAGTAGGTTGCAGGACTGGTTCTTGCAGGAATAGAATAAAATTAATAAAGTAGTCTTAATAATGTTTTTGCTGAGCTTAGATTAGATTACGATTGGGGTGGCCTATGGACCTGTTCCACCACGACCTTTTCAGATCTATTGTGATACTCTTTTTTCCTAGAGGACGATCTTTAATTTTACCCTCTCAATTAGGCGTACCATGTTTGAGAGCGGCTTCTTTGTGTAGCTACTAGCTATGGGGTTCTCCACACCCATTACTAGAAAACTTGTCCTCGCCAGGCCTTCACATTGGCACAGCACATGAACTGGTGTTTCTTCCTCGACTTGGCCGAATCTGCAGGTTGGGTCATCTGCCAGGCCTATGTTGTACATATGCCTATTTAGTCTACAGTAACCAGTCAGTAGACCTACTATCATTTTGACAGTCTTCCTGTCTTTCTTCAGTGAATCTCTAGTAAATTTAGGCCTCTGTTCCTTTAGAAACTTTTTTGCCTGTCTCTGTCACGGTGATTTTTGCCACCACTCTCTGGACTCAGCTTTGTCAATTATCAATTAGTTCTTTAGTAATTAATAATTCTGACCATGTCGTAATGATGACTGGGAGGACAATTTGGCTCAGCAAATGTGCCTAAATATAAGCACGTTTAAAGTAGGTCAGAAAACTGTTCTTAAAGATTTTAATTACCAAAGCATAGTATTGACATTCAAAAATTTGCCAACGACAAAGGGGTCATATAAAATTACAAATTTAATTTAGAGCCATTCTGCTAACGCCTTCTGCAAAAAAAAAAATGTAATAAACGCCTATTGACACAGCAATAACTTTAATTCTTGCAAAAACTTATTTTTGCATTACCCATTACTTATATGGATGGAATGTCTAATTCAAGAAACAACCAACTTCACTACTTTTGTGTCAATAGAGATATATTTCTTATTCACAATGAAACACAAGGAGACTAATTCTAATCCGGCACTATAATTGGGTTAACGATATATGTATCATCCCCAGTAATTAAGCCAGATACGCCAGGACCGTCTCGAAACGATTTATAATGCGTCGGACTTATCTGGCACAGGATAGGTCTCAAAAACTAATTAGTGGACGTTAATTTTTCGATAAATTTCCAATCTTGCCAGTACGAGGTGCTTTGTGCTTCGTTTATAGGGAGCCTCCTGTATTTGATGCGGGGATGGGAGTAAGATTAGAGGTAAATCTAAAGCGAAACTCGTGTACTAACTTCATTAATTATTAATCTTTGTGGAGACGAGACGGTAATATATCGAATGGTAGATGTAAGAAGGTTCCTTCGTGATTAAATCCATTCAGAAAGCAATGACGGACAAGATATTGGAGTATCGATAAAAGTTTGCTCGGTGGGTATGTTTACGTTTCTTCCAATTAGAGTAGGATCCTTCAAAGCGATGTTTATCTTTCATAAAACATTGTTATCCATGTTCTTCTAGTACTTGTTTGTTCTGTTATTAATTTAGTTTTGTTGTTTTTCTACCAGATTGTCAAAATAGACATCCCAAGAGTTCTCATCGTTAAACATACCAAGTAAAAAAAGTATTGAAAGCTAATAAATAAAAAAAAATGTTTAACTTTCAGAGAAATAGATGAAAATTAATTGCATGGTTTAATGGATTGGAGAAAGCGCCTTTTTTTCACTAACAAACTGTTTACATGCTGTTTTGTATTACCAGGAAACCAGGTTCTTACGTTTAACTAACCTTTGCTTTTTAAAGCACGTTTTTTTTGTGGCAGTAGTCTGGCTTGGAGTCTCCACAACTCCAGACTTTATGTATTTAATCTCCCATTTCTTTTACCCATTAAATTATACCAGCCATTCCAGCGTCTTAGTACTCTGCACCAATCTGTATAGCTCTCTGACTGGTTGATAGAAGTAATCCTTTTTTAGAGCCTCGCATTCACACAGAACGTGAACGCGTCTCTGTCATCTCACAATACAGTCTGCAGTTGGTACCTCCAATGTTGATCCCAATTTTCTGTAGGCGTTCTTTCAGTGTAGTGCCCTAGTTAGGAGATCTGCTACGATGCGAAGATGATTCCTGCTGAACTACAGTTACCAGCCTTTTTTTCATGGTCCTTTAATAAAGGTCTTACCATAAATTTGCCTGCTTATGTTATTCCAGTGTTCTCTTTGTGTTTGTCTTTGACCCAATTCTCCACCTGCCGTCGTGCTATATTTCAAGACACAGGGTTCGAGCATATATATGAAGGGAATGATCCCTTTCTTGCCAACTCATCAGCTTTTTTGCAATGGGTACCAGACCAGTGGCGCATACTTCAACATACATACAATCTTAATGAACTCTATCTCAGTTAAAGTAACTGAATGCATTCTAACACACCGATATGATTTGCTTAACTTAAAGATAAAGCTGATATCAAAAAAGATAATACCAAGATCTTTACATTCTGTTTTCTTTTTCAAAAAAGTATTATTATAACTTTGTAGTCCACAATGATGGAGGAATCAGCACGTGCAAATGAAGCAACAAACTACTTATTAATATTAAGATTGATGCTGTTGGATGTACCATCTTCAACAAATTAAATGCGAATTGAAGCTCCACAAATCTTCGATTATTTATGCAACAGAAACTACAAGTACTGCGTATCGTGCAAGGTATAATTCAGAATAATTTTTAATTACTATTTAAGTGCTGTAGCTTCGATTGGATTAATAATAATAGATCACATTTAATTTGCTAAAGATGGTGAACCTATTTTGTTAGAGTTTTCCTGTAACAAAATGACGTCGCTGTTAGAATGAAAGTTTAGTATATAATTTACTGTCATCAGTATACATGGCAGGTAAGACATGTCAAGAACTCATTTCTAGTAACATTGAATAATAGAGGACCCAAACTGGAGCGTTGTGGGAGACCCGTATGTAAGCTGTATTCTGCAGATTCAAATCCTTTGTAAGATACTGAACACTCGTGTTTACGTAGATGGAAGTTTATTAAATTAACAGCCGATGGAACAAAACCAAAAGCTTCTAGCTTCGTCAAGTGTGGATGCTCAATTATATCAAAGGTTTTCGATAGGTCCATAAAACTAGCATCCATTTGGCCACGCTTATCCAAGATTTCTCATACCAGTTGTAGAAAACTTGTCAAATCGATAACTGTAGAGCGACCAATAATGAAGCCATCCTGATTCGGAGAAAAAATCGTAATTAGAGATACAGGTTATGTAAATGCTTTGGGGTTACAACTTTAGCTACTTCCACATAATAACAATTATTATTTGACATTCAATCCGAACGTTTCAAATCTTCCAAAGCTTTTATTAAATTACATTAAACTGAAAAAAAAAATATGAATACCATAGATAATAAATACGTTATATGTATAGACAAACACAGAGTAGAAAGAAAAAATTGTGGCAATAATCATTTCCAGAATACAAGACTGATTTTCTTGAAAACTTTCATTGACAACACTCTGTTGGGCACCAATAATCTTAATATTTCTATTCTAGTTTTCATTAAAATCAATTTTGGCGTGAAAATGTAGAATTTGATAAGGAATTCGATCAACGACAGAAGAGGAAATAGAAGGAGGAAATTTTATTAGAAGTATTTATCCCTACATAATATGGATTTAAATTATTCAACCTTGTTAGCACTAAATTATTATCCAAGACCCCTATATTCCTATACCCTCCTGAACAAGAAGAGTTCAATTAGTGGAGGACGATTGCATTACCGCTGAAACTGTACACAAACTTTGAAATATATAAGTGAATTCAATTTATTGATCCAATTTTTAGCTCTAGGGAAGTATAAAAAGATTCCAAAGTCTAGTTTGGATTTAATTATTCCTTTATAAATATATCTTAATGATTTAGGATCAGAACCCCGCCGTATTGAAGTTAAGGCTCTCAATACATTTAAATTCTTCTGACAAGGCGAAACCATATAATTAATATAATTATACCACAATAATTTGCAATCCAAGTTTAAACCTAAATATTTAATGACATTAACTATTTGTAAAACAGATCCTCGAAAATTAACAGAATCAAAAATTTCAGGAATATTTTTTCAGGTAAATATTAAAACTTTAAATTTAGAAGGTGATAAAGACAAATAAAATTCTTCACACCAACAATGTAATTTTGCTAGGGCTACATTCATGGATCTAAAAGCCAAATTTAAGTTTTGATGTTTGGAGAATAAAACAAAATCCTCAGCACATTATAGTAGAAAGCAATCATCAGTTAAATATTTATTGATAGAATTGGTATAAATATTAAATAAGATCGGACTAAGTGGACTTCTTTGTGAGAGATCCATAAATGATGTTCTTGATCCTAAATTATCACAATCAGGTTTAATTTGATAAACTTTGATAGAGAACAATTGATGAACTGTTCTCTATCAAATTGTTTGAAATATACCCAGCTTTCGTAACTGGTATAAATCTCATTATTACAGTACCAACCTAAAACATTTACATGTTCTAGTCTACTCTATTTATGATTCTTTTCGATGGCTCTCTAAATTACAATATCCGATGTGTGAGAAAAATTAATTTGAAGCTAACAGAAGTACTTGAAATATCTTACCTTATTAGGAAAGACCAGCAATATTATCTGCAAAAAAAGGATAAGACGATGTTAGAATTCGTTTATATTAAAACAGAAATACTAGTATAATAAAGTAATTCAGTAAGTCGATTTCTTTGCCGCCAAAAGTCTCATAATTCTTTTTTATTTTTCCACTCTGACGACAGTTTAGTATTTCACGGAGCACGTTGACCTATCTTTATTTCTAGAAGAAAAAAAGGGCCCGCTTTTTCTCATCCAAAAAGAAATAGCCTTCATTAGGCGACATCGTCTCGGTCGATTGGACATTTTTAATTTCTGCGATTGTTATTCTACAAGGGTCTACGTCGAAGCGTGACGTCACCGGGAACGCTATCGTTCTATCTAATCTAGAGGGCGCTGTCATCGTCCGGTTCCTCTGCTCCAAATAACTAAAATCGATCGGTGTCTAAAGGGGAGAGTAGACTTACGTTTCGATCCCCTCGACGTTCAACGCGATTCCGCTTGATTGGAAAACAAATAATGAGAAGAATGTTAAACGGGGGATTTATCCTTCTATTTCGTAGCTGTCGCTCCGGAGAACAAACAGGAGAAACTGGCGGAGCAATTTCGATTGTACGGCGGAACAGTATCTGACGCCTGAGGGAGTAAAAATTCGGTGGAAAATAAGGGAAAGAAATTATCTCGTGTATTTCGTGGTTATTGTGTTGTGTGTGTACGCCCACTTCGAGGCAGAAATTGGACGCCTATTATTATTTTGTTTAGGGTGAAATTGATGGTTTCTTTATTGGTTCGTTACGGATGTTCTTTCTTTATTTATTTAAGGAAAAAGAAGAAAAGAAAAAAAAGGAGATGCTTTATATTATCGATACTTTTATACACTCATTTACTAATAGCACCAATAAAGGCATTCAATTATGTCGAGTGCCTTAAAAATAATCCCAGTTCTTTTTTTATCGCATAAACAAAAGAGTCAATAAGAGGACGGTAAATTGGTAATAAACTTCTGTGTGGAGAATTTTCCTACCATGTATTTTTGATTTTGAGATTGTAAACCTATATTTTCCGAATCATTCGATTAATATAACAACTAATGGTGCGATTCTGTGCAAATCTATAGCGTTTATAAGGCTTTCTGTAAGAGCTGTAAACATGCGTAGCTGATATGGCTAATCGGCACATTTTCGCAGCTTATAGAATTTCATAAATCGTTATAGGTGTAGAAAAGTTGAGACTACGGCATTTGCAAAGTTAGATGTTGCAGTTCTTCGCCGGTTTGTGGTAATAAAAATATTAAAAATTGGTAACAATGATGATAAAATATGCAAATTTACAAATAAATATAAAATTATTAAATAAAATCGATTCTAATTACCTCATTCCGCAATCATAAATCTATTCGATTTGCACGAAACGTTAGACAGGCTAGTTCTATGTGCTATAATAAGTATGCAGTTATAAGAAGTTAACTAGCGAGTCAAAACATAGTTGGCAGGCCACGTATATTTAGATTTAGGCAAAAGAAAATTGTGTTAATGAAAGTTAAATTGTTTTATTGAATATTTTGCAGGAGTTTTGAATATCTATTTTTTTGTCATAAGCACAGCAAGGAGGTCTGCCTTCCGAACGAACACACACACATACGGGTGTCGATAGAAAGTTACCCGATTGCCCGTATAAATCCTCTAGTGTTTTTAGCCGAGAAAGAAAAACACACCCATGTGTAAAAACTACATGCGCCTGTAAATCACGTGGAATATTTCAATGCACAATGATCACGCGTATATGCATAACTTGTTTGTTCGACACGAACCACAACGCAGCCGTGTTTTCGCAGTATTCTACCCATTGGCGGCGTCTTAGATGTAGCTGTTTATTTATATTTGTGCAGCACTCATATATCTCCGTTCAGGCTTTCATTGAAAAGTAAGAATTACTAAAATAATTTATATTTTGAATACGTTTTAAGCACTGTAACAAGATAAAATATATAATTGTATTACTTATTTAAATAGATAATAGTGAGATTTTCTGTATTTCTTGTATTTTATTTAAAAAAAAGATAAAACGAACAGGAAAAAGAAGTCACTAACTAGTTAAAATATTAAAACAGAAACCTGATAAGTCTGTTTATCATTGGTTAGAAATAATTTACATATTATTAATATCAAAACATTGTAATTTGCCACAATACATTTGAAAATGATGGTAAGTTTGTTATATTTAGCGGCACGTTAAATTTAAACGATTATCAAATAAAAATGTATTAAAACTCCTGCACTTTAAACACTAATTCAGCTACAGGAGATGATCCCAATAATAATATACTATACTGCAAACGCGACACAACTTCAGCGTAATAGAATGTCACAAGACGCGAAGCTATAACATGAGATCTAAAACAACGGAAGACGTAACACTTGCGAGAGATTTGATTTGCTAGCTTCTAAAAATGGTATGATAAAGCAGAACTTAATATTAGTGGTGAGCACTATCGATAGTGACTATCGATAACTATCGATTGTTTTGACTATCGATAACTATCGATAGTTTCGACTATCAATAACTATCGATAGTTGACTATCGATAACTATCGATAACTATCGATAGCTGACTATCGATAACTATCGATAACTATCGATAGCTGAAAATATCGATAATGCCCATCAGTACTATATTTATATATAGTTTACAACGCAGAGAGATGCTTAAATTCAATGTAACCTCGACAAGTATAGTACTATTTATTTTCCCTTTCTGAGTACCTTAAAAGTTTATTTATGAATTGTCTTGTTAGTTAAAAACGTTTATGTTATCAGTAATCAATTATTCATTGAGTGGATTGAGTTTCTTTTATAATATCTATAGTAGCAGGTATTAATGAAACCATGAAATACTAGTGTCAGAGTTCTTATTAGTCTGGAATAAAAAAAAACACTAATAATAAATAACAAGAAACAAAACAAAATGTATTTCTGAGGACATATTAGTTGAGTAGAGTGGTGGGCATTATCGATGACAACTATCGACAGTTGTAACTATTGATAGGTGACTGTTGAAACTATTAATAACTATCGATAGTTGATTATCGATAATTATCGATAGTTATCGATAGTCGACTATCGATAGTCAACTATCGTCAAGTTATCGATGGTCAACTATCGATGGTCAACTATCGATAGTCGACTATCGATAACTATCGATAGTTGGTCCGACGTTGAAAATACCGATAGTGCCCACCACTACGCAATATAATGTCCAAGAATTTAACATTAGTCATATAAAAAGTGCCATTAATTTCCAAATTTCCGAAGTCTACATGTCTTTATCTAGTATGAAGCATCATGTATTTAGTCTTTTCTATATATTGATAGCAAATGTACGATGTTGTTAATATATAAACTGAATACGACTGCACTAAGGACTGATCGTTGTTGAACACCCATGTGTAAGGATGAAGTAGATGATTGAACACTTTCAGTTTTCCCATTTGCGTTGGCATGTCTAATTATCACAAATTGTGTTGTACCATGATTGTACCAGATATGATAAAACCTCAGTTACAAGTCACGTAACACCATATTGCTATAAATTTCATCCTAAAAGTCTATTAATGCAGTAGTCGTAGATTTTCCCTTTCTGAATCTATGTTCAAGTTGTGTCAAGATGTAAAATTTATCTAAAAAGGCATTGAATGTATTTAACAAGCAATACTCTAAAATTTTGAAGATGCTAAATGTCAACGTAATTCAATACATCATTCGAAATTCCCCTTTTTTATGCACAGGAATAAGGGACGTATGACTTATGTTGCTCACGATCATGATAAATCACTATGCTAGTAATATTTTTTATCTAAAACGAACATGTGTATAAAACTTGTCAGAATTGTTTTTTTTTTTCAAGCTCATTGTGTTACGAAATTAGGTAAAGTTATTGATATTGTGACTTAATGTGTGAACTAATGGAATTCACTAAGGCAAGAACAACAGGAATATTTCGAAATCCAAACAATTGTTACAAGAAATGAAGCAAGGTATTGCTGCAAAATCGCTAACAATTTTAGTGTCCCTGCTAACAGCGCTTTATGTGCAAACACACAAACAATAATTAAATTTGAACGCCCCATAATAGTTTATGTAAAAATGTTGATCACATAAACAAGCGAAGTACCGCCTACATTATTGATCGTATTATTCAAAATTTAATAACCCTTAATATAATTGCTCATCGCGGCAAAATTTCAATATGATAGCGATATTATTAATATTTGTTTATAGCGTATACTGAAGGGCAACGAAATTTACCGAAAATTGATCTACAGCAACAGCACAATATTATTATCCGTAGGTCCCTATATCCCTTCCTCTATCCACTAAATTATGGTGCCGTGTACATACGTATATCGCATATGTGTGAGAAAGTAAACAAATTGCTCGCATAAACGAGGCTTTGCACGTAGTATGTATATTATTACATAGTGCTCAACGTCCTCTATCGCTATATATAAGCGTACACAGTTGTAAAGGAGCCTACATCGTTGCATGTATGTGGTTTGTATACCCTTGTTCGCGTTTGGCGGTTCTTTCCTCCGCCCTATTAAAAGGCAAAACAAACAGATAATCCACAAAGCTCGTTCGGACATGACACTACAAACAGACGGGTACTGGACGCTGGAATTATCAAAGGATACGAGAATTGTCGCGTGACACAATTCGCGTTGTGTACATACGTATGTGGAGCTGGCAGTTTTAATTTTTGTTTCACTACGAAATACTATATTCAAAATAGCATAAATAGAAGGCAAAAAATTGAATTTCACTGAAAACCACAGCTGTCTATATTATCCTTTATTCGTGAAAGTTCAAAATTGTTCAATTGGTTGCTTTATTACTGCAATTACTGGTTGTCCTTTAGCATACACGCAAAATTGCATATATTTTGTATTTTTTTGTCATCAAGTATGTAGGTATGTATGTGCGAGACTTTTCATTTTGTTTTTAGTTGCAAACTTTACGTGTGACATTGTATAACAAAGGATCATGTTGAGCTTTGAGCCGCTCTCAAAAGACACCCTCAAAAAGAAAAAGTTATGTACTTTACAGCTGTGTTGCTGACTGCAGGGATTTATAATACTAAAATGGATAGAACGATTTCTTTTGTTTGGTTAAATAACTTTTAAGGAAGAAATTTTTAAATGTAATAAATCATAAAAAAAATCTATTTAGAGTACTTGCCAAATCGGATGGATGTTAAACTGTGCAAAAGTATTACGTCATAAACTACTATCCAATCAAAAAAATATAGCACAGGAAAGGCTAATTCAAAAGTTAGAAATTATGCTACAAATTTTTCATAAAAAGATTTCCATCTGTTTTTAAATTTTGGATGGCGATCGTTTAGCATTTGAACATGCGACAAAGTGTAATTTCTGCACATTTTCTATCATATGTTCATTATCACACGCCTTTTATAACACTGTGAATCAGCCTTACCTTGTAACCAAACGTCAAACATCCAATTAAAACCTTGTTTCGGTTTTCGGTGCTGTCTAGATCTATTTTTTTTTTGTAAATTATAGCCTTTACTTGTTTTTAAAATTGCTTGTCAAACTATAAAATAGTAATTGAGTAATATCGAAACATATTTCATTATGTATTATTTGATCTCTTAATTATCAACAGCAAGATTTAATTAAAAAAGCCAAGAAAGGCTGTCGAATTATTTTACTTTGCAATTGAAAATAGTTGCAGAATGCAATATTAAAGCATCAGATTTGCTTACAACTATTTGCTGGCTTAATTATTTTCGTATCACTCATATGAACTTAAAATAACATGTAAAATAAAAGAATGTGAAAGAATAAAATATTTATTATATACTGTATTAGAAATATAAATATAAATATAGAAACAAGCATTATACACACTAACACTAAACATTATTTACAGTGCAAACTTCTCCTAGACCCCTCACCACAAACTGCACTAAACTGGACGTACTGCTGTAGTTAGGCAACCCACATTTCCGCTGAGTGTATTTTGTGTTGCATGTTTTGATTTTTCCATTCTTTTTATTTTGTTTAGATTAAGTTAAAGAGTTTATTATTTGATTTAATTAATTTAGTGTTAAGTTTTTTTAAATTTAATTCCATTCATTTAAATGTCTTTTGGTTGCTCATATTTTAACGCCTATTCTATTCAATGGTTATTCTATTAGATTTTGTCGGTGAATTGTGCGTTTGCGTTTGCGCTGTAGAATTTTGTAAGAGAGTTCCTTGGTCGACTGTTAATTTGAGTAGACGTATTTTTGAAAATCATTGTTGCCATTTTGTAATCCATTTTGATTATAGAAAATTTCGTTTCGTTTCTTTTAAAATTTTGTCCATCAAGGAATTCATTTTGTAATAATTGTTATAAGATCATTTATTATTTTTGTGCAGGAAGATATATTTTAGTTGTAATTTTCTCATTTTAGTTTTAAGAGTTAATTTTTCCGTTTTTCTATTTTGCTGATTCATTTTTATTTTATCAATCACCTCGGTTGGGTGAGTAGAAGCATTGTGCTTGCATTTAATTTTTTATTCTTGTTATTTACTAGAAATTGTCCACGTTTAATTTAGTTTGTTTTAATTTGAAACCACGTGGATTGATATTGGTGTATTTAGTATTATCTTTCTGAACAAACAGAACTTTAGCTTTGTATAGGAAATAACATAGTCCTATTGTAATTTAGAATCAAGTGCAGTTTTTATTTTTTGGCCAGAACCTTCAGTTCACGTTTTTTTTGCCATTTTGTAATTTTACCCATTTTATAAAAAATAAAAATTGTTTGTTAATTAGCATCTTTGGGTGGAAAATTCTGTTCTTTTACTTTAAATTAAACCTTTTCAATTTTTGGGGTAATTAAGAGAGTCTGTTTTCTTTCACTCACAATTTACTTTTCGTGGTTAGATTCAAGTTTTAATTCGTGAGGCTAACCCTGAGGTTAATAGTTCTTTTGCGCCCTTTTAAAAATTTTATCCGTTGAGATAGCTATTTTAATTTTCTTTTTCATTTTATAAATTCATTTTTGCAATTTCAATTAATTCAATCAGTACACAGCAGTACGTTTCAATAGCAAAGGTATCATCATCAGCAAAAACAATGAACTCAGCTCAGTGTTTCTGCTGATTTTAATTTTTGGAAATGCAACTTTATATTTTTATATCTATAATCTTTGTTTTGTTCTGGATATCATTTTTTTTCTATTATACTGTATTATAAATATTTTATTACATCATTACATTACATAATTGTTTTTATAATCCATTTTTGACTCTATGAACGTGAATAATTAGGCAGGTAAACAATAGAAAAGCAGGTCCACTTTCTTACACAATTCTTTAATAAAGACGACCAGTTTCGTTCGATTATACGGACACCCTTAGACCAGAACCACTAATCAGCTAAAAATAGTCAAAAAAACGAAACAATTCGATTTCACATTTGAATTCTTTTCTTGTTAGCTGATTAGTAATTTTGGCCTGAGGATATCGATATAATTGGACGAAAGTAGGAAAGTGAACCCGTTTTTCAATTTTTTGCTTACCTGTAATTAATTTGATTTTTTGTTGAGGGATTTTTATAGCTAGAAAGGGATTTTCTAGGCTAACCATTTACTGTTATAGAACCCAAGTAGCATATTTAGTCGCCATGACGTATTTGTTACCTTAAACGTTTCAACAAAGTGCAAATTATAGTAACTGTTACGTTCTAACCACATGATATATCCGTAACTACTACCATCATGGGGAACAAATGTTAGGTTCTAATTACGTTATGGCGACGTAATCGTTACTATTATAGGACATAATGGTTACGTAGTCATCACGTGACGAATAGTAGCTGCTACGTAGCTGGAACGTTTCGAAAAAGTAATTTTTACTTTATGTGGGATTGCAATTCATTATTTCTTCTTCTTTTTCTTCTTCTTCTTTATACCTTTTTATAACACATTCACCCTAACTGTTCTTAGAATGGATAATATAATGGTCCATGTGTATGTAAAATAAATATATGTATCTGTTAGACCCCTTATTGAATCGTGAATTCTGTATCAATGACGACCTAAAATTAAAAAGGCATACCATTTTACTGGTAAATATTAATGTGATAGCTCTTAAAAATACGCTCGCCTCAAATGCTATGACGTTTAATTAATAAAAATGATAAGTGTTAGCAACGCTTTTTTTTTATTCAGCATGTAAGTCAAGAAATGTGCGTTACTCTGTTCTCATTAACTAAAAATATGAATAGTGAAATTGAAAATTTGGAACTGTGTTGGGTTAGAATCTTGTTTATTTTACATATTGTTTCATGGCAATTGTATTGTAATGGTACGTCCATTTTGTTTCACTTAGCATTTACGTTTTCGTATTCAAAGTAATATATACTACAAGTGTATAACTCTAAAGTGATATTTACTAGATGGTAGCAGTTAACACTATCCTTTATCGTAAATATTACGTGACCATCCCCTATCAAATATACTTTCAAGTTGTATATGTTACTATAACGTAACTAAATTCACTTTGAAGTAATATAATGGAACTTGAAAAATAACTGAATTCACTTTCAAGTTCCGTGGGTAACTTTTAGCTTTTTTGTAACCTCAAAAGTAATGATTGACCTATATAGTGACGGCACAATACTAGTGCATCATGTTCAAATTCAATTCAAATTTATTGCTTGAGACGGCAATCTTATAGTGACCAAGTTTATATTAAAGAATGTAAAAATATTTAGGTACCCATTAGTGTAATGGATGAGATAGAGACCTATTACTTCCGTTTACTGGATGCAGTAATAGAAAATAAAATCACGTCGTTAGAAAAGGAACAGTAGGAAAATGTAGTTTTTTAATTTAAAGAGGTGACAAATTTTCTTTTATAAGTTTCCAAATTTGTGCCATAATTTGGATAAACCAGAGATAAAATATACATGAATAATAAAAACAAAAAGATAAAACCCGTATATTGTGTTTTAACATTATTATAAGAAAGAATGCTTAATAGTTCTGCTCAGCGCGGTGGACGAGGTTTCAATACAGATCTCGGAAAATCGTATGTTATACGTCACCAAGATTTCAATGAGTCTCGATGACGTATGCGAAGTGTATCGAAGCCTCAATAAGCTAGCTTGCGTTAAACCCTAGTAGCCACTACGCTTATATTGCACCTAGCAAAACCATTGCTCATCTAAATACCTTTAAACTACTTTATAGTTAAATTTCCAAGGTCCACACTCTTTTCGTGTTATTTTGTCGAGAACTATAGAAGTTTAAATTTGACGAGCAAAGATAGTCAAGTATTGTCTATTGCTAAGGGGTTATTTTGTCCAACTGACACGTGGAATTATAAAATACTTCTAGTCACATTTTATTTGATCTAGACTAGACAAATTTACTAGCTGTTTAACTAAATGAATGCGATCTATTGGGTGTTTTAACACCATTTGCTAAACACAACGTCTTTTTAATATGCAACTCCTATTTCTTAGTGCTATAATATTCTCTCTGTAAGACGTTTTCTCAATTATAAATATGCAAAACCACTCATTCACAAGTTTTGGTTTCAACTAAACGTACCAATTTTAAAATGATTTTTTGAGAACCATTATAAAATTAAGTGAATGTTTATAGTATTTGATTCAAGTCTAAACTAATTGCGTAAATAGATGTTCCCAATACATCTTTAAGATGTTGAATTTTTTTATTCCCACTGGAATTAACGTTTAATAACACGAGGTTACACTTCGCAAGTCAGTCACATTTGGTGGTTTGTTTGGATATGTTAATACGGAGAATCAAACACGAAAACAGATACACGTGCAATGCAGGTGGTGCGTATAATGCAATACTGTATTAGAAATAGTGGGGTTTCTATATTTTCTATCCGAGGAAAAATTCTGATTGGTTGACGCTTCTGAATGTCTAGAAAAATTGTCAATCCTCATATCTGAACAAAGAATTCACACGAAATTCTAGTCATTTCTGTTCTATTAAATACGCGTAGTCAACTCGTCGGGCAAAGTTTGGAAAAATCAACACTAACATATTTGACCAGCGCAAAATTAACGCCAACACCGTAATATTTTCAACAGTGTACATATAGTCGCCCTAGGAAGTAATGATTACGTAATTGTAACACAAAAAAATATCCATAACTTTGATAGATAATATCTACGTGCTGTTCACCACAATTCTACCGAATATATTATTAGCGGGTGATGATTACAATGAGGTCAGATTTTGGTAGCATATGTTAGTAACGTCGACTTTTAATTTGTAACTATATGCACGAATTAACTTTAGAGTGACTCAACAAGTAAGAATGACGTAACAATTACTATTTTATTATCACCATAAAGCAGTAAACCTTAAAGTAATTTATTTGGTGGCTACGACGTAACTGCAACTACAGATATGTCGTCTAAGTAGATATCCCTTCAAAGTTGCTAATTGTAGTAAAAATTACGTAACATTTACCACAATGAAGTAGTTGTGTCGATAGCAGTTACAATCCCAACTAAATATAATACTTGGGAAGGTTAGTCGTCGTTTAGGACATTATTTCGAACTATCAAACTACGTTTTTGCGCTGTAAATTACTTATGCTTAATGATCGGAAAAATATTCAGAAAATCTTAAAAAAAAAACCCTGATGATGATTTTGGCAATTCAACTATTATGGATATTTTATGTTGGAAGTAACTGAGAAATGAAAAAAAAAGTGCACTAGGGCGATAAAATGAACTTAGTGTTGCTAATGCTGTGTTTACTGTTAAACAGGCAAAAAAATCTTAATTTTGAACTAAGTGAACGAAATTAGCTTCCGATTTTTTCAATCAGTTTTCACCTTTTTTGTACATGACAGCTTAAGTAGTTTTTGAAACAAAGTATTCAGCTTTCCATTCTTATGTGCCCTATACCCTTAGGGGACTTTTCAATGATTAATCGATGTTAGAGCTTTGAAGATTCTGCGCGGTTTTACCAACAACTTCAAACTTCAGGAAGAATACAAATAACTTGTTTATCCGTCACGATAAAAAAGAACTGATGTGAAAAGGCAGCGGCGTGAATAGCAAATTCAACGAGCAAACTACTACTTTAGGAACGCTATCCAAGTAATTATAACTTTCCTTATATCCCTTCGCATGTGTTTAGGCATCGGAAAGGTGAACGCATTCGCCACAACACTCAGTCAGGTAAGACGCAGAACTAGGAAACTGAGCAATTTAATTTCAAGTGAGTATTGTTTTCGGTATTTATTAAGCCGCGCCCCCTTCGGCGTCAGCTCGGAGTCGAATCCACCTCCGAGGTTTTAATTTCATGCAAATTAATCACGGCGTACTTTGATGCGGCAGAGAATTAAATTTCTCCTCCGCTCGCACCTTCCACGACTCACACGCCAGAGTTACCCTCACTCGACTCGGTTAATGTGAAGCCATACCTGCCTAAAATTCCTGCGTGAACTCTCCATAGTAACACTGTAAATTAACGAATCCATTATGAATTTCTAGGTCGTCAAGTCTTTGCATAATTCAATTTAGAAAAGCATGTATAAGAGTAATCGAGAGGAGGAAGCTGCTTCAGGATGACAAACAGTAGTCTGTAACATCTGTCACTCTATCCTCAGCGAATCTACTGAAATATGGATCATAAGTGTGCCATCGCGACGCTTTAATGAATTTATCACGGCTGAAATGTGGAGTTCAAGAGCACCAAACGGTAATTGTGAAATATCATGCCTATAGTTGGTATAACATGTTAATTATTGTATCCCTGGCAACACATTGTAATAAATAGCTGATTTTGCTAATGAATAAATGATAAAGAAAATCCATTTCTTTCCAATTTTCTCAAAGTGTTCAACACGAGTTACGATACAAGTCGTAAGTCGTGTATGCTCATGAGAATTGATTTCAAACATAACATAACTAAGACGAGTAGCGCCAAACCTGATTTACCTGATCACCTGACGAGTAATGTTGATACACCTTAAGACACAATTCATACTTGCAAAAAATTGTTTGTATTTCAATTAAATTGTCGAAAGATGGCATTAAACAAAATAATGTTCAAGGTTGTTAGTCAAGGAAGTCAAAACAGAAAATTCAATTCAATAAAATTAATAACACATTTCAAAGATAATCTCAAGCTAATATTCTTCTAATAATTAAATCTCGGCATCTAGCAATTAAATTTTCCAGTCAAATACCCATACTAATAGCTGCTATAGTGTCTTCCGATTTTTATAGTCGTATAATGCTAAGGTACTTTTACACTACCCGATTTGTCTAAGGATTGCAGCCTAACGCAATTCTTCAACTAATCGACACGATTATTGATAAATTGATCATTCTTATGGAGAATTTGTGTACACTGAGAAAAATATTTAATAATCATAAATAAAAATATAATTATCGTAAGTAAAAAGTTCAGCTGAATAGGGGACAAAAGCACAAATTACTTAGCACTAGTAAAAAAGAGATCCTAAACACTGATACTAACAAGAAGCAATCTAACAAGGGAACCTCGCGAACTGTAAATCGCAGATTTTGATGAACCTTTGTCAGTTGGTAGACTCCATGGAGTGTTACTCAAGGACGCTTTTCATTGCTGCGGAACTTCAACTTTGGGGGGTGCAATTCACCTTTGAAATTTGGCCCAAATTTGGTTTTTTTCTGAATAACTTTTAAACGGTAAGAGATAGAAAAAAAGTTTCAATGGCGGACTTGTACCGTTTATTCAGCCCTTTCGATTGGTATTGATATTTGTATACAGGGTGTTCCAACAAACGTGGAATGACGTATGTTGTGCTTATTTTATCGAATTTCAGAAATCGGCTATAATGGCCTTTTTTATGATCAAATATTCTATAGAAAGGTAATTTAAAAAGTTATACAGGATGTCCACAAAAATATAAATTTTAGCATATTTGCTTATTCTAACGAGATACTCTGTATACTGTTATGTGGCTGCATTGTATGTCGAAAATCAGTGCAAACTTATACCAGGCTCTAAATGGTTATATGTCATATTATATAGATTATATTAAACCTATTCCTAAAGTTGAAGTTCCGCAGCAATGGAAAGCGTCCTTGAGTAACACTCCATGAAGTCTACAAACTGACAAAGTTTCATTAAAATCTGCGACTTACAGTTCGCGAGGTTCCCTTGTAAGTTACTTACGGTCTGTTTCATACCGGTAACTTATGAAGTTACTGATGATAATTGAACTGAAGTAGAAGCCAAAGAATATATGTGGTTGCAGTAAGCACAGATTTGCCCATGTCAAGTAGATGTATTGCTATGAGTGAACTATTCTATAATGGCTATCACATCTTCATAATTAATACAAGCTATTTGGATTATTTGTGATAAGGAAACAGTATCATTAATGTACGTTCGCTAAATACCTGATATATATATATATAAAAGATAATGGTTTGCTACAAATATGCAATATACTTACTTTAAATTTGTTGTTCAATGATGGTTAGTGTACGAAACGAGAAGGTTTAGTAAATATTTATAACCGCAACTATAAGTACTGCGTACCGAGAAATGAGTAATTCAAAACTGTTTGCAAATAATTTTTAAATTACTATGTCTCGTTGGTTAATTGCGTTTTAAACTCGTAGGCAAATAATGATAATACTATTTCAGTGTGCTGTAGCTTCAATTGCATTAATAATCGAAGATTTGTGGAGCTTAAATTCGCATTTAATTTGCTAAAGATGGTATATAATACTTATTGCTTAAGAAAAAAAAAAGCAGTATTATTAGTAATAGATTTATTTTGAATAGGACAAACACAGTGACTACCTGATATGAATGTAATGTAATGTTTAGACTAAATAATAACAACAAAGAACAAATAAATAACCGAATAACCTGAACAGACGTTTCAAAAAAAGCTTTAAAAAGATAACAATTACCCCAACTGATTGAATGGAATGCTTATACAACTTGCCGATACTCTTAAATGTTCAATACATTCTAACATATTGGTTATGATTATGAAGGGTGCATACCAAAAGATGATCTACGTAGGTTATCTCTGTAAAATTCATTTAAGTAGTGGTGTTGAAGCCCCAAGATGTAAGCAATTCTTCTATTTCTAACTTCTAACACGGGTATTATGGAGTATTAATAAGCAAACACCTTTATTAAGCACGGGAGATTTATCCATATATTGCGTGTACGTGATTCATCACTAGTTATGATGGTTATGCTCAAAACACTGTAGAACTACCAAGGTTCTCCGAAAATACACGAGGTGCAGCAAAACTCAAATAATCATAATTGTGGCAAGTTACTACTTATTTATGAAAATACATTGTTTAATAGCAATTGGTATTATTGTTCTTGTACTAAGTATATGCTGTAGTTAGATACAGTACCAATAGCCTCAAGTAATGCGTTACTTACCACATATCAACAGTTTGATTACGATTATTGTTACGACTGTTTAACTTATATATTAATGACATTGCGTTGTTTCTTGCGGACATTTATTTAACTATGTCCGCTGACGATATAGCAATACTAGTAGCACCAGATGCGGATACGACGACAACTGAACTATCTGTTAATAAAGTAGTCAACGTTCTCCATGATTGGTTCTCTCAAAACAAGCTTGCGTTGAGCTTAGACAAAACTAAATATATGTTGTTTCACGCCCGATAGAGGGAACCCAATAGTATTAATGTAAGGTTAGCTGACTGTACTTTGTACAGTAGGTCTTTAGTAAGTTCAGGTCTTTGCTCCTCTAGAAAATGCTTGCCTGTTTTTACGCTGGTCATTTTTGTCAACAATTGATTAAGCTGATTTTTCATATTTACATAATGTGTAAAAATGTGTCCCCTTAATTTCGAATTTATGACTTTAAAAATGCTGTTAAACAGCTTAGCTAGTGTACATTATCCGAAAACTTTACTTTTTCGACTTATTTCTGCTTTTATATGACGACTCGATAGAAAAAGCATTTCTAGAAAATGAGCACAATACGTTAAATTGTAGGTAAACTTTACATTCGTTAATGATCAGACTGAAACACATTCGTTTCAGCTTCAGAACTTGGAAAAATTCCAACTCAAGTTGGAGGGGAAATTTTGCGGTAACCGAAAGTGCTCAATCAAATCGACTTTATGGCCGCATTGGAAATTGTCTTCCCGTTGCCAAGTTTGCGAATGCCGTGATGCAAATGTTCAGATTAGTTAGAGAACTAGCTTTTTTCCTCGTATTGCGGGGTCTACTAGTCAGGAAACTTCCCGCATTACATTAAATAATCTACACCATTTCCTGCTGCTGCCTCAATTTGAAGGCGGAATGTGTTCTTCCCATTCAGCCGGTAAATTTAAATATTAAAAGCATTTTAATTGAGGCCGTTCTAAAATGGTCTGCACTGCAAGTTAAGTGCGATAGCAAATAGCGTAGTTAAAAATTTAGAACATTTTCAATTGAACTTGGAATTCGGTTTTCCCATGCTGACTTATCCGGGTATATAAAACTAATTTATTTACTGGAATAGATTTTCCATTAACTCCACTAAAATTAAACTAGCTTCCTTCGACGGAATCTCCCTGCCAGAAAGCTGGTATTGACAGTTTCAAACTTGGCCAGAATAAATTCCCATTTATCTTGAATTTTAAATTTCCTACTCATAGTAAATGAATTTTGCATTGGTAAATCTAAGGATAATTCGATATATTTGAAATTGCAGTTTGGAGATTCAGTCATTTTGTTTACAATCTGGCGATGAGGTTACGCTTTTGCAGGACTGCTTGCCTACTAAAGTTTCGAAATACGTAGCTCCCGTACTCGGTCCCGTATTTACGCTCTTTTTATTTGTCGTGTTAAAATTTGCTTTAAATTCTGGGTGGAACAAGGTAATACTCTACTCATTAAGCAATTTATACTTCGATTAATTTCCAAAATTTATAGATAGGTACAATTCCACATTAAAACCGAGCATATATGTCACAAGTAAGCCAAGAATACTTAATCTTTCGTCTCTGGGTGGAGAGTAAACAGCAAACACTCTTCAAACAATTTATTAATTCACCACTGCATGAGTACGTCTTTTCAATATTTCTCTCTTGCAGAACCAACTATGCAAGGATTGATAGTAGCATAACAAAATTATTTGTATATGAAGCAATAAATTATTATATCTTTTTTTAACCATGTGCGTGTGTAACCCGAATAAAGCAACTCGCCCAGAAAGACCTATTGTCAGTCAGGTCCCACCCTATCAAAAAAGTTCGCAATTTAGCTGAGAGTTAACTTACCGACTCTGGAGCTTTCCTCATTCGGTTGAAACGTTAGAGATTTACAGTGTCTAGCGCCGGCGAGTCCATTTCAAAAGGAGCAGTGCCGAGCAGCAAGCCATATGAGCTACCAGACGTCGGTTCTGGATCTAAGAACGACAACTCGCTGGCACCCCTTGCTAACGTGTCAGTTATTTCGTTGCCTCTGATCCCGAAGTGACCTGGCACCTACCTCAATGTAACATTTAAATATTCCGCCAATAGTTTAAGTTTCTGTGGCACCTCAGTACAACCTCAGAGTCAAGTCTGACACCCCGCAAAGCTTTGAGGGTAGCCAAGCTGTCGGAGATGATTTCTACCCTTGCATTCCTGCGCAGGCAGCTTGAGATGCCCTCAGCACAAGTCTGAATGGCAATAATTTCAGCCTGGAAAATGGTGAGGGAGACCTCTAGGCTAAAAGCTTCGCCGTCCCGCTCTCCGTCCCTCCAGATTCCAATGCCCATGTCATCACGCGTTTTCGAGGCTTGGTTTGCGGATGTACACTATTGCAGTTTCCCTGCTGGGGATATCAACACTGTATCCCCAGAGAAGCTGAAAACGGGTGAGATCTTATCCGCCTTGACGCACAGTGGTACTGTCTTTTCGATGTAGTTGAAGATGCTGGTGTGGTCTCCAACTTTGCCGGAGAAGCACTACATTTTACTCTGTAAGCTCCTAGGGTTGCTTCAGACCACAACACCAACTGCAGCGGGGGAAGCCCAAGAATGGTCCCCATAGCAGCCGTCGGCGTCGAGGACATGGCTCCCGTGATGCCCAAACAGGAAATCCTTTAGACTTTACTAAGCGCACTTATAGCATCGTCTAGATTTGCTTTATGTCACCTGACCAACGAGGCGTAAATTATAGAGGGTACTATAACAATTATTATACCAAGGTTGATTATTGAACAGTAGCACTAACTAGCCCTTCTAATCAATCATTTTATTATGAATGCAACATATTTCGTCCTAGGCCGATTATTACACTAGGGAACATAAATTTTATTGACACTGGCACTTGTTTATGACTAACTTGTGTCATCTGAAACCAAAAATGACTCCAGCTTTTGTCTATCATGTCAACTCTTCAAGCTACAGAATAAAAGTTTTCACTACCTGGAGTGTTTTATCTGACAATCTCCCCTGATGATATGTTTTCCTTCCTTTAATGACTGTTTTGATTATCTATGTTCTGGTGACTTCTGTCACCATTCCTTAGACGTATTGTATCACTTTCTTGTTTGTGATTTAGTAACTTAGAGGTGGCACCAATGTGCCCATGCGCGTCAGTGTGTTTTCTTTTACATATCCTTCGCGCGTGTTAAAGCATGAGCTGAACATTGTAATAATTTTATAGGTGGTAAATTTATTGAGGAATTACTAATTAGCAAGCTTTGTCGATGGTACTAATATGTGTAATTAATTTATTTCTAATAAGCCTGTAATATGTTCGCATGTAACGTTATCTTCAAAACTTATGAGACCATAATGGGGTTATAACAACTCTGATAATAATTAATACTGTAAATGAGGCTCTGCTACACCCTATTGTGGCGACGACACTTTTCCATCGTATTGTGTGCATTAATAATTTCGCCAGGTAAACAACATTTAATAAATTACTAATATTTGTATGGTATTCAATATACAATAGTTCCGTGTATAGTTGTTATGTATACATAATGTTCTGGTATTGTTGCCACGCTATATAAAGTTGTAACAGTAAATACACGTGTATTTACAATGCCATTGTTAGGCGATAGTAATTAACTTCTTCGAACGTTTCATTGTGCATGATGCTCTATTAAAATGAATACTTTAGAATAAATAAATTTATATTTTATACATGCGTGTGGTGGTAAATTTGCGGCAAAACTGTTTATAATTAACAAAAGTATGTGAAAGCATCGAATTATGATTTCCATTTTATTATAAAATTCTGATTAAAACCTTGCTTCTCTCTAACAAGGGAATGATAAAACTTGACTAAATTCACCTCAAAACAATCAAAATAAAAAAAGATGCATCCGTCTTCTAGTACGTAATGCGCCTTGATGTGTAGCTAGGTTTATATTTAGGTATTTGATTTTTAATTAGTGAAAAGAGTATGTATTGCTCTGTTTAAAAATTTTATTTTATTTAGTTCAGTACAATTAATTATTATTATTATTATTAAATTTATATTTTCAATTTATTTATTATTTTGCTTGTCCGTATACAATTTTTTTTCTTTTTCTTTTTTTTTCCAATAAAATCAAATAAAATAATATAGTACCCAGCGACCTCTCTGGCAAGTGAAACAATACTGTGAAAAGTGACCTCCTACTTGCTAGGTGGCACGGGACGCCTCTTGGAGCACCAAATCGCCTGTCAAAACAATAATCCAGGCGCTTGCTAACGAATAGGCAATTTTCTTACCTAACGGCCGTGCCCACAAAGCCCCTTCTCGGATTATTGAATTTCACCTCCTCTTCACCTTTTATTTGTCGTTGTAAAAACACCAAACGTACAAATAAAAGAATGTTTTAACACGAAACAAGCTTAACTCTTTAGTTCTCTACCAAAATGCTACGCTTTACCACTTTCGAGACTCTTAAATCACAAGTACGTATGCTGGAATCGTAAATACTATATAAAACAATTTATTTCATACAAAAAGAAAAAAATACGTGTTCAAACTTTCCTGGCACTTTAAATGAATGAGGTTCAAGCAACGTCAAAATAAAAAGAATAAATTTAAAATTCAGAGCCATCTAACTGTAAATATCAGAAATTAAATTTAATAGAAAACTAATATCCAGGTTATCGATATTTGTTAAGAATGGCCGCGTTCAGAGTACGTAACCGCTACGTAGCTGCTCCCAAACCGTTTGGGAACTGTTGACAATTCCTCTCAAAAACGCAACGCTACATTTGCGCTACATCAATACCATTTTGTGTAGCGGAAACCGCTAGTGATATGTATCATGATCGTACTCTGAACGCAGCCAATAACTATTTTGTCACAGACCAACTCTTTAACTTTTGAATACAACCCTTAAATATTAAAAATTCCTAAAATAACTAAAACTAATGGCGGCTCATATAAGTCTAACCCCAAATTAACGTATAGTGAACATAAATTATAAAAATCTTATTTCTGGTCAATATTGAATTGAAACTAATAAATTATTCTCCTTTTTAAGTGGGATATATTTGAAGGAATACTAACTTGACTAGGCAGCACACACTCTAAACGGCGAAATGGCAATTCTCTGGGTACAGGTTGGACTTTCAGTTAGACGAGCCCGCGTCTCGGTCAATAGCATGGAATGGTAATCTGGCCGGGATTCTTCGTAGGAAATTTTATAGGAAATTCTTGACAGTTTTATAGGTAAAAATAAGAATTTAATTATCTGGAGTAATATGGATACTTTTCTAGGTAAACACTTTGTGGACTTTGATATTTTTGATAGTGTGGTATAAAAACCGTTATAGGAGTTTAATATCAACCGTCGTCTTTCATGGCCACAGGCAGAATGAGGATTTAAACTAAAATTACCAGTAATCAGCCTTCGATTGTTATCGCTATCAGGCAAGCCAACATTAATTTTGAATAGATATCCGTAACTAACATTAAGATACCGTTATTTACTCTAGTTTGAGGTGAATACAGTAAAAGTTACCAAATAGACATCCCGAAGAATGAAAAATCTTCCCGAGCAAAATATAATAACAAACATAAAAATATACCAGGTAAGCTTGAATTAATATAGAAAATAAAGTTTACATTATAATTAAGGCTATATTTAGCACTTATTGCTAAGATGCTCCAATGTAATAGTCATTCTTAACAAAATCAAAATTTGCCTGAAAAGCAGGCAACCGAATACGCTCTTCAACTTTCAATTACTTCTTCATTTGGCTTTGAAACCTGTTTTAAATGACTCTAAATTAGATTCCATACCCTTCATTCCATAACAGTATATATGTATATCATGTTATGTAATTGAAAAAAAAATGCTGCCAATGCTAATGATCATCACTGGTGCTTTTAGCTAATTTAATTACAATATACGATTTATTATTTATACACATCAATGTTAAACGGCGCATTACTAACAAATCGCTCCAAGGTATTCTGTAAATTATTTGCAATTATTATTATTATTATTATTATCGATTCGTTTAATATAATTACCAATTACTGCATAGCTGCTATAAATTAGACCTATTAATCTCGCTAATTAGAATCGGAATTAGTACAATCGTCCTGAAAGCCCGATCACCTTATTACCCATCGGGTAATACACCATTCAGTTGGCAGTACCGATTCGTCCAGTATTTACGAGAGGCAAACTCGTCGATCAATCCCTGACGCGCGTAATTCTAGAACAACGCTGTCCTATCATCGCGTCGGCATCATTATTGAATTATATCTGTTTACTAGGGGAACATCAATAACTCGTTCACCACTGAAGTGCAGACTGATTAACAAAACTGTAATGTAGACCTTCTCTACCAACGTATGTAACGTACATACATATATGAATAACGTTACATATATACCTGTGTATGTATACGGATTATTTCTATTTTTGTTCCCTTATTACAAATTAATATCTATTTCCACTCACTCAAGTTCCATATTTGAAATTGGATTATATTTGGAGGTGGAACATGTACGATTTACAGTAAAAATAGAAATTTAATTCAACAAGAAGAACCCGCCTTTGTAGTATATGTTAAAGTAAATATCTGTAATTAGTAACATTTAAATTTATCTTGGTTGTTTGCATTGGATAATATTAGGTAGCATTTTTTAAGGCAATTCATGTTGAGTTAGATGATTCAGCTATTTTAAAGTTAAATAGGCATGACTGACTTCAAAACTTTTTTCTTGACTTAACCACTCCCCGTGGGATTGAGTAAACCTCTCTCAATTGAAGGAGGCTGAGTGACGCTATAGGAGATCAGCGACTTCTATTTGTAAGCTATTCAGTAACGCTTGACAGACAGGTACTGTAGTGAGGCGTTGTGTCCGTCGAGTATAAATTATATCGTCTGTATACACTGAGATAACAGTTGTTTCTTATTTACATATGTACCTACTTATCTTCGTTTAGATTTTAGATTATTGCTGTCTTTACTACATCGCATCATAAGTGCTTAAACAGCCCCTATTTGTTTTGTTGTCACCATTCCTAATCAAAGAACAAACTTCAGCGTATTTAGCAGGCATGCCTATTTTAAAGTGAACAATGGTGATCAAGATAAATCTTGGGCCCCTCACAAGGTGTGCAAACAGTATGTTGAGAGTTTACGAATGTAGACGAGGGAAAGTGAGCTAAGATATCCTACTTTTGATCAAGAGAAAATGCAATTTTTGCAATACTTTCAAAGTGGATTTGCGTATTGCCAACATACATGCTTACATCTCAGCCTATAACACAAATGAGTAGAGACTGTTTATTGATAGCTCAAAGTGGAGCTTGAAGTGTATCCTTCTCCACAATGGAAATTTATTTTCTGCAGTCCTATTTCAAGCATATATTACATTATTTTACTATTTACTCTAACACTTTTTAGGTTTATTGTTGTGGAAATTAGCTATTTATGTAAAATCAACAGTAGTTTATATATACACTAGCAATTGGTGTTGAATTCACTAATTTCCACAACTTCCAGCACATTTTCAAATAATACTTAATTTGAATGTACCCTGCCACAATCCATTTCGATACAGCACTCGGTGGCCTTTCTCTTAACCAAATTCTAAGAATGTCATATGCATAGAGAGTTGCATATCTCTTATATTAGTTGTTATATCCAACGCTTCGGAATCTTGTAATTGATTATTTCGACGTAATTAAAGGATGAATTAATTGAAATTGCAAAATGAATTTTTAAAATGAAAAAGAAAAATAAAATAGCTAGCTCAACGGATAAAATTTTATTATGAACGCAAAAGAACAATTAACCTCAGAGTTACCCTCGAGAATTAAAACTTGAATCTAACCACGAAAAGTTAATTGTGAGTGAAAGAAAGCTGACTTTCTTAAATACCAAAAAAAAAAAGAACAGACTTTTTTTTAACCCAACGAAGATAATTAATAAACAATTTTATTATACAAAAAGGGTCAAATTACAGCTCTTGCAGAAAACAAAAACGTGAACTGAAGCTTCTGGCCTAAATTAAAAACTGCACTTGATTCTACATTACAATAGGACAATGCTATTTCCTATGCAAAGCAAAAGTTTAGTTTGTTCAGGAAGATAATCCGAAATCTTTCAAATTCAATCCACGTGGTATCAAATTAAAATAAATTAAACGTGGACAATTACTAGAAATTCACACAAAAGAAAAAACTAAATGCAAGCACAAAGCTTCTACTCACCCAAACGAGGTGATTGATAAAATAAAACTGAATCAGCAAAATAGATAAACGGAAAAATTAACTCTTTAAACTATAATGAGAGAAGTACAACTAAAATATATCTTCCCGAACCAAAATAATAAATGATCTTATATCTATAATGTGCACACATCAATATATTAACAATTATTACAAAATGAATTCCTTGATGGACAAAATTTTTAAACAAACGGAACGAAATTTACTATAATCAAAATGAATTATAAAAAGGCATCAATAATACACAAAAATACGTCTACTCACGTTAATAGTCGACCAAAGAACTCTCGGACAAACTTCTACAATCGTCTCTCTTACAAAAATCCCTCTCTTAAGAACGTACAACGCAGTTGTATAAACAATACGCCAACATTCAAAAGACAAATAAATGAATGGAATGAATTTAAAAAACTTAACCCTTAATTAATTAATTCATATAATTAACTCTTAAACTAAAATTATACAAAAATAAATATTATTGTGAAAAATTCTCGGTAAATTGAAACAGCTGTTTTAAGCAAATCAAAATATGCAACTCAAAATACAGACAGCAAACATGGGTTGCTAACCCATAGCAGTATGTGTGTACGTTAGCTATAAGGGCTGTTCGAACATGGAGCTCGCGAACGGTTCGTGATCACGTGAACCAATCAGAGAACAGATTGAAGTTCTCGCAAACTGGAATGCGTTGTCCGATTGGTTCACATGATCGTGAACCGTTCGCGAACTGCATGTTCGAACAAACTTATAGTTTAATACTGATTATCATGAAAATAGTACGAATTTTTTTGAACCAATTTCAGAAAGAAATTAACATCTCAAATGTTGTATAAGCTTTGAATTTTGATTTATATCTAGTATAATAAACGTTGAAGGTAAACAAGATTTTAACGTTTTATACGGGGATATGTTATTTATTATTTATACTAGATATAAATCACGATTATAGTTTATTCAATTATTTTCGTATTATAAACAATTATTCAACGTTTGTGGTGAAGATATTCCACAGTTTATTATAGCGTACTCATAACGTTGCGTAAGCAGTAAAATCTTCAGTGTAGAACTGTAATAGTTTCGAAAAGTTGTCAGACCGAATATGTCCTTGATGCTTGAATATTTTTTCCATGATGGCATTATTTAAGCGATGTGAAAAAATGTGAATTTAGGGGGTTTGGGACTGGCAGACTCAAATAAACAACAATAATAATAAAAACATGCGATACTCGTCTCCGCGATTCCCCCCGAACAATCGCTATTATCTGCTGTTTTCCTTGTTCTTTAGGACAATGTATACGTCATGCTAAGAACCTAAGCTTTCAATGGAAAAAAGGGAAAAAACCTTGGGTAGGTTACGTGATTTATACACAGAAACCGTTCTTGACAATACCAATATTGATCTTTCAGATTGCGAACGTTCAGCCGGCTGGCGCTCTGTTCTCCTAAGTGGCACGTATGTATGTACTACGGCGTTCAATATTTGATGAGTACGACTTCGGCAAGAATAAAAGGCACCTAACCCAATTATTAAAGCGATATAGTTGTGGAGTAGTTTCAGTAAAAGTCGATAAAATACACACATCGTATAAGAACCCTCAGGGGATTAAAACTTTATCTACGTTAATAAGAAAGTAAGCTGACTTTCATAATTGATTCCTATGCACGTACAAGATGGTGGTATTAAATGAAAAAAAAAAAAAAAAACTAAGTTCAATGTGAGACAATACAGCTAATAGAAAAAAATAAATCATTTTCAAGATAATGCAATGACGCCTAAAGGGATATAGAAATTGCGAAAGAATTACAGGATCTGACAGGATTCTTGATTTCTGTAGTTCTATCAGTGGCGGCTCGTGAGTTATGAAAGAGGTTGTGACGACGTTTCTTTCTATGTGTGATGTTCTCTTTAATTTTGATTTATCTTTAGCTTTCGTTAAAAGATAATCTATCGCGCGCTTACTTTTCGCTCATGAACTTTATGAGTTACCCTTATAACAGCGTCTTCGCAATTCTTGTTTCCTTCGTAGCGGCGTTGGCGAAGATCGCAGTCAGCTGTGCGATTGTAAATTGCGCGCGAAGATGTTTGTTTAAGTCGCGTACAATTATTAAAATTAACCCTAGTGAAGTAGCTTCAGTGCGTGAGTGATTACCCAGGGTTCTTGCTTGAAGTACGCAACAAATATAATATATTTTAGTGAAACAAATACTTGGTTTTCGTAGTTTTATTTCCCAGATCAACAACACGACAAAAAAACTATATAAGTGTATAAGTGTAAATACAGGTAAGCAAAAATCACGAACAGTATTTAACATATAACAACAACAAATATAAATATATAAATGGCAATCAATTACCGTGAAATACTCGTTTTGCCTCACGGAGTTTTCGGTTAATTTGCTGCGAAGGCACGGCAAATAAATGTACAAATATATATATATATATATATATATATATATATATATATATATATATATATTATATATATATATATATATACCGGGGTTTCGTTTAATTCACGACGCTCATCGGATTAAACGTTAAGAATGAAATATCAATAATTTACGGCAGTAATTGGCCTAGGATCATTCTCGTATTAACAATATACAGAGGGGCGGCATAAAAACCTGTACGCGAAACAAAACAATGAACTAGCAATCTCGCCGTGCAACCAATTAATTCGTGAGGCGGAAGGACTATAAACGCGTCACCCCGAAGGACGACAACAGAATACAGTCCTGCAGGATCGGTAGGCGGTTACAATCGCGTCACCCCTAAGGACGACAGCATACTACAACCTTGCGAGAACGGAAAATAAACTGTAAGCGCGTCACCCCTAAGGACGACAGCAGAATACAGTCCTGCAGGATCGATAAATGGCTATAAGCGCGTTACCCCTTGGGACGGCAGCAAAATACGGCCAGGAGAGGTTCGGAAATCGGCGGAGTCTGCCTCGAACGGTTGATGCACGGTTTATATGGGCAAGCGGCGCTGGCGGGGATTCGAGTGTGCGTATAATCAACACGACGCGGGGACATAGCGTGCGTAGATACAATGTGCGCCGCGTGGAGGGGACGCAATACTCTAATAATTAAAACTATGACGCTTAATACACATAATTAACCGACGCAAAATCTGACAATTTTTTCCACATCTTTATTGTACTTAATTTTATGTCGTAAATAAGCACTGTCTAACTATTCACGTAGGTTCACTTTGCCTAAAACATTAAAATCCACGCATGCATTCATGTGAGAAACGGAATTTTCGTGTTTCTTTGCCATCTTGCGATATGCTTTAAATCATTTAACCCTTGTTTATTCCACGCACTGACCTCTTCCTTAAAAATTAAGCAGATAAAACAAAATAGTTTATTTGTTAGTGAACATCCGCACATCCACTCATATTTTTATTAAATACTCTATTGTAAGTTCGAGTTTTAATTGTGGAAGTGTAGTTTATTTGAAAATCAGGAGTAGGTCTTCCTTTCTCTTTAATTAAAAGATTTTCCTCAAATGAGAGCGGTTTTTTTTTTAAGATTTTACACTCAATTAACTTCCATCATTAATAATAAACGTCACTTCAAGCCTTTGAAATCACACATGCGCGGTACACGTTGAAGACAATGCAGTCGCAACGAATACAAGACGTTAACTGGGGACACGGCATTGCGTGCCCCGGAGCGACCGTATAAGCGCATATAGCGAAGATAAACGGAGTCGTCCGATTCATACTTCAAATAGGTACATCCGAAAAAGTGCCCCGGAACATAGTTCGCTTCACATAGCATTCGTATATACGCTAGCGTGTGCGGTGCGGAAGGAAACTTTGATACCATCGTTATAAAAATACGTAAAAATAATAAAATAAAATGATGCACTGAATTACATGCGAATTTCTCTCTGTGTTTATCTTGTGTGGTTGGGTGGGCACGTGCCCTTGTGCCCTTTAGTACCAGCCGCCATTGAGTTCTATAGGATCACGTCATAAAGGGTTTGTATTCACAAAGTGTACAAGTGTACGCATAAGCAAGTAACTAGTACTATATAAATGAAAAGTCTTGCATCAGATTTAGAGCGGGATATAAATAATGAGAGAAAAGTACAGACCATCTATGAACTGTGAGAGTAACAAGCACGTGTTTCCTTGACGGCGCGTTCCCTTGATGATAAGAAAATAGCAACTAAAATAGCGGAGGAAATGCCCAGACAAAAAAAGCCTATTGAATAGGCAAGTGCTTACATTCAAAAATGTATACATATTATTTATTAAACGTTAAACACAAAAGTATGTTTTTTCAGAAAATATGTAGATTCCGTTGCAATAGAGAATGGTACATATCGTCACCAAAACCTGCGCGAAGCCTGACGTCGATTACGCTCCGCTGTCGGCTACCACTGTCTGTTCCTGGCAACAGGCATCAGCTACTAATATTCGTTCATTGCGCATGTGACGTCATGTACCACTCTATTGCAACGGATTCTATGCGGGTTTTAAAATTTTAGCTTCATTAGCTACATTCCAATATATTTTATGTTTTATACTTTAATGCAATATTTTAGTAAATAAATGAATTATTAAAGAAATGGTTGTTATTGTATTTATTAAATAAAATATATTATAAAATGCCCTTATACTTACACAGAGAATATGATGCCGAATTTATTTATGCGTAGTCCTAAAAGCTTTCATTTTCAGCAATGAAAATTTGCTGTTTTTTTTTGTTTAACTGATTCTGGTTGTTATTGTTGTACAAATTAGGTTTCTGCAATCATTTTGGCTAGTCAGCAAAAAGTTGTTGCTTCCAATTCCTTGCAACAATTGATTAGACCTCTCAACTATTTACTTTAGTTGATGTTTAGCACGGCAATTTTGATTGGTATCATCGAATACACAGCAATACAGTAAACTGCTAAAATATGAAAAAAAATTATTTTAAACATAAAAGTAAAAAAAAATTATCAAAATAAAACACTATTTGATAAGAAATACGTTAATATTAATTTAATTAATTTACGTAAATGCGTAAGAGATTGCAACGGAAGGTCATATCTACCAACTAAAGATATATGTATATCTTTAGTAGGTTAGTTAATAAGTTATCCATAGGTAGTCTATCTTCAAATAATGTTTCTTGGATTTCAAAATACTTCTGGTACGGTTTAAACTTATCGAGCGAATGTAAGCTCATCTTATTCCACACGGGAGATACTGTTCTTCCATTCCCTTCGTAATATGCCTTCATGTACCAATCTACTAGCATTTACTAATTACATTTCCCTGTCGGATGCGATGTCTCAAGTAATGATACATGGATGAAGAACGTTCTCCAGAGGAAAACTTGACATCATCTTGCGAAATTAATCAAGAGAGGAGGTATCAGAATTTCGTCACAGGAGATTACAAATATATATTGATGTCATGTAGAAACTGTAGCGCGAAAGGAATTTTCGAATTAAAGTAATCTGAAAATAATCGAGAAAACTACCAACGCAATTTATTATAAATAAAGAAAAAAAATCCTCTTTCGAAAGGATTATCTATAATTTATTTGGATATTATTTTCATGTGTATAACTGCTACCAACAGAATTCGCGTTTTCATAAAAACATTTTATAATATTTCGGCCTTGGTGACATTTCGGGAGCAATTTTTATCCTTCCTCAAATTTTTGAATACATGCATGTAAACTATAATGTCTATAAATATTAAACAGAGAAAATTGTTCACATTGGCTTAAATGTATAATTTATTCATTTTTTCAATATAGAGAAACTTACTTTAAAAATAAAATTTAAATACACATTCTAAGGATTTTCACGTTGTTGGATCAAAAAATGATATATAAGCTATTTTTTAAAAGGAAATTGAAAGGTAGAAGATTTTATAGTGTATAAGACTACTACGTTAAAAATCAAAAATAAATTAATACAAAGGTTTCTAAAACGGTTTCTAGATTAAATTCAAAAGAAAAAAGGCTAGTAATAACAATAATAATAATAGAACTTTATTTCAACAATTAGAAGAACAATAACAAAAAGCCCAACTACTAATCTCCCAATAAAATATAAAAATTACGTATTAAACCTGCACTGGACAAAATATCTACTAGAACAAATTATAGACTAACTAAACTGTATCAAATCCAGTGTTACCTAGGATGAATATCAATAGTCCAACTTACTTATTGTCCAAATGGCTATCTGACAAATTTAATCACTTACCTGTGCAACCGCCGGATTTAGCAGTTAAAAATTCATACGCGATCACTGAAAAGATTAAAAAGATTGAACTTACTGACAATTAAGTTTTAGTTTCATTTGATGTGAGCTCACTGTTTCCCAGCGTCTCCGTTGATATCACTTTGACTTACTGAGAAGATTTATTTGAAAGGTAATCAGTTGGACAGTAATGAAGTTGATAGTTTCATTTCTTTGACGAAGCTCTGCATGAAACAAAATTTCTTTCAAATCAACGGCACCTCTTACCAACAAACTGAAGGAGCAGCAATGGGTAACAGCAAGTTTTAATGTCACACCCAAGCAAAAGATATCATTAATACAAAAATAATTATCAGTGAGGGCCTAGCCATCATATAAGAATTTCCAGTACAGCATTCGATACAAGATCGAAAGTGATTTCGATTTGGGTTCTTATATTTTCTCTTCAAGACCGACTAAACATGCTAATAGCAAAAGATTTTTTAGAGATTGTACGTCAAAAAAAAATCTCAAACGCCACGACTTCATTTTTTTTCCTTTGGTTTATAACAAGCACCAAAAACATATCTCAACAACTTCGACAAATTTAAACGCAGCCTTTATATCCAATAATGAAGATTCCTAAGGGCGGATGCAAAAAAATAATAACTTCTCTCAAAATGTCAACCAACTTTGAATTTTAGAGAGGGTTACTCGAGAGTTTTTGCTTAAGAAAGCTGGATGATTGCAACGAATCGTTGCTTTTGTACAAAATCACTATAAAGTGAATATATGTTTACGCTCAATTGGCCGTTTGTTTCTCCTTCTACCATTAACTATTAGAGCGTCTTTACCTGCGAAATGAATAACTTCTGTATGTATTTATTACTAATATTGATCATATAAACATGTAAATATATAACCATCTTTCAAAATTATCAACATTCGCGATTTTAAAAAAAATATATACGTATTAAATTATGAACAGTTGCTATATTATAAAAAAGTCACAATAAAACATAAAAATTCTAGTAAGTACTAGTAAAAATGAAATATACGAAACTCAGCTACCCTTTCGCAGACCTCATAAAAATAATTTCTTACACCCGTGGGAGAAACTAAAACAAAATAAAAATAAGTTCCGAAACGGATCCATAAAGAGAGCACGCAAAAAAAAACATGCGGAAATAGCATGCATAAATAGCACACGTACATTCGTAATAAACGCCCGCGCGATCCCCTCTAAACTTCGAACTGACAGTTTGCAAATCCGCAAACCGCAGGCGGGTATTCCCCGGCGGATATAAATACAGGCGCGTTCTTATTGTCGTCGGTTAGCCGGAGGATCTACCGACCAAAATAATTTAATCAAGGGCGACTGGCGACCGCACTTTCCCCTTCGCGTTGCTCCTTTATCCGTGGCACAGACGCGACACATATCAAAAGAAGATCTTTTTCATATATTTCAGTTTCTAGATCAAACGTCGACGCGCGAGAAGATGCGCAAATACGCTTGAAAATAATAAATACTAGAAACACTTATAGTATTACTATATAATAATAATAATAATAATATATAGTCTTTATTGGATGCCCTTACATACTAAGTACATAATCATACAACATAAAACATAAATTCGATTTAGGAAGTACTTAATAGTAATTAGAAAAGCACAATTGAATAAATATACACGCACCTCCACAATAGAAATATCCAGAAGAGAAAAAAGCAAGCCATTATTAGTATTTAAAAGGACATACCCAACCACAAAGCGAGGTTCAGAAAAGAATTCTGTTTTTCAACCCGACCTGGATTTTAATTAAATTATGTACATTATTGTAACTGCCTAATGTAAACTCTAAACCTATTTCCAGTAGCATGATATTCTAACCTTGCGTCTCTCTTTTCGTATGTACGATATCTTACTACATACTTTGTGAAACCCTGTCCTGCTCCCCCCTCAAAAAAATCTTCAATTTATTCTTAAATACAGCATCTGGCAGTAGTCTCATAGTATTGGGTATCTTATTGTATTTACTATATATGGAGAAGGCAAATGAGCGCTGAAATAGTGCAGTCCTATGAGGAGAAGGAGAGAGTAAATTCCTAAATCTAGTTGTAATGGAATGTATATCTGGGCGAAACCTTAATTTTTTAAAAAGACATGGGGGTGTTTTTGTCATCAATAATTTATGGTACAAACGCAAGCTTCGCAACTCACTCCGATACTTCATACTCAACCAACCCGCTTCCACCAATTTGAAAGATATATGCTCAAATTTTCCATAGGAGTTCTGCACCTTTGAATTCTGTACTCGGTATCGCGATATATAAGTCAACGATTTCATTGATATGCACTGCAAGAACTACGAAGAACCATATTTTTCATTATGTATTCTAATATCTGCGACATTAACTTTGTTTGGTTTTTGCTGTGTTAAAATTAAGCTGAGGAGTATTGTAACAGGATTCAAGTTAACTTGGTTTCTCACATGGTTTCTCCGATATCACGGATCGGATAAGCTGCAATCAATCCAACTACAAAGACTAGGTTCGGAAAGTTGATCTTGTTTACAGACGGATCAAAAACCAAGAACGGGAGTGGACCTGGAATGTATAGTAAGGCGAGAAAGACTATGATCACACTTCCTCTAGGAAAATATACCACGGCGTTTCTCGGCAGAGGCTTATGCAATATTGCTGAAAATCAGAGGGCTTATAAAAACAAGTGGATATATGTTGCAATAGACAGCTAGGCGATACTAAGGGCTTTAGTGAAACTCAATAAAATCAACATTGGTTTGGGAATGCATATCCTCACAGCCCGCAATAAAGTCAGTTTACTGGGGGCGCCCAGACATTTTGCAATCGCAAGAAAGGAAATAACCGATGAGTTAGTAAGGAAGGAATCATCGGCTGCAAATATAAACCCAGAATCTGTTCTAGTGAGTGTCTAAAAGCATATCACGATCACGAGGTAGAAGTTGGATAAAAGAAAAACACAAAGAACACTGGGATAAAACTACCAGGCAAATTCATGGAAAGACCTTTACTAAAGGACCATCAAAGAAGAAGACTGAAGAACTACTGCAGCTTAGTAGAAATCATCTTCGCACAGTAATAGTCTTCTTGACTATTAACTGTATACAACGCCCAAGTAATTACTGGCACAATACCCCTTGATTTACTGGTTATGGAGAGAACATACGTATGTGTTCGAACACAGAGCCGAAAATAAAATTATTAACGCTGTGAAGGCTAGAGAACGGTTAGTATACATATGGCAAAACAGGTGGGACAAGGAGACGGTAAGGGCACAATGGACAAAACGGCTGATTGTCAAAATAGGACCATGGCTTAAATGCAAACACCAGCAGCTGGATTATTATCTGACACAAGTTTTGACAGCACATGAGACATATAGATCATTCGCAATGAGGAATGGCAGGGACGATTCTGATTTTCTGCATTTACTGCTCTAATGTTGACACCGTGGAACACACTGTGTTCATATATGATAAATGAAAAGCAATCCGTGAGAAAGCTAGCAGCTCACAAAAAAAAATAGGTCTTCTTACAGGTCTGAAATAATTTAGTGGATAAAAAAAGTGGGAGGTCAATACAAAAAAATCATGGAGTGTTTCCAGAGATTTCAAGTCAGACGGCTTCCACAAAAAAAAGTTAAAATTTCTTCCATTTCATTTTTCAAGGGCGAAGCTACTGCTAATCCTTCAACAACTGCCAAATTTTTCCAAGCCGCTAACCGCTTTATGGTCAACAGATCAGCACAACTTTTTTCTACGAACTAGAACTTAAATCTTTCGATTCTTCGAAATTAATGACCAATTTAAAAATAAGGATTTGGCAGCCGGAAAACACTGATAACCTGTTTGGGCATCTTTCCCTTTGTATTAGTGCCAGCAGGGGTATTTATGCAAAAGCCTTTACGTTAAATTAAAAACTTTTATTCGTAACTTTCTCGGGGCAAAGATTGCTATATACCTACATTCTTTTGTCAATTGACTTTATCTGCTACAATAAACATTGGGAATCTTGTTCCTGTCTTAGACACACTATTTGTCAGGCAATATTTTAAGCAATTCATTCCCTAATTCACTCTAAATTGGTTTGGCACTGCATAAGCGCCCTAGATGAGGTGAGCACCCAAAGGAGATTAACATTGGTTTAGGTACCCAGCCAGATTGGCGTGAAGAAAAACGAGGCAGCTAGCGATCTAATCAAACGAGGTTAGTCAAGATCATTCCTTGAGCTGGCCCTTCTTTCGACATTACCAAATTGCAAAGATAAAAAGTCTATTAATGAATACATCATAAGGACAAAGATGTTCTTAGAAGACCAAAGGCCTGAATTTACTAAAAACCTACTAATTGTAAGTAAAGCTAGGAAGACTGTCAGAATCACGATTTATTCACCAGACATTGCAGACCAAATAGACATATGCACTATAACATAAACCTAGCAGATGACGTTGTTTGCAGATTCTGCCAAGAGGAGGAAAATCCTCCAGTTCACGTGTTGTATCAATGCGATAGCCTGGCGTGGACAAGATTTCTAATACTATACGTAGAGAACCCCACAGCTAATAGCTACATAAAAGAGCTATTTCCAAAGGTGATAAGTCTAATTAAGAAAGCACAGTTAGAGAGCACCATAGATTTGAAAAGTTTGCAGTGAAATAGGTCCGTATGGCCATTCTAACCCTAATATAATCTAATCTAGCACACCAACAGATCAGATTTATAATCACCTATGTATATATTAGCTACTCTTTCCGTCTGCAGGCCTAATTATAACTTGGAACATAAATCCTTGTATTTTTATGGGTGTAACCTTGAAAAAGCTTTATTGAAAATGGTACTTAAGCTACCAAAAAAAAAAAAAACAGACAAAACATGAAGAAGGCAACTTAAAAAAATAGATAAGACTACTCAAGTAGTGTGTTATCAAAAACACTTAACATCAAACGATTTAGTTTGGTGTATAGTTTTTTTCATTATTATTATTTCTCGTGTTTACTGACAAATTTTACAAGTTATTACTTATATACTTTCGCCAAGAAATGGACAAAAGCAAAACTTTTCCGCGCGAATGCCAAACAAATGTAGAAATAAGACTGCATATTAATTCTAACCTAAACCAGTCATACTTTCAATAAATCTTTCCAAAGACTAACCCCCATTCGTTGCTCGACTATTCTGAAATCGCCGCTATAAATTCTACAAAGTCAATTTAAATGGTAAAACCCGAGTGACATTGCCAAAAATAAATCTCGGTAAATAATGGCCGCTGACCCTCTAGAATGCGGTGAACGGGAAGAGAGAAAAAAAAACATATTAAACTGCGATGAGAAGGGCGGTGGAACGGAAGTAAGGGAACTCTTTTAGAATTTTAATGTAATAAATCATCCGTAGATCCTTATAAATTGCAACCATCAATAGTTCGATTCCGTCTTGTGCTAAGACGAGAGGATTCATTCCTCTTTGAAGCATCCGCAACATCAATAAGAGGAAGAAAGTGCTATATAATAGAATTTTAAAGGTTGGCAGTCATTACTTCTTCTTCGTATATATTTCCCTTTCAAAGGATTAACCAGTCGGCGAGAATTTATTAATTCACAAGCCACGACCCTGTTTCGTTTATACATTAAACTCATGACGTGGCCACGAAAATTATTAACTCTATAAAGATTTAAGGGGCTATTTGTTTTCGGTCCTAGAATACGGTATAATTAGAAGCGGCTTGTTGATAGCATAAGGCGATAAGTCTCGCATAAAATTTGAATACTTAACAGTATTATTGCGAGCCAAAAGCGGGCGATCCCATTTGTCTATGTTACAACTAAATTCGGGTTCGCTTGTATGCAGCATGCAGGTTCTTGAACTAAACTATAGGGTGATTAAATGTGGTTCATGCAAAGTTTTGGGTTAACCGTTGTACGTGTATTTAAACTGGGGAACATTTTGCATTAGATACAGAAAATTATCACAATAGTGATAAATAACAGTGGTTATCGTTATATATGATTATCATCGCGGTTTGGAGTTGCATATGCGTCCGATGAAGGTTGTACTATAGTATATTAAAGTACGAGTTTCATAAGGCATGATTTTGTCGCACGAGTTCAAGTTTAGAAAACGAGCCGCAGGCGAGTTTTCTAATGAACGAGTGCGACAAAAAGCCTTATGAAACGAGTCCTTTATACTATTTTTTCTATTTTGCATTATAAATTGATAATAAATACTTAATAAAAATCTCATTAAAAATGTTGAGTTTTATTTTTATATGAAGTTGGTCACATTGACATACGATTGACATTTGACGTATTCAAAATTCAAATTCGGCTATTTAAATTGTTTAAACAATATATTCATAATATAGTCTCTGTAAACTGTAAAAAATGAGTGATACTGGAGACAAATTTATCTTGTACGCCACCACAACTGCGTGAAATTGCGGATAACGCCGTCATAAATTTATTACCGAAAAAATCAAAAGCAGTATATGAAAAATGCTACCATCAATTTGAACTATGGGCTGTACAGAATAATGTCAACACAATATCTGAAAACATTTTATTGGCATATTTTGAATTACAAGGTAAAAATAAGAAATCTTCTACCTTATGGTCTATGTATTCCATGCTTCGTTCTTGCTTTTCCATTTATAAAAATACAGACATATCAAAAATATATTAAATTACAAGCCTATTTAAACGATTCTCTGAGGGATACGAGGCTAAGAAATCTAAAATTTTATGCATTGAAGATATTAATAAATTTATAGAAGAAGGTTCTGACGCATTGTATTTAGCAATAAAGGTACGATATTATTTGCAAAATGTAATTTTTTATGTAATGGATTTAATTTTAGATCGTTTTAATAATGGTTACACAGGTGCCTGTAGACGAGATGAATTTAACAAATATGTCCATACATGATTTAGAATTTAAGAGTGATATTATTTTGGTGACAGTACCTAAAACAAAAAATATTATCGTAAGAGTTTTTGCAATTACGGATGAAAGATGGATTACTTTAATTAAAAAATATGTCGCCCTGCGACCAAAAATATTAATCATTCAAGATTCTTCCTTACATATCGCAATGGTTATTGTATATACGTGCCCGATTGGAATTAATACGATTGGCAAAATGCCTAAATTAATAGCTGATTTTCTAAAATTGCCCAATTCAGAGCTTTTATACGGACATTGCTTCAGACGTTCTAGTGCTACACACTTAGCAGACGCAGGCATGATTTGCTGACTATAAAACGTCATGGTGGATGGAAGTCATCTGTGGTAGCTGAGGGTTACATCAAACATCTATGAAAAGTAAGTGGCTGTAGCGCACAACTTATCAGGGCCAAGTACATCTGGTCATTCTAGAGTTATATCATCGAATGATTCTCAATCACAAGAGTCTACCATTAAAGCCAATAACATAACTCAGCAAACTTTGTTACGAAGAATTTGCCTGGCATAACAATACATGCTCAAGATACTTGTTCCAGTCCCTTGTCAGTGTAAATGTATACAGTAATTCCACGTTTCATAACAATAGCAATGTAAACTAAATTTGTATAGAATTTTTGATTAAAGTATTTACAATTTACATGCATTAAACGTCAATTTTCTTTCTGCTTTCTGTCATAATGTATTCAATACAGCCAACCTATAGAAATGAAAAAAGGTGTATCACAATGAAGCACTTTTCGATACGCAAAAGCGTGTTACAATTGCGTTTTTATGAACGCAAAATAGAAAAAAGTGTTTTAATGCACGTAGTATTCATAAAAAGAAAAATATTCTGTATAATAACGCGGATATAGTATAAAATTGAAATAACTATAATTTTTATTTTCATATGACAAAATCTATATATATTGCGCTCAATTGGTACTTGCCTTTATGCCACGCAATATAAAAAACAATAACAGTCAAAAAAAAAACCAGAAAGAGAAACAACAAAATGACTAACAACAAATGACAAAATTATGTGGCTTAATTACTAGTATCAATTTTTTTTTTTTTTTTTTTTTTTTTTTAATATATATATTGGCCTGCGGGATCAAAGCCCATTTGCCAGCAATAAATTTAAAATGGGTCTGCCTATTTTATTTGAACAATGGAGTTACGCTTAAATATAAATCTTCGCTTGCTTCAGGAAACTGATAAGTTCGTCACATATACGCTTGTTATTCAGACTTAACAGGAGTGTAAAATTGACCGGTAATGGAATGGATTCTGCTATGAGACAGGCATATAGTTGATCGATATTATCTTTCAACCGACAACATTCTAAGAAAATGTGATTTAGGTTGCCCTCAACCGCCCCACACGAACACTCCGATGACTCAAGTATGTTTATTTTATGTAAATGAGAAGGGTACCTTCCGTGACCAAACTCTAGTCTCGCGATCGTCGTACGGTAATGACGCGGCAGACTGCAACCTATATACCATGAGCTGGTGTTCGTCACGGGATGTATGTATGCATAATGAGTCATGTTTGCAGAATAGGCACTCTTCCAATACCTGTCCCACTCCTGCATTATCACTGACTGTTTGGCAACCTTATGTAATTCTGATTCAGCCAGTATAGGCCCATAGACGTTACCATCTACGCAACCCTGCTTAGCCAATGTATCAACACGCTCTTGAGGATGAATACCACAGTGACCCTTAATCCAATAAAATTCAATAAGCTTAGATCTTATGCTCAATTCATTAAGTGTGCGTATGATATCTACAATAATTGGATGTACATTTAAAGGGTGTTTTCGATGTTCTAAGCACTGCAGTACACTGGCCGAATCAGACATAATGACTACATGCTTAGCATCCGTCAGTGAATTGGTAGCAAACCTCAAGCCTTCCAGAATTGCTACTGCCTCTGCGGTGAAAACGGCAGCCGCCGAATCAAGCTTAAACCTCCTCTCTACCTGTACTCCACTACTGTTAACATAAAAGGCGCAACCACATCCTCTGAGTTTTTGCTCCATCTGTATAAATAATTAAGGCCTCCTTCAATTTGACTTAATTGAGGTAAACAATTGTAGGTCGTGGTTTGGTGGCCAATGTATTTGGGAAAAACTACATTGTAAGCACGGTGGTATGAATAAAATGAAATGTCTGGTGGTGTATAGGAACATATACGTGAGTCAAGTCTAGCCATCCATCGAAAAGCTGATGCCAAAATTGGCGATTCCTTTCTGGCCCAGTATTTGTTTGTTAGGTCTTCTAACGATAAAACATTTATTTTCTTTAAATTGGCAACATTCCTTTCACTCGTACTTAGCAATGTATTTTGTGGCCAAATACCTTCTTCGCAGAAATAACGGTGGTTCTCCAGCTTCTATTTGCAGAGCAGTTATAGGGGTTGACTTCATAGCACCGACACATAGGCGTAAAGCTTTGTTGTGGATAATGTCCAACCTACGCAAATTATTTTCGGAAGTATTAGAATATATGGTACAAGCATAATCTAGAACTGATCTTATATAGGCCTTATAAATATTCATAGAACCGCTGAAATCAGTACCCCATGTTACCCTCATGATACTTCTCATTAGGTTAAGCGCATTTTCACATTTCTTCGAGATTTCATTTATATGTCCAGTCCATTTGAGTTTATTATCAATGTGAAGACCTAGGTATTTTACAGTAGACTGGATTGCAAACGTAAATTGTCCGAGATTTATTTTGCCTGTAGGTAACTTTCTTGTCCTAGAGAAGAACACAACATTCGTTTTGTGGGGCTCCAACTGCATGTTACTCTTTTGTAACCACGTTTCCAGCTTTTTGGTTGCGTTTGACATATTGGGGGTAAGCTCATTTAAGAGTTTGCTACTCGTATAAAGACATATGTCATCTGCGTATTGTATGATATTTATTTGCCCCAAAAATAATTTATGCAAGTCGCAAGTGTATACATTAAAAAGTAGTGGGCTTAAACTTGAGCCTTGTAAAAGTCCTTGGAACAGACATCTGGGGCCAATCTTTTCATTAGTATTTGATCTAATATAAACCTTATTATTCCGATAAAGGTCAGTAATACGTTTCGCAAGCAGTATCGGCAGACCTACATCAATTAGCTTCTTGGTGAGGATATCTAGATCAACATATCCGTATGCATTTTTGAGGTCTAAAAATATATAACACATGTGGTCTCATTTTTAGAAAGATTTAAGTTTATATCAGTAGTTAACTCCGTTAAAGCATCAATAGTGCATCTAGCTTTTCTGAATCCGTATTGCCCATTTGGGAGAATGTTCGAAGCATCTAGCCACCATTCCAACCTATTTTTGAGAATGCGCTCGTATACTTTAACTATGCAAGGCATTAGCGCTATAGGTCTGTAAGAATTGGGGTCGGTTGGATCCTTATGTGGTTTCAAAATGGGAACCACTAATACTTTAATTTAGTAGCTCTATCTGTTCTCCCTCCAGCCATACATCATTATATAATTTCTACCAAATATTCCTTAAACTTACACGGCAAGTGACCTAACATTGGATAACTAATCTCATCGAAGCCCGGGGCAGAGTTTTCTGTGTTATCTAAAACTGTATTTAGTTCTCTTATGGTAAAAGGTTGTAAAATGAAATGGTCTCTATTAGATGATTTGTGATGTACAAACTTATTACTGACTGAATCTGGGGTTATGTTGTGTAATATCCCATTTAAAGTATTATGATCTATTGAATTATAACCTAACAGAAGTTCTTTTGAACTTTTAATGTAGGTCCAAAATTCTGTAATTGGCATGTCTTTTGTAATACTGTTGCACAGTTTTTTCCAGCTTTCCCTTTTTTTTATATTTCAATACCCGTTTAGAATGAGCCATTATTTCTTGATACTTGTTGTAGTTAGTTAAGGACTGGTTTCTTCTGAAGTTTATAAGAGCGGCTTTTCTTCTCCGTACAATATCCGTACATTCGCTGTCCCACCATGGTGGAGTGCTTTTCTTCTTAACAACAAAAGGCTGATTTATTTTAAAAACAGAGTCTGCAGCTTCTCTGATAGTACTAACGACAAAATTCATTTTACTTTCGGCAGTAGAAAGCAGTGGAATATTCTTCATATTTATAAGGTGCGTGTATAAATGCCAATTATCAGGACTAATTTTCCATCTACGTTTAGGATAAATAACATTCCTAGACTCACCACTATATTCGATTGAAATCAAAATAGGAAAATGATCTGAAGTATATGTATCATCTAGCACTACCCAATTTGATTTAAGTGCTATTGTTGGCGAACAAAAGGTAAGATCAATAGCAGACATTGCTTGACCGAAACGACCAAGTCTTGTGGGGTTGCCGTTATTAAAAATACTAAATCTAGACTATCCAAGACCTTGACTAATATGTTGCCCATAGTATCATTCTTGGAGGACCCAAATGCACCGTGGTGCGCGTTGAAATCACCACATATCATAATCGGAGATGGTAATTTGAAAAGAAATGTGATATTCGTCTTGAGAAATTTTACATTGAGGGGTGGCGGTATATAGAACAAATTGAAAATTTATAATCTATTAAATCAACAGCACAAGCCATGAGGTTGGTAGTACATGTAAACTTTTAATATTCTATCATCCGAAACCTTATGGATTTACGTATTAAGATAGCAACACCCGCAAACCCATCTGCACGATCCTCTCTAATGACATTATAATTTTTGAATTGAACTTTTTGCTGCGGTTTATACCATGTTTCACACAAAACTACTATATCGACATTATATTTTGACATTATATACTCCAAGTGAATCCTTTTTGCTACTGCTGATTGAGCATTCCATTGGATTATGATTAACTTATTTATATCCATTGATAAAGTTAAAAAAAAAAAAAAAGAAAAACAAAAAAAAACTAACCAAAAGAATAAATTAAAAATCTGAGCAATCAGTTAGACACTCTTGTGAAACACTTAAATCGGAAGTCTCATCCTGTGAAAGGGCGGTGTCGAAATCGCATTGAGTTTTTAGTTTCTTTGCTATTCTTTTTAATCTCGCCTTTAGTGAATTGGTTTTTACGGTATGAATACTTTCAATTAAAACTGTAAGTAATTCGAATAAATTTAGTTTTAAGTTTCTAGCTACAGCGACCACGTCCTGCTTTCCTTTAGTTTCTTGTAAAAAGGAGCAATAAGTATCATAACTAATTTGCTTATCAACAAATATTTCTTTAAATTCTGGAATAATAGCTTATCGGAAGGTATATCCTCCTGTTTAACTTTTTTTCGACTTGCTGGTTTAATAAATATTTGTGTAGAAGACTTTAGTTCAGGTCCCTTTACATTATCACAAGGTTTGTAGGGATCAAGTATGACATTTATTTTATCTAACTCGGCCGGGGAAGTAGCCACTCTCTTTTTTGATTGAGGTTTGTGAACATTGTGTGTTTCGGAGATTAAATTTTTGTCTACATCTCTACGATCATTAGGAGAACTTAAAGCATTTGTGTCATCTGTATTTATTTCAAGTGAAAGGTTATTTTTCTTGTTTAAATTACTTGGTGTTGCATGAACTTCTGCCGTAACTGTTATATCGTTTGAATTGTTATATGTAGGACATTTACTAGCTATATGCCCCACTTTTTTGCAGATAAAGCATTTCATTTCGTCCGTAGACAGAAAAATTCTAAATGAAATATCATTATACGTAATAACAGAGATTGGGTAAGTGCCCATCCGTTTCAAGATTGATATAAACTTGACGACGGAAACTTAATATATGTTGTAATCAGGATGGTTAATCCCAGCATTAATAAAAGTAATAGAGGAAACCACATCGAGCCCTTCACGTTTGAGTGATTCCTGGATAATTTCATGTGGAATATTAGGTGAAACATTGGACAGAATATTCGTTTTGCAGGAGAACTAACGGTCGTGCGGCGATAATTTACCATTTAAAGTAATGCTTTGAAATTCGTAATAAATTTTTGTACCATCTCTTTAGAGGATAATACACGCAAATCCTATTATTTGCAATTCTAGAGGCAAAAATAATGTTCTGGGGACCAATAAGATTGCCCACATTAATTATATACTCATTCTTTCGAGTGTTTTCAATGGCATCGAAAATAATTGCTTGGTTACGTTCTGGAAATTTATATTTGTGAACTATCGATGCAAATGACTGAGGTGTTCCTGTTGTGGAGTTTGTATTATCAATCGATGAGTGATGTTAGACGAAACTTTGGATCTGTCCACGTACCTACTCCTTTATCAGAAGTAAAGTGGTTATCTTTCGATATAGCAGTATCTGCCATTGTGTCACGATCGCAATCCGCACGCAGGCGCTAGGATGACACTACGATGCACAAGCGACCCGCAATAGGCAGGAAAGGATAGCTCCACGCGCGAGCTGCGCGTGGAGATCAAGAGTAAACAAAAAGAACAGCAGGTCAAATGCAACCTCAAATAATACAAAAGGAATAAATCAACAAAAGAATAAGAAACAGGAAGAAAAATCAACAACAAAACTACTTATTCATTATATATAAACTTCGCCAACAATCGTTGACGTTCTACAGAAATAAAGAACTACTTTTCACAGATATATTGCAAAAGAATATTCTCGATAATATACGTGTGCACTGTGTCAATGCTCAGAGCAGACTGATGGTATCAATTTAAATTATTGTTTTATTATAGAATTCATATACACGCTGTAGGTGTGTTTATTGGGTTATGTTTCAACATAATTTTAAAAATATAAAGAGACATTTTTTGAATTCAGAGAAGAGATTATTTTATACCCATACAAATCAGTTTCTTTAGAAGTTAATGCCAGTATATTGCTTAGCAAGTGTCTATCTGTATTTCTTATACTATCTTTACAGCCAAGATGGAGGAAGGAACCAGAAACTGGATAATCTGTTCGGCCTACTTCCCCGGCGAGGACAAGGACTGTCCACCTTCTATAATAAGTACTATAGTTGCATATGGAGAGGAAAAGGGCCTTCAAGTAATAATAGGGAGTGACGCAAACGCACACCACACAGCATGGAGGAGCACTAACAGCAACGCTCGAGGTGAGTCACTTATGCAATTTATCTTTTTAACAGGGTTGGAGGTGGCCAATATAGGCAATGAAGCCAACTTTCGTCACAAGAACAAGAGAGCGAATGTGCTAGATGTTACGCTATGCTCAGGTAGGACGATTGACGCTATAAAAGAATGGTATGTGTCGGAGGAACCATCGTGTTCAGACCATCTACACATAAGATTTAACCTAAATGTTACTCTCACCGAGGTCAAGTACAGAAATCCAAGACAGACAAACTGACAAGGATATGTAACATCTCTCAGGGAGTCTCTCGAGGGAGGTACGGCATCGATGAGGGGAATAGAAGGGTTAGAACTAGCGGCAGACCAAGTGCATGACGCCATTATGGCAGCATTCACGGAAAACTACCCAGAAAAAAACCAGACACTAAAAAGGCGCCAAAACAGTGTGATGGAATAAGAACCTAGAGAATTTGAGAGCAGACGTTCGCAGACTGTTCAACAAAGCCAAATCCGACCACAGTTGGGAAACATGCAAAAGTAAACTGAGACAGTACAACAAAGAAATCCGTAAGGCAAAAAGAGACTCATGGAGAAAGTTTTGCGAGGAGCTGAACGAAGCCCCCGCCTGTTCACAAATCTATAAAGTTGTAGCCAAAAATGGTTGTGCTGCAACCAAGGTGTCCTTCATCAAAACAACAGATGGAACTTACACAAGCACTCACAAAGAGAGCATTGAAGAACTGTTAAAAGTTCATTTTCCGTCCGCGAAAATCCTGACAGGTGCTCGTGGGCCGGCTGTAGTAGATCGAAAAACGAAAAGACTGGAGGCTGGCTGCAGAAATCACAATATCTATGAGAATCAAGTAGGCGCTAAGCAGATTTTCGCCTTTTAAATCTGCAGGCACGGACGGAATATTCCCTACTTCAGAAAGGGATAGAAGTATTGACGCCACATCTCGTTAAAATCTTCAGAGCATGTATAGCCTGGGGATATGTTCCAACTGCATGGCAAAAGGTAAGGGTAGTATACCTACCTAAGATAGGTAAAGTATCCGATCAAACGCCGAAGTCATACAGACCAATAAGCTTATCCTTTTCTACTCAAAACTCTTGAAAGGTTGGTGGATAACTACATAAGAGATACCGCGCTGAGAGAACAGCCACTCAATGATAAACAATATGCATATCAACCGGGAAAGTCTACAGACCTCGCATTAGATGACCTCTACAGGTTAATTACAAAATCTATAGAAGACAAAGAGATATGACGACTTTCCTGGACATCGAAGGAGCATTTAACAATGCTACCACTAATTCACTTATCGGAACTTTACGGAGAAAAGGCGCCGCGTCCAAGCTTCTACAGTGGGTAAGAGCCAGCCTGGAAAGAAGGATAATCACATCCACAATTGGTGAGGCTACCATTGAGGCGAAGGCGGAAGGGGGTCCCGCAGGGTTGAGTTCTTCCTTCTTTGCTGTGGGCTACCCCAGTTGATGACCTAATCGGAAATTGACCGGAAAGAGATTCCATTGCCTGGGATATGCTGATGACCTAACAATAGTCATCAGAGAGCGGTTTCTAAATGTTCTGGTGGAGCGTATGCAAACCGTTCTAAACACGGTTGCAAATGGTGTAAACAAGAGCGACTTACAGCCAATGCTCAAAAATCACACGTTGTCGCGTTCACAAGAAAAAGAACGCTAGAAAGCTTACAGCCACTAGTGATAGGAGGTAAAAGGATTCCATATGTCAAAGAGGCGAAATACCTTGGAGTATGGTTTGATCAAAGACATACATGGAATTCACATACCCAGAAATTGACCAGCAAAGCCACTATCGCACTAGGTAGGTGCAGGAGACTGTGTGGAAGGAATTGGCGACTTAGCCCCACGATGATTCTCCGGTTATACACAAGGGTAATTAGACCCATGATAGCGTACGGAGCATTAGGCAAGGCGCGCACCGAAATGGCGTGGGGGTGGCGTGAAGGTGACGTAGCAGTGGCGTGGTAAGTGGTGTCACCTAAGCACATGAAAACCAATTGGCTTGTTCAAGATACCACATCACCACTACACCACATTGACGCGCGCTAGCCAATTGGTTTTCATGTGCTTAGGTGACACCACTTACCACGCCACTGCTACGTCACCTTCAGGCCACCCCCACACCATTTCGGTGCGCGGCTTGCCTTAGTGTGGTGGCCAAAGGTGTGGCAGGTGGGGGCGGCCAAAACTCTGGGTGCACTTTTACATACAAGGAGCCGCAAGGTTCACAGTACACAAAATTTTGCGTAGTCAAGTACCGATAAGTAAATCGCACGGCGCTGACTATAAAAAACTGTCTTCAGAAGATACTGAAATAACTTAATACGCATTCATTCACACGACCAAACAATTGAAAATGGGTCTTGCAGCATAATGCAAGACTTAAATACTGTGTCAGAATACTTGCTCTGCAATATGATAATCTCAACTTCATCAGTAACATCTGATACAGTGACGAATCGACGAATGTAATTTTCATTTGTCGGGTCATGTAAATGAGCGTAGTAATAGGTTTTTAGGTTGGCAACAACCAGAAGAGGAGCAACAAATACCGGTGGATAGTGAAAAAATGATCGCCTGGTGCGCAGTTTGAGGAAAACGGATGTCCAATAACTGCTAATCAAGAGCGCTATTTTTTTTTTAGTTTTGTAGGTGACCAGGTTTTGCTGATCAAGTAGCTTACCTTCCGGTTGTCAATTTTTTCAGCGAGGTGGGGCAACGTGCCACACAGCACATGCTACAAGAACTTTCCTGCGGGGAAACGTTTGGAAATAATGTAATTTCACATTTCACCAATTTTTCTTTTCCATCTCATTCTCCGGACGTAATATTATTGGATGCATATCTTTGGAGTATTCTGAAAGTATGGGTTTTCCGAGATAACCCTGCGTCTACAATGCAACAATTAAAAGAGAAAATTAAAAAAGCTCTATAACATATGCAACAGTAACTATTCTCAAATGTGGTTGCAAAATTGCAAGAACACTACGAACAACGTAATGGAGGACACTGAAACAGTTGTTCGTAATGCTAATACTTAAGTGTAAATTTATTGTTACAAATTATTTTACGTGAATAAAGTGTGAAAATTTCAGTAGTATAAATTAATAGCCATATATATCTCATTATAGTTAAACAAAACAATTTACACACAACATGTGGATTATACAACCAGACAAACACTTACAATTGTATAAGTTATGTTCGACTTATGACTGCTTGATTTAGTAACAAATTAAGTATAAATTAGTATAAATAATGGCTAGGGATACCATAGCAATATATATAATTATACTTGAAGATAAACTATTTCCTTATGTAAAGTAACACTTGTTTTAATAAACTCACTACCTATTATTTCATTCAACTCCACTTTAATTATATTTCCCTTTAATTATTCAATTATTCGTAAAACAATTCTGTAGACCTACTAATCACTATAAACAATAAATATTGCTGCTGAAAACATCAGCATTTTCCACATTACATCGCCCATAAACTCGCAATGATGCCGTTTTGAATACACTATTTTGTTTTAATGTGTGTTACTACCCTATTGACCATACGACATCATTACATATGTATGCAACGCCATAAACGCAGACACATATACATCCCTGCTTAACAAATGATACAGAGCTTTTATTTATGGTAAGTATCTACTCGCACGCGGCAATGACGTACGATTCGGGGGTTCCATTATTCATAACTGCGCGATTGTGTGTGCCAGCGTCGGTGAATTAAAACGCTTTATATGGAAATTGGTGGGCGAGGATACTGCCGCCTACCTCACTCAGTAACTGTGTGGTTCACATATTCTGGAATATTTTTTTTTGTTCCCGCTAAATGTTTGTCAGTCTGCGCAGACGTTTATGGATGTAGTATATAGCAGAAGCGTGTATACAGAGCTTTATGCGCGTAGATCATCTTTTGCTTGGGAAAATATCGGTGGGGCGCCGTGATTATGATAATTTTTTACATTTTCACTTACCATAAAGTTACCGCAGGTTTAAAAAATTACGCGTCGCTTGTATTTTTAAATGTAAAGGGTAAAACTGCAAAAGTCGTAACTTCGTGAGAAGCAATAAAAACTAAACCTGGAGGAGATATATTTTCAACCAAATGAGATGGATAAGATCTTAAAGTTTATACTTCTAAAATCGCTGACTTCGAATTGAAATGCTGTGAGTTATTTCAACCATTAATTATTATATTCTGCACATGATTTGTTTACTTTTAAATAAGATACAACAACATTGCATCCATGTTTGAAAAGAAACTAGTGCTTAACTCTTGAACTATAACAGAAATAGATTATCATACCAACGAATACCAATATTGGCTACGATCGATAAAGGATGAGGCAGGTGAAGGTCAGAAAAATTAATCGGAAGAACATTATGAAATATGTAAAGTCAAAACAGAGCAATAAAAGTAGTGACAATAAAAACGTACATGCAAAAAAGCAATTAAGATCATAATGTTCCACAAAGCCACACAACATGTGCCATCAGACGCAAATAATAATATTCTTATAGAACTCTTAAGTATTATACTCATTAGCATACTTAGCTCATAATTGCCGTGAAGATGCCACTTATCCTATCTTATTTCGTTGTATATGCATATATATATATATATATATATATTTGTTCGCACAGACATAGACACCTCCAAAGCATAGGTACTTTCCTGGTGTCCACACTAAGCAAGTAAGAGAATCACTTTGTTACTGCACCATGCCCGACCTGCAAGCACATCCAATGCGAAAGACAACTCGAACGCAATCTCATTGATAGCAATAATCAGGATAAGTTTTATGATTCATGACGCGAAATCCTTGGCGATGGGCTAGCAAGTTAATAAAATGTGTATTAGTGTTTGGACTGTTTCCATCGTCTGCTGGATTGTTTAATCCTGACGTTTCGACAGTATTTCAGTGTTCATCAGGATAAACTTGACAAGGACTGTGGTTTCTCAATTCAATAGTTTGCGATGGAAACCTATAAGTAAATGGAGCGGCGAAGTTTTAGCCTGTTCGAGTTTCGTTGAAACCTTGGGCAAGTTATAACAGCAATCATCGTAGACTGATATGACATGCGTGGGAAATGAGATATTGTTTGCAGAGTTAAATATTAAACCAGAACCGGGAGATTTAGAAAGTATTGTAACAAATTTATAGGCAATTTTGGAGAGGATTTAGAAATATGGTGATATAGGGGCAGTTTTGTTATTTATAAAGCTTTAAATTCAGATCTATATGCCATAATTTTCAGGTAGCATTAGTTGCAATAAATCAGGCGGTATTTTATATTAAGCGCCAGTGGAAATTTATACGGGATGTGAGAGTTATGATGATAATTTATCTATATTAGAGGCGTAGAGGGATAAAAAACCCAACCAAATTATTACTAGATAGTTCGGATATGTTAGATGAAGGAGGTGTATTTTTTTTTGGACTAGGGCTCACGCGATTATAATCGGTAATGAGAAGGCGATCAATTAAGCGAAAGAGGCGGCTAACGTAGTTCAAAAAGCGTTTGGAGATAAAAATGATAATGATTGGCAGGGTAGGTTGCATACGACTTTATATGGGAGAAGAACTAGCAAATTCATAAATAACGTTACATGTTTTAGGGAAATGTAGATTAGTTTTTCGTACCTGGGGGAAGAAATAAAGCGGAACACGGTAATTTTAAATAATATTTATGTAAAATTAAGAGGGTTAGTTATTCGCATTGTGAATGTGGTTGGGTAGTTACAGCGGTGCATGTTTTATTTCAATGTCCACTCACTGATAGTGGCGATCGCGTACGGAAATTAGGGTGTAGCTGAGGGGTTAAATTGACAACGACGTAAAACGGATATTAGGAATAGCGAGTCGATTGAATGTAGTAGATTAAGGGTAGTATGTATTCAGAAATTAATATCTCACACTTTTTAGTGGTCTGAATTGGTGTTAAATTATAGCTATTAGCATAGTGCGGGTGGTATAAAATAAATATTTGAAATATAAATCTTTAATTTGATTACTATTGGTTAGAATAATTAGGATTAAGCTGTTGTTAAATATTAAAATAGGTGCTGCTATTGTTTTATTTGCGCTTATTTTGCCATGGTCCATCCTTCCACTGATGGAAGAGATAGTTTCATGATCTGCGAAGAGGCGAGAGGCTACCTGGTGACGACACAGCTATCGGAATTGAAACAACGTGCTGACTGCCTTTTCCAAACTCAGAAGGATTATAATAGTCATTTGCTGGCTATCAGTAACAAGGTCTGGGCCTGTTTCCCAGATCAATTTCCCAGAAGTAAGTTTTTTCCATGGTTTTTCCTTACTGCTAGGCGAATGCTGGGAGATAACTAAAGTCGGTCCATTTGCTGGCTATAAGTAACAAGCCCTGGAGCTGCTTCCCAGGTTCTGCTCCCAGAGTAAGGTTTTTCCATGTATTACGTTTCATTTTTCAATTAGAATATTTATTCGTAATATTTGAATTGTTTTCCTCCGTAGAGGTGATACGTTAGAATTTTGGTATCGGCTTGCCCCCATCGAATCAAACGATAACTCAAGTTTTTTTTTTCCTGTAACTATGGTAGTCAGTTTACAGAATGGCAAAAATCTGCGCGGTCTCAGGGAACCTTCTTATTTTTTCGCACATCATAAAGCTTTCTCCTCCATCAGGGGAAGGATAGACCATCATCTGATTGCCAATGTAATCCCTGTTACAAGTAGTCACGCATTAACGGTATCAATATTCTATGAAATTCCAGACCTGCAGCACTGATAATCTCTGGTGTCCTCACTATGTATGCGGTTTCTTTCAATTTTCTTTTTGGTTGTCCGTCTACTTTAGACAGGGCGGAAGCATTGGATGGAAATCTGTGCTATGCTCTGTTTCCCAAACATGCTTTCACAATGTTAATTTTTTGGGTTCTGCTTTACTGCAGATTTTTTTGTTTTCTTCTTACTCTTATTTTAAGCGGTCTGCTTGTTTATAAAAAAATGTATAAAAAACAACGATTATCTTAATGAAGGCTGCAAATAATATGGTGTGCAAATATGATATAGTGGTACGATACAAGTAATGTAAAGAAATTTCTAATTTAAAAGTACCTTTGAGCCCTGATTCGATTCTATGAATTTACAACTGTTAATTAACCTATTTGTCGCTAGTTTCCAATAGTATTTCACTACCAGAGCGTCGAACAATCAAAAGACTGCAGGGCATACGGGGCGGAAGTGAAAAATTAGTTAATTGTCCCACAGACTAACGTGTTGGCGTGTGTACATATAAATCCGATGCTAAAGGCAAACCGTGACTAATCGAGGTCGGATCGTGACCGGTAATTCGGTATAAATACGTTGTGGACACGATTATCCATTTAAACTGACAAGCAAATGTCTTTTTCATCGTCCAGTATTGTGATTGATTTATAATCAATCGACGAGTAAGTACGCAATTAAAGACTTTACTACATATGTCGTAAACGTTTTCCATAAATCTGAATCGATTTCTAAGTTGGGTTATGATGGCCTTAATGTGCAATTCTGATATTTATAACCGAAATGAATGACATCAAGCAGGAAGAATGGAGGTTTGATAAAATAAAATAATATATCTTACTAATCCTACAGTGGGATCTGTTCAAAGGGTTTACGAACTTAAGCCGAATTTATCAGCTTTCTAATGGAAACTACCATAACAAGCACCAACCGCTTGCATTTTAGTGCCAGCAATATCTACTTTGGAAATAAATATAAATACTCTCAACATACATCTTCTACATGGTCATTATCTGAATCTCTTGGATTTGAAACAAATGTTTTTAATGTTATCATTGCATCTGACAACCACTAGTGATAGAAGGTGAAAGGATTCCACATTTCAAGAGGCGAAACACCTTGTGTGGTTTGACCAAAAGCTCACATGGAACGAAACTATTCAGAACACAACCAATAAAGCTACTATCGCCCTAGGTAGATGCAGGAGGCAGTGTGGATGGAATTGAATGAAAAGATGACTCTGTGGCTATGCATAAGGGTAATTAGACCCATGATAGGTACGGAATAATGGTATGGTGGCCAAAGGCGCGGCAGGCAAGGCCGGCCAAAGCACTAATAACGGTCGCTTGAGAGATTGGTTGCTTGGTCGTAAGCAATTGATTGCCTCATTTTAGTTTTCCTTGGTGGCGAACGGCTTTACTGCACGAGAACTCAGTCTTGATGCTGAGTTTGAACGCTGTAAATGACCTAACACACAATTTCAGTTTTCTTAAAAAAATCTTAACTCTTATTTGAAAAAAATACGCCAATGTGACAGTAGGTAAATATGAATTGATGCCACTGCATTCTGAGAACTCGGCTCAGCCTTAATAAGCCTCAAAGCGAATTGTTTAATGATGATTTTTCGCTAATAAAAAATAAAACAACAATAAGAATACCGATAAATCTCCTTTTCTAAACTCATTTCAATGTTATTGTGTATATTTTACGTTGAAGCAACTGTGAAATGCCGTGGAACCCCACTAGGGACATAAAAATGTGTCACAATTTGTTTTGTAGGAATTACAAATATTGCTAGCAATAAATTAATGTATAAAAAAGTTCTTTAGCCCAATTGGCCTTTGCCATGCTCCACAACCTACTTCCATCGTCCTCTATCTCTTGTCTCTTCCATCCAGTTCCTAATATTGATTCTTCGTATATCTTCTTTCACCTCTTTCTTCTATTTTTACCCAGACCTATCACCTCTTTTTCTTCTCACGAAACTCCGCATCATTACCATCTTTGGGATTCTATGGCGATCCATTCTTATTATTTGCACCATCCACCTCAAGCGCACAAACTACGCCCACAATCCCTAGTTCTTTGAAAAAGCTCATACTCTTCTCTTTAGGTCACACTGTGAATGTCTTATCAAAAAGATTCTTGTTATCAAATTAGAAATTTAAAATATGTGTTGCATTCCAGTGACTTATTAAAATTTTATTATAGTGAAGTCTATTCGCGAATAACCTATGGCATAGTATTCTGATGCTCGTCTGTACTATCACGGGATGTTTTTATTGCAAAAAAAGGGTTGTGAGATGTTTAGTGGGTATTAGAAGTTACGAATTCTGTAGCCCGCACTTTCAGAGATTGATTATTCTACCCTTGCCTAGTATGTACATCATGGAGTTGTTATATATTTGATAATCAACCAACTTTTTTAAAATATTCTGACATCCATAACTATAACACAGGAGCAAAAGAGAAATATAAGATGCCTTTAAACTGACTAGAAATTACCAGACGATCCCCTACTTCGATGGGAATCAAATTATTTAATTTGCTACCAAGCCATATAAAGTCTCTTGGCGGTTTGCGAGTATTTAAGCGTAGACTAAGGTCGTAGCACTGCAAATACTCTGTTGAGGAATTTATTTCTTTAATGCCAAATGTGTAGTATTTTATGTTTTATATTTATTGCACTTTATAAACATTGACATTGGCCGCGTTCAGAGTACGAACATGATACATATCAGTAGCGGTTTCCGCTGTACAAAATGGCGGTCCATTGTATGTTATTGATGTAGCGCAAATGTAGGGGTACGTTTTTGAGACGAATTGTTAACAGTTCCCAAACCATTTGGGAGCAGCTACGTAGCAGTTACGTACTCTGAACGCGGCCAATATGTCTTCAGTATTGCTACTGGCATCCACAATAAAAGCTCTATTTATCTATCTATCTCTATTGCATTTCTTTTCTATCTATTTTCCTCACCTTTTCCTCCAAAGATTATCTTCGTATCGATTCATTCGTATCGGTATTTCTTCTGACACTATTCATCTCACCGATATTTAATTATCATTAGGTTTGGATTTCAGATTTTCTATTACTAATCCTTTTTATGTCTTATTGTACTAACATCTTGATGTAATGCCTTATTATTTCACCAAAGTACCCTTATTATTTCTACTTTATCCTTTAAATGGTAATAACTGTTGGATTTTTTTGGCATGGCGTTTCCAAAAACATTGCAGCCTCTTGGCTTTTTGTATTTAGTCTCCCATTAAATTGTATTAGCCATTCCAGGACCCTAGTATCCTGCACTAATCTATACAGGTCTCTGTCTGATCGATCTAAGTAATCCTCTGAGTTAATTTTTGACCAAAAGCTTCCTGTCTACGTCCTGAGCTTTGCATCTACATAGAATGTGGTATGCGTTCTCTGTCATCTCATTATAGTCAGTAGTTGGTATCTCCGATGTTGATTGCAATTTTCTGTACATGTCCTTTCAGTATAAGAGGTAACTATTGGATAATGATGATTATTTATTATTATTATTTATTACTACTAATCTACTAGGACTAACGATTAGGAGAAATAAAGTGACGAATACTTCATTAAACAGTCAACGAATATGAAAAATTCTCTTGAAGAATGTAGACGTTAAACATATAAAACTAACGTAATTTAAAACATTTATTCCGATTTAAATATCTGTCATCTACATTGCATATGCAACCTGACACAATTGCAGTATAACCAAGGATAATCATGAATCCTATTTTCCAGTATTGGACGTTGTAGTAGATCCAGATAACGCACGCAAACGTATTTCATGCAAAATATAATACATAGTATCGTTTCAGATGCTATTTCGGCGCCATAACATATGCAAGAATATGTGGGTATATACATACATACGGCCAACGCGCCAAAATGAAATTTCAATATAGCCCCGCATATACGGATTTAGTAATATTTCATGCGTTCAGCGGCGACGTAGGGAGGCGCAATTTTCAAATGCATGCAGATACGGAGGGAACAACTATAGGTATCAGTCCAATCCGTTACACTCTTTCATTTCGCGAAACTCGAATGGGCGTAATGGTTACGGAAAAATATATGCTTTTATCAAAAATTTCCAGTTGGAACAATTGCTTATGCTTATTTATGGACATTTATGTGTTACTAAAATTGTTATTAAAGCAAACAAATTGTTGCAGATGGAGTTGAAATTATAGATAAAATAGTAACTGGTGCAGTTACCATACCACCATCTATTGGCTAGATTGAAGAAATTCCATTAATTCTCCAAGGGTATGGAAATACCTTCACGTGAAATACAAAGTGCAATACAAAATAATTCACAGAGCCACATAAAAGAAAACTGATTTAGGAATAAAACCAAGTAAGCCCCGAAGTGTAGCCGTGTCAGTGGTTAAACGGTTAAGGATATTAGCAGTAGCTTTAATTTTCGGCCGATGGAGGTGATTTTTAATTATGGATAAAAATCAGAACATGTGTTATTCTCGGATAGGAACTAAAATCCTAAGGTTCGTGTCAGTGCTATGTTAGACAAGTAAAAAATCGCTATCAGAAGTTCGGCACAATTGGGGTGATACAATACTACAATAGATATCAATGCCTAAAAGTGTCGAGGTGTGTTATGCTTCGCTCAACAACAGTCAAACAAACTTTAAAAGGAACGAGCAAATCGAACAGAAAACTATGATATCAAGAGATGTTTTAATACACCAGATGATGATGCGAACAGCGATATGGGGATAAAAATACTGCAAGTTTCCATGTATTGAAAATTTGGCCCCAACAATTTCGAGTTTATTCAAAGGATTCCCTATTAAACTTACTTCTTGCAATTTGAGTTGAGAGTATCAACACCTACAAAAAAAAAAGACAGCGAACTGTAAATCTAAACTCCCATCACCATTGCTGATATTCTTTAAGGAAGCAGGCGGTACATTTGGTCTCAAAGGTCGCGACAACTTATTGCAGGTTAGTATAGTAACTTTAATATGTGAAGAGTACCATAGCGTTGTATGATCCCTTATTACGGGCGACATGGATCAAAACAATTTATACGCGGCAAATTGGGATTATAAATTATGGGTAGGTTCAACAAGACTTGGATATATAGAATGGTTTGATCCACATCAAGTCTCATCTCTATCCCAAAAGACAGATATAATGAATTTTGGGTTAGGAGCAAATACAGTTCTCAAATTTTGTGATACTTTAGTAGCTAACAAAGGAAGGTTACCGCTTCATTTAGTGTTTGATAATTTTTTTACAACTCTCCCACTGCTTTCCAAATTAGCTAACAGGTAAATAAAAGGAACTGGAACGATTAGAGAAAATCGAATCAGTGATTGTCCACTAAAAGCGAAAGAACTAGGAGAAAAGGACCGCGGACACTTTGAACATATTGTTGCTACAAAGGACAATATATTGATTTGTAAATGGCATGACAATAGCACTGTCACTATTGCTTCTAGCCACATCGGTGTTCTTCCTACAGGAATAGTGAAAAGATTTTTTCAAAAACAAAAGAAACACGTGTATGTTCAGCAACTAAACCTTATAAAGATATAGAACCAAAATATGAGTAGAACGGATCGCGCTGATCAGAACATAAGTTTATATCGCGTCAGTATTCGCTGTAAAAAATTGTATTTTCTCTTGTTCTGCCACTGCATTGATATAGCTCTACAGAATGCGTGGCTGTTATATAGAGAAGACGGTGGTAAACGGGACCATCTAGCATTTCGAAGAAGCGTAACTCCAGACATTCTAGAAACATTTAGAAAAAACCACTAATCGTGTAAGCGCAAATGTACATGAACATTCAAGTTACGACGGTATAGACCATTTGATAACAAACTAAGAAAATCAAAGGAAGTGTGGGCGTGTGTCACAAAATATGCAATTTTAGTTGTATTAAGTGTGATGTTGGGCTATATCCTAAAGATTATTTCTACAATTATCATACAAAGTAATGTGTCTTTATACTTTAAAAAAATATAATGTTAGTAAAGTTAGTATTTTCCAATAAGTACCTTTCTTTGCCACAGTCCTTTTAAAAGGACTGTCCTAAATGCCAAACATCACACAAAATGAAATTTGTTTTACATGTCTACATTATTATTATTATTTTTTTTTTTAAAGGGGTGGTAACGCCTAAGCTATATGATTAGCTTATCAGGCCCCCTCAGAGCCAAATCTCCCTCCTAATCAACATTACGACCCCGGAAAAAACCGATTATCGTTATATTATATTATATTATTAATATATTATTCACAGAAAATCACAAAAATAACTTTAAAAAGTAATAAAAAAGTTTCGGTATAATCTGGGATAAATTAATTTTGTGTAAAATTAACTTCATATTTATAACCGTGATGCTAAATATAAAGCTTTAGTATATCTTGCAATAAACATAAATTTAGATAACTTTTACAAGCTTTAATCCGGAAGTCTGAATTGTTTTCTCTTAATGTGCTGAACTCACTGAAAAAATAATTTCGGAAAAAAGTTCTCTAGATGTCTGGATCCAGAATAGGAGTGTTGTTTGGAACAAGATCGCAATTTCCATCCCTTGGATATGTATTATCTTCAAAGTACATTTAGATGTGTAGTTTTTAAGGTAATTTTCTAAAAAGAATTTATTTTAATTTTGGTAAGCTGATTTATTTCAAATAAATTTTATTTTCGGTGTGTTTTTCAGACACTGCGAAAAAGATTCGACAGGGTTCTATTGTGATTTTTTTTCCGCAAAGCGGCGCTATTTCCCTAATATTCGGATTCACAACTTGCTTCTGAATGACAATTCAAGCAATCATCTTCCGTTTTCCAGCCAGGCGTGGCGATGTTCAAGCTTTCACCGCCAGGTTTTCCGAAATTTTATTTAGAAAGACAATTAACTTTGAAAAGACTAATTAATAATCAATTTGTCTTTGATTATTAGGTAAAGTCAGGTAAGTGTGTAACCGGGGCAAATGTGTAGTTTGACTATATTTTTTTTTTAAATTGGAATACGGACGTCCTCTTGTTATAATACTAATGTACTAAACTTCATACTAGTTTTACAAATCAAAGTTTGCATCTCCTAACGTGTAATAACTTGAATATCTTGTGAATATATCATACCCTATTAAACAGGCATCAGTTTAGTATTACACTCTTGGACGAACTAAAGCATAATGCTATTAATATATAAAATGCGGAACGATTACACACTTGCCCCATTTTGCTGGATAAGTGTGTAGTATTGACAGTGTTTAAAATTTCTTTTTTTTTTTCTAGTAAACCGTTGATAATTATAAAAGGTGTATCTATTGAAGGCTTTCAACTGAGCATATATTACGTACTTCTATGTGTAAAATTTATCAAAATGTCTTATTACGTGAACAGTGTTACATTTTCTTCGCACTATGCAATTTTTACTACACACTTACCTGACTTTACCTTTTATATAATTGATAACAGGTGTATTCAAAGTTGTATGTTCTGTTTGATTTGGTTCGTGGTGTAGTGTATAACGTTTTCTAATGTAGATGGCGTTCCTTCTGACAACGAAATAGTTATTTTTTATTTTTGTCTGAAATTTGAACTGTCAAAGTTTAACTTCAAAATGAAAAATTTAAATGTGGGTGCTAAAAGTCTCACTATTGGATTCTATAAAAAAATTAGAAGTTAGTACTCAATCTATTCCATTTGAGAAAAGATGTTTATTCAAAATTCCTCTTAATTTTCATCTACCGTTTCGCATTTACTATTCTGTTGTATGCAGAAGCAATTATTTCACATATGTATAAAATATACGCGCGTTTCGCCATGACTGCGCATTACCTTAGGCTGACTGTTAATAAATTCACGGCGGTTGATCTTAATTACTTTCTAGCGCAAATTTGTAACAAACACGGACTACTTCGCTAACCCCTTTCCCTCGAAACATCTTGCGTTAATCGCTGCGTATTAATCACCCCATAATGTAGTGCCTGTGAGCCATTTCTTATGGGGGAAACGGATTACCTGTCTGGCAGCGGCAATTGGACTACATAATGAAGGAATTGTCGCAGTTTCGCCGCGTATGTTTTCGATCTCCCACTGACGACTGTTAGCTGTATTCTATCAGTGCGTTTCGAGTTCTAAATTTCAGGGAACCCAATTTACCGAAAGCTAACGCTCGAGGGGCGAAGTTGTTCGAGTTCGAGAAATCGTACGCGTACATGCACACACATGGGCGGGCGATAAATTAGAGAAGACCGGCACTCGCGTTGAGAATAATGTTACGGCGTCGTTGCGAGAGAAACAATAGCAGAAAACGAGAAGCATCTAATTTATATGCGAAGCTTTTAATGGATGAAATCGTGCGTCCTTTGCCGGAAGTAACGCTTTGTAATGTTAGAGGAAATTTGAACTCGGTAGCTTTAGATGGGGACTAACTGATTTAGATGTATAATTGACATTTGACGGCGTGGAAGCTGATCGAGTCTTCGCAGGTTGCTTTCTTCGTAATATGAGTTATTACTGTTATAGGATTGATTACTGGCTCGAGTAAATCACGTGGTGATGTATTATTGCGATAAATCAGAAACAATCACAAGTTAGTAAGCTTGGCGTGTTGTTTTCGTATGCATGTATGTATTTATTAGATCCATTAGGCAATATAAAATATTCATACGTGTGTGCAATGCCAAGAGAGTAACGCGTGCCTGACTGCTCCGCAATTGTTTGCTGTTTTATTGCCTTTTTGAATAGACAAATTGTGATTTTTGTACGTGCAGTGGCTAAATGAAATGCCTCTAACTAGAGATCAAGTGTTTGATATCAAAAATCTTATCAATGAATCATTTGAAGGTTTATTGAAAGATACCGACTTCTGTGAACGCATGGCTAGCGAGATGGTAAAAACGATGACAGAGAAGGTCGAGCTTGTGATAAAAACATATGCAGAAAAATGTGATCGTCTAGAAAAAGAGAACAGGTCGTTGTTGAACAGACTTGACGATTTGGAGCAACATACACGCCGAAAGAATATTCGAATATTTGGTATTCCGGAGGAAAAAAACGAGATTGTGCTCGAGAAAGTGCTACAGTTAACTCAGGCTCAGCTCGGTGTCGCGCTAACCGCTAGTAATATCGATAGATGTCATCGCCTAGGACCATCGGCTGGTAATCAGCGTCCCATTATTATCAGGTTGGATACATATAACACCAAGCAGAATATTTTGAAGAATCGTTCTAAACTGAGAGGAAGTAAGATATACATCTCCGAGGATCTAACTGCTACCAGGTATAAATTGTACAGGATGGCCCAGCAGAAGTACGGAAGGAGAGATGTTTGGACGACAGGGGTAAAATTTACTGTCTTTAAGTTATTTTCTGTAGTTAAATTGGATCATATACTATATTTTATATATTTTAATTATATTTGGCAACTGCTAATTAGATATTTTGTGTTACGGATTTATTGGTTAAACAGTTGCCTGTCCACTGTTTTCTGCTAAGTGCGGGGCAGACACGCTGACTGTTAATTAGAATTTATTATTTTCTCTTATAGTTTGCGATTCTAATAATTTTTGTTATTCATTACCACAATTATAATTGCCTCTTTTTTTCCGCTTTTTGCGACGTTCGGACAGCTTGTCTTTTCTGTTGCTTCCGTGTTTTTAATATTATTTACTTTTTCAGTTATTTGGGTAATCGCACACAGGCCGTTAGGATTGATGATCAATTTTCGGATAGGCGCAATGTATGTAGTGGTGTGCCGCAAGGCTCTATTTTAGGCCCCTTATTATTTACTATATATACTTTCGATCTGCTTTCTAACTTAAAGCACTGTAACTTTCATACAAACGCTGACGACACGCAACTGTATTACAGTTTCGCTGCATCTAATTGGAGGAATGCTTGTGACAACATTAATAGCGATCTTGCTCTTTTGTATAAAAGATCATTGCAGCACAACCTTGTCTTAAATCCCGCGGAAATCTAAATTTATTCTTTTCGGTAGCAAGAAAACCTGTCAAAACCTATCTAATGTGTTTCGTGTTGAAATTAATAATGTTAAAATTCCAATTGCCGAGAAGGCTAAGTGTCTTGGTTTAGTTATTGACAATTCATTTAGATATAGGGATCATGTTTCTAATTCTATCCGTAATGCGTATGCTAATCTTAAAAGATTGTATCCACACCGTCATGCCCTTAGCGAGCAAATCAAGAAAAACTTGTGCGAGGCATTTGTTTTATCTCAATTTTCGTATTGTTCACCAGTCTATCATGCTTTTTTAGATTATATGACTAGAAACCGTATACAGAAAGTTCAGAATGCCTGTTTAAGATTTATATATGGCGTGCGGAAATTCGATCACATTTCTCACAAGTTGAGAAGTGCTTCTTGGCTCAATATGTATTATCGACGTCGCTTGCAGACTCTGGTTCTGTATCACAAGATACTTTCATTTAAAACACCTCCATACTTATATCGCAAGATTCGGTACAGAACCGATGTTCACAATTTGCAGACCAGATTTCGAGGTAAATTATCACCGCCACCTCACAGATCTAGTTTGTACCAGTCTTCTTTTACTTATCAGATATATGTCTGTTATAATGGTTTGCCAGAACATGTTGTTTCGGGATCTTTGGGTCTGTTTAAAAATAATTTACGGAAACTTCTCTTTGCTGAGCAGGGGGGTGGTTGATGCTTGCGTAGTAGACTTTTTTATAAACAATTGAAATACTTTTAATGTGCATGGCGGTTTTCGTTGGGGTGGAAGCTATTGGGGAGGAGTGATTTTAGCAGTAATTGTGGTGGTTATATTTACTGTAGTGTCGTACGCATTGCCTTATTTGAGTGTGATTGTTTCATATTAGGTTAAGTTGAAAAGCAGCCTGGCTGAACTTCGCCTTAGAGTTACGCAAATATCCCATTTATTTTTTTATATTGTCTTTTATTTGTTATTATTCTTCTTTCTTTGCGTAATAAAGACTATTATTATTATATTGGATACGTCATAATCAAAAAATAGATAAAAATTAGAACGCATTAAAAGAATGGTGCATTAAAAATACATGTATACTTGCAGCTTAGCCAACGTCACTTAAGCAGAGCAAAAAACTGGTCAACAGAATACACAACATTCTCCAAAAGGAGATTCTTTACCCTGGATTTAAATAAGCTCGCCTATCTGACATGCTTCAAATTTCTTCGACAGAGCATTGTAAAGTCTTAAACCTAAGCAGTTAGGAAAAACAAATGCTACCCGGTTTTTGCAGACGGAATACAATAATTATTTCTATTTCGTATACAATAAGAGTGTACGCCATAATGCGTTATAAATTTGTATAAAATCTGTTTGCATGAATATACCGCAGAAGCTCCAAAATAAAAATGCCTTGCAAAGTGGATAATCCAAACTCCAGAAACAACCGTCTACAAGAAAAATCCTGCTTAACGTCCACCGTGCAACGTACTACCCTCTTCTGCGCAAAAAAAAATTACTAGCGTGCACAAACGAACATATATACAATACAAACATATACCGTATAACAAACGTGGATGGACAACAGTGTAATTTGAGTATAGACTCTCGTCCAATCGCTTCACGTAAACTTCGCATTTGGAAACACGCAGTATTTAAATATGAAATCACACTAATATAATGACTCTCCCATGATAGATATTTGTCTACTTTTAAACCTAAAAATTTAGTTTACACCATATTCTCACCTATAATTGATAATTTAATAACATGATCGTTCTTATTATGAATATTTCTAATATGGATGTAATTAGTTTTGGGACTGTTCAAATATAAACCGTTATGGGAAAGCCAAGTTGCAGCATATTACCCAAAAAATTATTGCGAGTAACTTCCGATGTCGTAAGGTCATTATCCGCGATCAAACCACAAGCATCATCAGCATACATGAGAATTTGGAAATCGCCTAAAAACTCGACAGTATCATTAATAAATAATATAAGCAACAGAGGTCCGAAAATCGATCCCTGTGGAACACCATAAGTCTTAATGGAACTCGGAGGATAAGTGACCTGGACAAACTGCGACCTATCAGTCAAGTACGACGCGAACCACTCAGCTACAGCACCCCTCACACTATACTTATAAAATCTATCCATGAGTACGCCATGTTGCACGCAATAAAACGCGCGCCTAAGATCGCAAAATATACCAATAGCGTGCTGGAGTTTTCAATGTGATTTATTAATCTCTCATAAAAGGCATGCAGAGCGGTAATGATAGAGCGATTCTTTCTAAGACCATGTTGAGAATCATTTAAAATGTTATTAATATTTAAAAATGACTATGTTTGTTATCTGTATGATTTGTACCATAAAAGAAATAGGTAAATTAGTTTCCTAAAATATAGATATCAATGGCTGTGTACATCTAGTTAATAATAATAATATATCTATATTTTGCACAAAACACAATTAAATATAATAACATGCTCATATTTAAATTTGTTAATCTTTTTTTTCCAATTTTACACCAAACCTTAGCAAAAGCAAAGCAAGAAATGAAAAACAAGAGAGATTTTGCCTATTTCAGCTGTAACGAATGTATAGTAACTCCTAAAATGTAATTCGCTACCTGCGCACATTTTAAAGCTATTTGATGAGACTTCTCCGAAAGCAGAATATTGTGTAGTTGAGATTTAAATCTTTTATGTAGCAGTGATTTTAACTATTTAGGTATGATATTAGAGTTCATATATGTTAAATGAAAATGATCTTTCAAACAATACCTTAGAGCACAGTGGAGAAGTTATGATATTTTGGCTTCTTACATTCAACTTTGTCTGTTCGAAACTGAATTTTCTATGCAAATATGTTGAGATTCTGGTTGAAATTATAGAATGAAATAGAGATACTGAGTGTAGAAGAAAATGATATATCATTTTTAACCAACCACACTGGTGGTATGCATGCGAGACTCTCTAAAATCTTGAAGAAGGAAAATTCCGTCCACCAAGAATTTCAAGACAAAATATTAACCAAACGGACAAGAAGTTTACCAAATTACTTATAAAAGAACATGTATTTGTATACAGGCATAAATGCATGTTATCCTTCAAACATAACATTCATGTTTTATATGGAAATAGATCTATTTTAATAATATTAATTATTGGCAAGTACTTATGTACACACATAATAATAATAAGTCACTGGCTATATCAAATGATTTCTAGTTGGTTTAAACAATTTTAAGCACATAAATATCGGCGTTTCCAAACAGAAAGAAATAGTGAATTGTTAAAACTTAAAATAGTAAATCATAAAAACAAATTGAGTATCCTACCTAATTAAAATCATTAGATTGGAACATTTGCTACAATTTTATGTCCTATTCTCAAAACTGACACAAAAATGAAGGTTGTATATGTATAAACAACAACAAATTAAGTTAGTACAACATATAACTATCCGTTTCACACTGCGTTGTGTTGAACTAAACTTTCAGGCAGAGTTCACACCGGAGTGATACGACACGAATACAACAAACGACACAACCAGCAACACTAGCCCGTTATGCATATGAAAACTGCACTCGCATCTGACGAAGTGCGATCCTGTTTTTCATTGTAACATTGCGATAAGAAATAATGGAGAAAACAATTGAACGTCATAAAGATAATAAATGCGTTAATTGTAAAATAAATGTCGGAAAACCAGTGGAAAGCTAAAGCGTATCATTATAAATGAAGATTTAAATAGATATCAACCTTATTGTAGAAATACTATACACATTGGGTCTGTTTTTTGGTCATAAATGTTGCCTGATAATATATAGAGATATGCAACCGACCGTGTCTACTAGCTGTCTGTGGTGATTGGTGTTGAAAATGACAGTTAGGGTCGTGATCCTATCTTTCAAGTGTTTTGTCGCAATAGCTGGCTTCAAGAAGAAGATGCACATTATGTGAATCTAAAAAAATCATCCTACTATGCCTTTGGAGGCTTACCTTCAAGCATTTATTAAACGAAGAATTTTTATTCCAAAAGGAGACAGAGGTTGCCCAAGAGATTTGATAAAAGATCATTTAAAAGCACAGTAGTTAAGATTCTTTTAGATTCACATAATATACAGTAAAAATGTGTTGTTTTGTCTCTATTGATTTGTAACTCTGCATATTCTTTTTGACTTCAACTATTGCGGCAAAACATTTGAAAGTCAGGATCATTCAAATCACTGCCGTAACTGTCATTTTCAACATTATCACCACAGCTAATAGTATACACGGTCGGTTGCGTATCTATATATTATCAGCTAACATTTATGACAAAAAAAATAGATTTTTCAAAGCTCCCGCAAAATACTCAGTAAAAGAATTTAATTCTCATTAACACAATTTTCTTTTGCCTAAATGTAAGTATACGTGGCCTGCCAACTATGTTTTGACTCGCTAGTTAACTTCTTATATGACTTGAGAAAACTTGTATGAAAATCGAATCGTTCTGGAAACAGGTCACTGCATACTCATTATGGCACACTATAGGATAACATTGTACCGAGTCTATAACATACATCACAAGTTCGAAATTCGTGCGGTTGAATGTTGTGAAATCGCATATTCGACGGGTCCAATTTCATTACTTCATCGAGTATAGTACCTACAGAGTAGTCGTCATCGTATCTGACGAGCTACGAAATATTGATTGTTTATAGTTTATTTGTAGGTGTATATTTTGTTATAAGAACATATTTATGACGATAGGTATAGAGATAGTTTACAGGATTTAATATAGTTTTTGGTAAATAATTGATACATATGCACATATCCATAATTGATTTTTATTTTTCTAACTATGTTCCACCAATTCGACCCTTTTGTAACTTTAACATGTAGTAGCTAACCAATGAACAAATAAGATATATTTTTTTGATGGGTGTCATTTTGGGGGTTAGTATAATAAATCACTAACAAAAAATATACTTCTCGTTTTTTACAGTTTCCAATGTCACAAAAATTCTGAAAAAATTATATTGTAATGAATTTATGGATAGTCAAGCATAGTTTAAATTTCATCAAGATATTTCATAATTTTAGGTACTGAAAAAAAAATATTTTACGTTAAGGATTGCCACCCCCATTTTTTCCTTACAATAGAGATTAGGGATATGAGATTAATTGTATGAAAGAACAATAAAAACAAGGTAATAACCCTTCATCAGATGCGAGTGCAGTTTTTATATGCTTAACCGGCTAGACACATTAATTTAATTTTCGTATTACTGGTTGTGTGGCTTGTTATATTGCGTGTTCTATTTCTCTGGTGCGTATTCTGCCTAAATTTACACGGTACTTGTCATGTTGTTGGTTGTGTCGCTTGTCGTATTGCGGTCGTATCACTCAGGTGTGAACTCTACCTTAAAGGTTGCTTCAACACTACCTTGTTTTAAATCAACACTTTGTGTGTTGCATTAACCAAATTAACTATTGTTTATATACAACTCAATTATTCAAACTTAACACTCAGTGTATATACGTTAAACAAATAATATTAGGATTGCTTATCTTCCAGTTCTACCAAAAATAAATTACTATATTAACTAGAAAGGATAAATATGGTATGTCAGTTAATATCTAAATAATAATAACTTTTTATTGTCCTCTCAATCTTAGCTAATTATATAGGCAGTTGATACAATTATTTCCTTTTATGAAATTTATGTGCTTACAACTGCTAGAAATTTGCATTTTTTTATGTGTTTATATAAGAATTTATTACACCAAGGATGATATAAAATTAGTAAGAAAGAAACAATAAATGTTGAATTACCCATAAATAAAGTATGTCATACTATTAACATACATATTTCAATATTTGGGATGTATTTGTAGTAGCTAAATGTCAGAGACATAAGCTGTTAATAGTGTGCCCACGTCAACACGAAATACGTATAACCTGACCAATCAAACTTGACCTAAATTCCGTTTATTAGGTTAACACTGATATTGTTACATCTGTATTTTTCTGTATTTCTGTATTTTTGATTCGAGGTATCTGCGACAGTCCCGCATGCATTGTTGAACCGGCTATAGCATTGTTGCTTTCAAACCAAATTTGCGGCATTAGCTTTAATATTTATAAATATAAAAACACAAGTAAAATATAGTCGATAACTGGTGTTTCCGTGAATTTTTCGGAAATGTTTAATTGGGTATAATACCTTTAGGTTGAGCAGGCAGTTTAGAATTTAGTTTTTCATAAATAAAAGTATCCCGGATAATTAATATAAATAAACATGAATTAATATTTTTCTGAATTTAAAGGAAAACAGTATTGTTTTGCTACTCCTACAGCCTTAATTTAACACTTACATGCATAAAATCAATTATTAAATGACGTAATTTATAAATATTCAACACTGGAAACAATATCTCACTTTCCATGCATGTTATCTCAGTGCGCGATGATTGCTGTTCTAACTTTGCAAAGTTCCAACCAAACTCGAACAGCCTTAAAACTTCGTCGCTCCATTTACGAAACGATTAACGATAACGCTCATCCTCCTGCGCATAATACCGTAAAGTTTATAAAAATACCGGGAACACTCTAAATCCCAGATCTTCCGCCTTAAATATAAGGAAAAAAAGCGAACCAAAATTTTTCGTAAACGCACGAAGAGGCTCAAAATAAACGGAGAATAAATATATAGCGATGTTCATGGGCACCCATGATAATCTGTCCCTTCTTTTTTTGTTTATTTTACGACTAACATCGTTTAGAGGGCAGCAAATCGATTCTGACGAGTTAATACTGCGGGAGACAGATGCTATGCTGTCGCGACAGAATTAAAACGTGCGTAATGGAAACACGTATATAGGGATTAAAGGAATTATGGGGTACATTTATGTGTACCCCCATGTTTGTGTTCGAAACAGGGCTAATTGTATTTTAGTATAGAAAACAAAACAGAAGTTAATTATTTCTTTTTAATTTAGTCTCGTTGATGTTGTTTGTCTATTTTTTCCAATTTTCATTGTCTCCTCACAAGCTCATATGAAGCTTAATTGAAGAAAATGCAATAGAATCTAATTCGATTTTCATTGGCATTGAACTTTTAAGGTTTTTTGTGAAGCTCGAATTTTATGAACATCCCTTTGGAACAAGTATTATATTCTGAATAGTAATTCAAAGTCAAATAGAGCAGCAAGAACTAGAAATACAGAAGTTCAATGATACAACAGCCAACGTCATAAGAAATACTAAAAAAACATACAGAAGTAATACCACAATACTGTTGGCATTCTTAAATTGTTTGTAAGAAATTGCAAAAAAAAGGATGGTGGTTAAGACGACCAGAAGAATAAAAATAACTCTTCTTTACATCCATCCAATATTTCGCCTTTATTGTATTAAAGCTTCCTCAGGGTATCGGAAAATAAGTTAAAAAGGGACAGCAAATCTAGTAAACATAATCATTTAAAATGTCGAAAGATTGAAACACGTGGACCATACCACACATCGAACAACAGAAGAAGGTGCAATACAATAAAAGCGAAATATTGGATTTATGTACCTTGGATTGGTTTAAGTCATATTTAACTCATCGACATCAAGAAGTTGTTTGTAATAATATGCACTCGGATAGATGTAGGATTTCAACTGGGGTGCGTCAGGGATCTGTACTGGGACCTACCCTTTTTTAATTTATATAAATGATATATGTTCGCTGAATGTTAGTGATGTTATCACGATGTATGCTGATGATATCAGTATACCTGTAACCTCTAATACCCTGGCTGAGCTATTTGTAAAGATAGATAGAGTTTTTTCACTTACGAAAACTTGGATGAAACTTAAGAAATTAATAATTAATTCTGATAAAACTAACCTTATTTTATTTAATAGATGCAGATATAGCATCTAACCCTTGACAATAAGTACACTCCTTTCACTTACTCTGCGAGGGTTTTGGGAGTGCACATTGATGAAAAGGTTAATTGGATTAGCCATGTTGACACACTGTGTGGTGAACTGGCACGCACCTGCTATGCTCTGTATAATCTCAGAAGATGCGGCAGTCATGAGGTTTTGAAAAGTTTTTACGATACCAACTTCTATTCTCGGATGACATATGGCATCATTTATTGGGGGGGATGCACTTCCGCCGCAAGATTACTTCTAATTCAAAAACGAGCCATTAGAACTTTATTAAGCCTTGACTCACGCGCCTCTTGTAGAGGTGCTTTTAAGGAACACAAAATCTTAACTTTTTACGATGTTTACATCCATGAAGTTTTGTGTTTTATTCACAAGGAGTTCACCGACAGTGTGTCGCATAATTACAATACCAGAATATTTAATTATTTGTTACCACCAAGACATAGAACTACAGTTTTTCAAAGGAATTTAATATACATGGGATGCAAGCTATATAATAAACTGCCTTGGAATATAAAAGCAGTTGATAACCTGAAAGGATTTCAAAAGCAAGTTAAATGCTATCTTTTGAATTTGAGCTGTTATTCAGTTGCCGATTTTCTTAATAATAATATTTAGTTTAATTTAAGTATTTCATTATTTTTGTTTGTATTCTGTTGACATATTTCATCATTGTCTTTTTTTGTTTGATATTGTTTGAAATAAATATCTATCTATCTATCCATCTATCTATCTATGTAAGGAAGAGCTATTTTTTAATCGTCTTAACTACGATCCGTTTTTTGGAATTCCTTATTAACTCCTAACAACCGTCATACTTCTTGGATCTTTGTGGACGACCTTCTGATTATCGTTGAGGCGCTTGCAGCCAAAGTGCGTACCTCGGCAGGTGATATTGTAGCACTATTCAGAGGTTCTTGTGAGAAAAAACAACAGTACTCCAACAGCTGATTTTATGGCTGGCTGAGATAGAAAATCTGGAATTTTGTGCCGATAGAACCACTATAGCACCGTTCACCAGAAAAGCGAAAGTGGAGCACTTAGTTCCATTCACTATCCATTATATGAAAGCGCAGATAATATATCTTTATGTGTCCTATTTGATAAGACACTAACCTAGAATTCGTATGTGAAAAAGATTGCTCGCATGGCAAAGCTATCCTTATGGGTCTTCCATGGGGTATATCCCCAGAACCAGTCCATTAACTTTATGTGTACATACAATGGATCACGAGATGGGAATTAGAAATCTTCTGTTTCTACTCCAATATTGCAATAACATTGTCCTGGTGGATGCATTTCACCCAATCATGTCAAACAAAAAATTACTTGGGATTCACTGCAAAAGTGTCAAAAAAATGGTTTCTATTTTTTAAGGGTTACTGCAGAATTAGAAAACGCCTGCACAGAATCAGGCTCTTTGATACGGTGTTCAAGGAGGAGGAGACAGTAGAAAACATCGTGTGTCACTAGCTGGCCGCCGCGAGAATTGCGATCTTTTTGGAAGGTTGATTTCTTCCTGGAAGATATAAAAGAAATCTCATTCAAGTTTGCTTAAAACAAAGAAATATTTCTTTGTTGCTGTTTAAAAAATCTATTTCTTTCAGATAAGGCATATCTTTCATTAAAATAATATTATAATATCTACCACTAACTGAAAGAAATGGTTCTGTGACAATGAAATAGTTCTTCGCTTCAAAGGATCCTTTTTCTCATTGCAAGATTTTGAGTTACTAAAAAAAGGTTTTAAGTTAAGGTTTAGAAGCTCACTGGAAGAACTTTAAGATAACATCCTATCTGCAGAAGGCTATATCGAACGCAGTAAGAGACAATAGTAAAGCTATGCATACAATAGAAAATACGTTCATAATGCAAACTTGTTTAAAATAAAATAGCAAAAACACTGTAATTTAATAAGATTTACTGTAGCACATAAATGTTATGAATAGAAACATAACAACGGTGTTTACGCATATAAGGAATTGAATAATTATTAATTTATTTTATTTGTATTACAATCAGAGTCAACTCCCTTTCATTTACAAAATTGTTGCTAGTTTACCTCACAATGAAAAGTAGCCAACCAGTGAGTGTCTCCAGAAATGTCATGACATTATTCCAATCTGGACATTTAAAGATATCCAGTACGTAGATAATACTAGGTAATTCTAGCCAATTAAAGAAAAATATGTTTAATGTATAAGAAGATTAATTTAATTCCACATATTTACAGAATATTACAATGGTAATAAATTTCTCTCCGGGTAATTAATTTCAACAATTAATTTAATTAGCTTAAAATATTAGTGGTTCAACTAGTTTGAAAATATTAATATCTTCTGCGCTTCTTTAGTAAAATGTAGACAACCAATTATGCATTGCTGATAACTGGGACATATAAATTTAAATAATAGGAAAACGATATTAATCAGTCTAATTATAATTAATTAAATACAAACTTATGCTTTTTCATACATAGCATTCGCTTTTTAATGTTACTTATCTGTGTAACTAGTTATTAAACGTGTCTAAATGTTTATAAATGCAAAATTGAGTAGGCGCAATACATACAAAACGATGACAGCAGGTATTATTGTACTATTTGAAATCTAATACTACGGTATGACGTAATCATAGTAAATAATAGTAGGTCAGGTCATTACAAGGTCTTAAATATTAATCATTTAATCAATTTTAATTTGCAGAAAACTACAATTTATCTTGAAGGTACCTATTTACTGTATCAGAAGATGTTAAATTGAAAGTTACACCCACCAAAGCCATAGCTTTAAAAACAAATATATTCAATTAAAACTAATATAAGAAATCTCTAACATTTCCTTATGCAATAACTATAATTTAGAATTAGGAAGAATATGTAGGCCATATAGAGATATAGAGCAGAAAGATAACCAGTCTTCAAAATTATGACAGGAGCCTCCAACAGTATTTGAAAACATCTAACATTGCCTGCTATGTACCTACTCTTTTAGAAGTCGGAGTGATTATCTTCAAATAAAGAAAATCTATTAAACCCGACTTCAAATGTATAATGAATTTAATACGAATAAATATTCTCAACCCCTAAATTTCTTAAATATTTATTTCCTTGCTGTTATATAGTGTTGTACCATTGCATAGTTTATTGCAGATAAATCTCATCGTTATTGCATCATAAATTAACCCTCTTCAAAGGCTATAAGATTGAAATCAACTTCCCTGAGAAATTCGACAAAACTATTTACTGTTTTGTTGTCCTAAATTGTTTTATAACTGGTAGTACACATCATTGCGCAAACGATAACACATCATTTTCTGTGTAGATCTGGTACATGTATTACCAAACCTTCTGTAACTTCAATATATGTCAAAAATTATTGTAAAAAGAAAACTGTTAAATCTTTCTTTACGTAACAGAGAACATTACTAACAATTAACAATAAGGAACATTTCCGATATCAGTAATGAAAAAATAAAAACAAAATTCTCAGAATGATTAATAAATTGTGTTAATGAAAAAGAACATTTGGTATGGAACAACGAGATATTATTAAACATTTCTACTTCAATAGCTCTAAGAAAACACACAATGAAGCATGCCAGAATCTTCTTGCCACACAATATCCACCAATTTATTAATTCGGGATCAATTGTTTTGCACTTGCGGTTCCAAAGCATATAAATAATAGCAAGCATGCATTTTATCTCTGCTCTAATTACAATATATTTACAAGTGCCTACTTTGAACTGCTAAAATACTAAGAAATAAAGATGAATATAAAAGTAAGAATATCTGTTCTGCTCAAAAGATTTCTAAGAGGAAAATGTTTCCGGTTCAATAAGTTATTAAAATCTTTTCTCATGTATATAAGCTTCATTCGTTTCTAATTCTGGCATGGAATTTCGGCAAATGATACGTTTTTCAAGGTTTTCTTATTACTGCCAATACCAGCATCATGTAAGTATTGCGCCACACTCGATGATTTAAGCCTCTTCAAACGACAATGTACTCTATGTTCCTCAAATCTGTTTCCGATTGTTGATTCCGTCTAGTGTGTCAGTCTTTTTGCAACAGACGCATCGATTTTTATGTTCGAATCTTTCGGTATAATTAGGTTTCTCAACTTTGAAAATTGAAAATACCTTTTAAAATTGTTCTTGAATACTCGATATTTTGGTCCTATGACAGATATGAACTATTTTAGTATTTATTAGTTTTGAAAACTATAACTTGGACATGTTGAAAACTAAAAGTTGACATCATATCAATAACACGTTCTTTTTATTGTGAATTTTCAAAGTGTATTTATATAGTAACTGTTTAGATAGATAGACTTTTAAAATACTTTTAATCTGCCAAATTCCAGGCACTAATTTAACCTATAAATTACTCAATGCTAATTTGAATAAAGCTGAGGTTTCAGTTTTACGATATTGTAGGTTAAAACTGAAAAAGTTGATATTGAGATTCACAACAGTAGGATATGGTTAAATATCGAATAAGTAGTAAAAGTTCAGGGTTTGTTGAATAGAGAATTTACGTAGCGGTTTAAACAACGTAAATTTGCTTAAAAGGAGTATACACTTGCTTCATCAGTGTATACCCAAAGGATTTCCTTAGGATGTAAAGAAAAGACCGTAATTTTCAAAATCTCTAAGAACAATAATAGCTCAAATTTGACATATTATGAAACTTCACACTTCCAATTAAGTATTTCATTTTATTTGATCATGATTAAGTCAACTTTGCCGCATTTATCTGCCTATAAATCAAAATTTTAGTACATGTCACAACTGGTGCAGTTATCTTATGTAAAAAATAATTATGCGGAAACTAATCAATGAAATAAATTCAAACAGACCCATGTTATTTATAAAATCTCCTGTTAAAACTGCGATAGCATATATATTAGACAGATCAAACAATATTTAATCAATCGACTTAAAAGACACAAATCTTCCACAAACATTACTGCTTTTAAAAAAACATATGAATAACATGAACCATTCCTTTGACTTTGGACTGACAGACATATTACTGAAAGAAAAAAAATTACAAAGCTCTGAAAACTCTGTTAATAATCGGCAAGATATTTCACAATTATCAAACATATACTTTTCAATTTCATAATCATTTTCACAAATTTCTTTATTAGCTGACCCTGTATAACTTAAAATTTTCATTTTCAAACGTCCATAAACATAGTTAAAAACAACTTTTTACTTATCTTCATAAAAACATTTGCATATATGTACAACACAGTAATATTCCACTTGCATTTTACAATCATTCAAAACATTTCACATAAATTTACAGAAAAATTTTACTTATAAAACTTTAGTAATTTAGAAAGCATATTTATTTTTAACTAATTAAAATTAATTACATTATTTTTTTTCTAGAATGTGAAGTTTAAATTAAAAAAAAAATCTTTAAAAAATATAAATCCATTTTCAAAAACAATTTTTGCATATTTTCAGTTTTGTAATTACTAATTTTTGAAAAACGAAACGTCATTAAATGCTTCAACACAACTCGAGTACTGTTTTAATTATTTACACACTACAACTACGAACTCACATTTCCAAAATTTGGTATTATCAAATAAATCGGATTTTTAGAGTATATAAACTGTAAGATTTCAAAAAAAATAAAAGATACGAAAGATACCCAATCTTAAAGGAAAACATGCCAGACATCAAAATTAAAATATTTTTCCATGTTACGTTATCAAAAACACAATCAGTTTTTCTTCTTTTGACTGTAATCGCGAAATTGCAATTCTTTATGCGAGGTTATAAAATTCACCCCAGTTCGGTAAAAACAAAATTTCGATTTAAATTCAACCCAATTCTGCTATCTGAATCCTCTAAAGAAAACACCGATCTCTTTCCGAGTTATCTTTTTTGCTGAGCCAACGTTCTAAGTTCTCATTCTTTTTGGATTCGAAGGGGCAACGCTCCACGACGCAAGTCCTTCGCGCAAGTGTCGCCACTAACCAATAGGAAATCGCGACCGTAACGTGAACCGGAACTTTTGAATTAAAAGGCATTGGCAATCGTCGAAAATGGACAGAATAGATCGTCAGGTTATCGCCTTCAGATGGTCGTTCACCGCTGACGACTCGATGTTTTCCGTGACCGTTCGCGTCATTCATAAGGCAAAATTTTGCCTCTCAGATATCAACGACGAAAAATCACTGTGAAAATTGACTTCGTTATGTAAGCAGTTTTGTTGTAACATTACCAACGTTATAAATAATTCGTAACTACTAATTTCGTTATGGAATGGCGAAGAAGAAACCAGCTGTACTTTATCGTATTTATCGCCAATAATTAGCAATTACGACTTTAGTTTGTTTCTTTACGAACAGATTGGAAATCAGTAAGAAAATATAACCTAAAACTTGACATATATATTGCAGGTACGACTTTGTAAATTATAAATCCTTAGGAGGTTGTAAAATCGATTTTCAGGATTTCCCAACTAAAACACAACGAACGGGGTATACATGTGCACTTTCGTTTTAATTTTGGCATTCTTTCCTAGCAGTACGGCCGAAATATCACGAGCGAAACGGAAAAATATCACTAGCACGCGCGAAGTTTAAATAAAATCTCCCACCACTATCTGCCAAAAGCGACCTGAAAACAACGCACGACAAGGCGAGATAAGAACTTACCGAAACTGCTACGACGATCCTCTCTACCGGTGACCGACGACGCCAGCAGGAACGATGTGGACTCAAATCAGTGTTTTTTCGGTACGTCGGGGTATGTGAAAACCGCCCTCGGAGCACCACGATAGCCAACTTAATGCGATAAAACCTAGACGGGCCGAAAAGGAATGCGAAACGCGCACGGCGGGGCCAATGCGCATATTCGGCGGGGCCGGGAACAAGGCTTTGGAATTCCGGATCGTTTTAATTCGGCCGCGTACATTTGTAGCGTTTAGAAGTACGCTCTTAGCGTGTCGTTGCGACGCCGCGACCGTCAGGTGGCGCCCTCCGGTGAGAGATGTGGGAACTGTCGCGGTGTGTATATCGATTTTCCCGCCCTTGCGTGCGTCCTTGTCTAGTAAATGAGCCATAAATTATTACGGTCTTGCTTTTGCTTACCTCACGTCGTTGTATGAATATACTCTTGTCGACGTATGTATGTAAACGTCACGTGACGTATATCAACGGTTTTTGCAATCTCGCGCTCGCTGTGGCTGTGAGAGTCCCGCTAGTTTGCATATTGGTTTCGTTTGTTTTTGTACCGCGCCTGATAGTATGAGAACACATTTATAACAAATCTAGAATATAAAATAAACAACTGACTGAACGTTGAATTGAAATATAAATTATTAAATCTATCTCTGGTGTATTTATTCCTAAAAAAATGCGAAAGATACACAGATACTAACACATACAAGCTGTTTTTTAAATGATGTTACAACTATTGAGGTTAATATCAATTTCCATTTTAGAAACTTAAGAAACCTCATAGTTTGGTAATATTGTCATACACTTTATTTATGAATAACTATATAATTACAATTCATCCTAACCTTAGTGTTCCACCCAAAAATATCTAGTACACGAGGCTACCCATTGGAAGTATGGAATTTTGTGAATTCCATAATACTTGAAATATTCCTACACTAACTAAATAATTTCCTCGTAATAACAAAAATAAAATAAATGGGTCATTCTGTTTTTGTCTTTCGAACGACTTTAGCCATCTCCCAACATTCGCCAAGGAAAAACCTTACTCTGGGAGAAGGACTTGGGAAGTAGGCCGAGACCTTATTACTGGTAGCCAAAATATTATTATTATTATTATCCTTCTGAGTTAAGCAGAGGCTGCCTTCTCGTCCTTTCAATTAACTTTGCCGTTTTCATGTAATTCCTGGGCTCTTCGCGTACATGAAGCTGATTGCTCTGTCAGTGAAATGATGACCTCGTAATGAGTGACAGCAAATAAAACAACAGCAGTACCTATTCTAATATTGAACAATAACTTTAATTAATAGTAATTAAATTAAAGATTTATATTTTAACTATTTATTTATACACCTATACTATGCTCATAGTTTAACACCAATTAGACTATCTAAGAGTATGAAATATTCATTTATAGCAAGTACTACCCTACTAACTATTTAAATATAGTTGAAATTATCCCATAGCTAATTAGCGCGCTACCCCCATTAGGCACCGCCTTTTTCGCTAGCTGATCCGCCCTGTCATTACCGGTTGTACCTACGTGAGCCCTAGTCTAAAAAGTTTTACACATCCCTGACATAACATATCCCAAGTGTCTAATAACTAGGTGATTTTTGTTAGCACGCAGTGGCGCAGACTGTATATGATCGGTCGGCATTATGTATATATTACACGTATATGTATATATAAATCAATTCACACGCTTTGCCTGGGGAGTCTGTACTAATGTTATACATCAAAAAGATTCTTCAAATCAAATATACGCATTTTTTTCTAATGTATATATTGGCCTGCCTATTTTATTTATACAATGGAATTGTCGGTCATATTGATCACGTTAAGCTTAAATATAGATCTTATTTCAGGAAACTGGTAAATTCATCACATATACGTTTGTTATTCAGACTTAACAGGAATGTCAAATTAACCGGCAATGGAACGGATTCTGCTAGAGACAGGCATACAGTTGATCGATATAATATTTCAACCGACAACATTCAAAGAAAATGTGTTATTAAATTACCCTCAACTGCTCTACAAGAACATTCCGGTGACTTTCAACTATGTTTATTTTATGTAAATGAGAAGGCTACCTTCCATGGCCAAGCTTTAGTCCCGCGATCGTTGTACGATAATGACGCGGTAGACTGCAACCTATATACAATGAGCTGGTGTTCGTCACGGGATGTATGTATGCATATTGAATCATGTGTGCAGAATAGGCACTCCTCCAATATTTGTTCCACTCCTGCGTTATCACTGACTGTTTGGCAACCTTGTGTAATTCTAATTCAGCCAGTATAGGGCGATAGACGCTATCATCTACGCAACCCTGCTTAGCCAATGTATCAATCATGTAACGTTCTTGAGGATGAATACCACAGTGGCCCTTAATCCAATAAAATTCAATAAGCTTAGATCTTATGCTTAATTCATTAAGTGTGCGTATAATGTATACTTAAAGCACTGTATACAATGGCCGAAGCACGTAGTACATGGCCAATTACTATATGTGTGGTATTCGTCAGTGAATTGGTAGTAAACTTCAAGCCTTCCAGAATTGCTACTGCCTCTGTGGTGAAAACAGCAGCTTAAACTTCCTCTCTACCTGTATTCCACTACTGTGATATAAAAGGCACAACCACATCCCTCTGAGTTTTTTGCTTCATCTGTATAAATAATTAATGCCTCCTTCAGTTTTGACCTAATTGAGGTAAACAATTGTAGGTCGTGGTTTGATTGGCCAATGTAATTGGCAAAAACTATATTGTAAGCACAGCGGTACGAATAAAATGGAATGTCTGGTGTTGTGTAGGAATATAAATATACGCATTTCTTTCACTAAAATAACACTATTTTCAATTGAAGGAAATATATTTTGACTGAAAAAAAATGGTTCTTTTAAATAGTCACAAAGAAACATTTTGCTTTAAAGAATTGCCCTACTGCGTGCCAACAAAAACCACCATCTCTACTAATAACAAATCAGTTGGATTTTTTAAATTCCTAACGCCTCTAATACAGATAAGTTATCAGTTATAATTCGCACGTCCCGTATAAATACCCACTCGCACCTAATATAACGTACTACCTAATTTATAACAAATAATCCTGCCTGAAATTTATTGCATGATTTCCTAATTTAAACTTTTGATTATATATTTTAATACCCCTATTTATTATAACCAACAAAAGCCGCCCTTTGCTCCACCGTCAACCTGCGACGCATTCTTAAAAATTTCTTCTCCAAAAGTGCCTATAGGTAATAGTTTTTATTTCCACGGGATGAATTCTTCCCTTACATCTACTCACCTTTCTAAAGCGCGCGGTCTTAATCTAATTCCCGTTGCAGTAATTAAACCCTCAAACCCTGTTAAAGGTACTGGTAATATACCCGAAATAACGCACGCCGCATCTGCCGAAATAGATGAATACCCGTTCGCGAGGCCTAACCGTTAACAATATTACGCTCCCATTATTTTTTTTTGTTTCTTTAATGTTACACACGTCCTCCTATATCGCCCCTGAGTACAACGTTGCTGATTCTATACCGCTACTGTAAATAGTACCCGTCTCGTTATCGTTTAAACCCACGTGACTCTATCCGATGCTTTAAGCAAATAAGCACCTATACAGAATCAGGCTCGCGGATGAGACTGGATGCTATCTGTGTTTGAAGACGACGTCACAATTATTTTCTGCCAGTGCCCTGCTCTATGATCCGGATTCTATACTCCTAATGTAATATATGTCATGCTGTAATGATGATTTCTACAATTGACCACGACCAGCTATAATGCCATTTTTCGGATTATTTGTTTAAACATTTCCTCTTATGTTTTGTTTTCCAGTTCGCATTTTTGTAATATTCTGTAAGTTTCATTCATTTTTTTTACTGGTAAGATACACAATCGGAAAACAAATTAAATGTTTCACATAATCTCAAGATTGTTTGCTAATGCGGATAAATACAGAGATGTAAGCATTGCCACTACAATTATTTTTATTATAATCTGACTCGCATTAGACAGCTTTCTATTCATGCAATAAGAACGCTCTATTTGCACCCATGTTAGAGGAAAACTTTGTGAATCTGTACACAAAGTACAAAAATCATCTAAGCGAAGACAAACAAAAGTTTTTAGGAAATTTATTTATATTAAATTTATATTAAAATGAAGTCGATTTCAACATTCAAGCCACGCAATACTTATTTTTCTGCTACGAGGAATATTCCTAAAACCCAAAACCAATGTGATAAATGTTAGTTGGCATTAATATTCCTTATTATCTGTTTTCTTTTCTATCTAATAACAATGTTCGGATTTTTATTGCAAATTAATACAACTATTCTGTGGAATTCTTGGTTTTATAACGGTGTTGTAACTGTTTTATTTGCCTAAAACCTTTATTATTATTATTTATAACAAAATTAACGCAATAAATAACAAATTAAAGTATCACATCTAGGGATATTCTGCGAATATTAATATATAGTTATACTTCGAAAACTCTGAACAATTGATTTATTTATCTTTTCCTACAAAACATTTTCTATTTCTGTGGTCCTAGGCACCATAAATCTCTTACTTACAAGATATTTTTACGTTTTCGGAAAAGTAGGTACAAACTATTACGTGCTTTTACAAAATATGACATGCCACTTCTCTTTCGTATATTACCTTCCATCAGCAAAGCTACCATGGAGTCGGATATGTAAGCACCGACTTCACGTATTAAATAAAATGATTGATTTCGAACAAATTCCATTTATTGATTCTTGACATAGTTATTTCTTCGCTATGAAAGTACTAAAATACTGCTATCTCTCGAATGCTCCTTGCGTTTGTTACGTAACAGCGTTACAAGAGAGAAATGAACAACGGTACCGGAAGTATTTCCATTTCTGGAACGCATAAGAGTTGGCGTCGTTCCAATAGCAAAAAGTATAGAAATTGTGCGCTGGTAAAGGTCTGTGTCTGTTCTGAATCGACCGACGAAATGCTGTACTAAAACCGACCCCATTTTTTTTTTTGGTGTGCCTTACTTCCAGAAGTCTATTACAAGTGTTCCATGCAATAATTTTATTTCGGAAGTTATTTATATCGGCTGGACTATGGAAAATTAATAATGCAATTTTCGTAAAAGAAATAATTACTTGATTTATATTTCAGCTGTTTTCGCAATGAACTCTTTAATGAAATTTAATAGGGTGGGATGGCGCTAAGAAATTTAGAGTTTGCAAGACGGAAAAAAAGCGATTTGGTTGCGCCAAACAAATTTGACCTTAACAAAAAAAATTATTCGTTTACATAGTGGCAAACAGATTTTATTTCAGATGACAAAATAATTTAGTTATAGTAATCAAAATTTTATTCAAATTAACCAAATCATTTCAGTTAATTAAAATATATATTATGCTTCAACTTATCAAATTTTGAATATTCCATTTACACGAATATTTAATTAAATGAATATTTTTTTTTGTTTTAACAAGGCATTTGCTTAAGCGAATAACTGGAAGAATTTAACAAATTCTTCTTCTTTTGCCCCATGTATTGGGGGTTCATCGCAGTAATCATCCCACCCCATCGTAGTATGCTATGAAGGGGAGTCGCCTTTTCAATTATCAAGGCTCCTAGTAGATGTTTATCTGGTAAATATACCAGATTAAGATTAAGATGTTATAAACCTATTTGTCAGGCTATGTGTGCTAAATATGTTCTGTTGCTGGAATGAAAAGCTATTGAAACAGGAGAAGCGCTATCTGTGCGACAATTTCCGTACTACATATAAGTAATTAACGTACTTGCTATACTCTGTAGAGAGAAAACTGTTATAACAAAATAAAGTGCTGTATTTATTTTTACTTCAATTAAGTTAATAATATGTTAATGTGGTTTAAATAAACCTTGTAACCAAATTATTTGCTTGATTGAGTACAAGAATACTTTTCAATATTATTAAAATCAATTAATAATTTAGTAACTGTACTGGGATCAACAAAATCGGTTTGGCGCCAAGTCAACATAATACTGGAGAAACTAAAAATTAAAATAGAGTAAAGAAAATCTCACTATTTGGAGAATTTCGAGAAAATAAAGCAAGCTAAAACTCTTCTGGGGTCATACAACCAGAAGAGATTTACAAAATGCTTCAATTTGAGCGAGAACAATATTCGCTGTAAACTAAAAGGACATCCGAGTAAACCTGGATTAGCAAAAGAATCTGAAAGTGGATTTTGCGTGGAAGAAAATGAAACACTCATCTATCTTCTCGCAACTCAAGGGCATTGCACTTGAGTGCATTTGAAATCGAAGAAGGAGATTTAGCTAAGCTTGGGCCTCCTCATATCCTGCATGTTTTAAAAGCATTGGACCCCAGTTGCGAAACAGCAAGAATAGGGGACACAATAGATCTTTTAGGAAGCAGTGTACTATCATGCTTCGTTTTACATACATTAGATTAGCATTGGAGTGGCCTATGGACCTGTTTCTCCGCAACTTTTCAGATATATTATTTGGGTTTCATATTTGCGAGTAAAACCAATTCAAAAATTGATAAATTTCAATTGAATTTCCTAAGACGTCACAACTGTTTTCGCCAATGAAAAACACGATTTTTGGGTTCGCCCAGTGTCACATATGTCGGGTATCATTTAACGGTTTTTGGTTAACGTTTAAGTGGCATTTGGTATGATTATTTAATAATTGCGTGATATTACAATACCTTCAGCAATTATTAAGGCGAATCTGGACGGCCTTTTAATGAGATTCTTTTCCAGGAGATGGCGTGGATCTTTTTCCGCTGTTTTTAGACATACCAATCAAAATATTTTAAATTTGATAAAGAGATTGTTTGGAAAACAGTATTTAAAATTGCGCCCACGTTTTATTTTTTTAAATTTTCTTTTTTTAAATTTTTTGTTTGGTTCTATTTGGCTTCCAAAAAGGAAAAATAAAAAAGTGGTCAAGGGCGACGGTTCAGCGGTCCTTACTAATACTAAAACATTTTTTTTCATTTATTTCTGATAGCAAATAGCGTCCGAAAGAGGAAAATTCGTTTTATCTTTGATCTCGTCCGCCGGGACAACCATAACTAGGACGGTAGCACACTCATCGAATTGAGTGCGCTACAGAAATGATACCGGTTCGAGTAATCAGATCTTTTCAAAACATTAGTTAGTCTGTCATATGAACTTGAATGTATAGGGTAACACTATTTCATATGGTTTTTTTAGAAAATCTAAATAAAATGCAAATTAATAAGATACTATCAGTAATTTTATTTGATTTACTAGGCTACAAAGAATACTATTAATTCAGAAATACATAATTATAGCACTGATAATATAATCCGTACTATGAATCAGTAGAATCAGTGACTTATTTTGTAAATTGAGTAACTGCTGTTTTCCGAAATTATCTCGAGGTATGCACATATGTGAAGAGCATTTGTAGAACACGTGATTGCAGGAATAAACCTCAAGCGATAGTCAGATCGAAAAGAAAGATACCCCTCTTGTCTTTTTGAATGGTATGAATTGTTTGCCTTCTATATTACATGTGCCCAAAATCAATTGCTAAGATTGTCTAGAGTATTCGCTACGTTTCATTGAGTGTTATTCTATACCTGTATCTATGATTTTACAATACAACTTCCTATAGGGTAACTTGTGATAAATGAGTCAGGGTGCCACACACTGTCACAAACATACAAACCTCACTCAACACACACACAGACATCGCACACCTGTAGTCAAGTATCTCTAAAGTTTTTTCTCTGGAACTGACTTAGCACTGCAGTTATTGTATGAAGAATATTTATTTTCTTACAAGTCGCAAACCGCATTATCTAAAAATTGATAAAAGATACTCGTCAAAAGGCGAAAGCATCTTCGTATCAGCGCGAAAAGAAAAAGGCTTATTCTAAGATTTAATATTCTATTGTACAAAATATAAGTTCCATATCTACTTATCTAGACATTTTATTACTTTGTCATTGCGTATTTCAGTGCGCCAAAATCCAAAAATAATTCTAGGGCGGTCAATATAAATGACTATGATACAAGGTATGTAATCTAAGCAGATATAAAAGAAATTGTAATTTATAGGTACATTTTACCCAGTCAAAAAAATGGCTGTATGCATTTTTTTATTTGCATTTTATTGATGTTCTGTTTCGTAATACCATTGGCATCAAGGAAATTATTGAAGTGGTTTAGTATTTATAATTATGACTCGTTAATAAAAAGTAGATACATTGTCTATTATTAACATTTACACATTTTAAGAATTTCCCACTTATTTAAAACATAGGTAGGAAGTAGGTTGGGTTGTGTAAATACACAAAACGACAGTACTGAAAGCAGAATTAAATATCCTTATATTTATGCTTTACGTGATGTCATAGCAGACCATCTGTACGTAGATACGTCCTCAAAACAAACATCGGTCTGTGCGTTAGGTTACGATAGAAGCCGGCGCCGGCGGCCTGTCGGCATTTGATGGAAAAAAGAAAAATGAATATTTCTATTTCGGGCGTTATTATTACTCCAAATTCAAAAATTAAAAAAGTTTTGTCATTAAGACATTGGTCTTCACATGCGCCGTTGAGCCGATTTTAGAAATTGTTTTTAATAACAAACAACATTTAAAAATTTAAATACATAGAAAATAAAAAAATTAAAACGTTGGCGCAAAATTCAAACATTATTTTAAAACAAATACAGTTTAAAATTTCAAAATCGGTCGTACCGTTTTCCCAAAAAGCGCGGAATACTTTTCCGATATATTTATCTCTGTCGCACACTTGGACGTCCAGATTCGCCTTAAGTATTAAGGAAATAGTTTGAAAAAATGCTGAGTTTTATATATATGACTATTGTTCTTATGGGATTTATACAAATCAAATAGATCATTTAACACAGACAACTTACATTAAATCCTGAAATCTATTGATAAATTATATTATGATTATAGAACATTTTCACAACAAATCTAGAATTTAGGGTTGATGTCACGGACTATAAACATAATTCCAAACAAACTCGATGTCACAAGTGACAATTTGACACACTAACTGATAGCGGAGGCACATGTTGTACAATAGGTGAACATCAAACCGCTAATTAATATTTTATTGACCAAAACAGAATCTCTAATTTTTAATTGGACGAAACAGTTGTGACGTTGGACTAAATTTTTTTAAAAATATACGTTTTCAAACTTCTTTCCCCTTTAAGAAATATAGGTTGTCATTGAAAAATATTGATAACGTCATAATTCTAAGAACAATTGAAGTGGCAAAAGGAACATGGTCTAATATCGGTAATGCCATGTAATTAAAAATACTAGATTTCTGCAAGATTGTTTGTTCCGAAAACTAATGTTAATGGACTTATCCATTCCTTTCTTTTCACGCTGTATAAAACTGTGTTTGAGTGCGTTGTATTATTACTTCCGAAGTTTTCCGATTTTGAAAGTAAGTTTTTTTAGTGGGTTGACAAATTGTGCCACTATCGATCTTCACTTGACTAATGACTTATAGACGGTACTCGATGCTCCTTTTTTGCAGCCGCGCATAGGTCACGTCCGTGCGTCCTCTCCATAAATTTCTCGTTCCCGCAGTTCGTTTAATAATGGCTGCATCTCTTCGGTAATTAATAAATATGACTTCCAGGCGACTAATGAACGTCGTAAATCCGGAGCGTCATTCGACTGTCACCGATAGGTAGCGCCGCGCCATGCTCAAATACAAAAGGTACCCGTAACAAAGGTGACTGCTCCGGTTATAAATCCGGCGCTTAATTTTGATTGGGATTTTATTGGCTGCAAGGGCACATAACCGGTATGGAGTTCTTATTATGTGTACGTTGGGTAAGCCGACCATTATCGATCTTCGAAATTGTTTGAGATGGCAATTTAAATCTAAGCTGTGAGTACGAATATGTGTGGCTAGTACCTAATAGTGAGCGTACCAAATACAAGCGTATTCAATACCGATAAATATACTGTCTATATGTCAGAATAATAATGATATATTTGCGTTCTATAGTTACAAAGGTGTAGAACATGTCAACAAAAGGTAATTAAGTATAAAAATCACTGTCCCACCGAACTGAGACATTATTTTTTTTTGAACTTCTAGTAGAAATTTGATTTTGAAACTTGCAGTGTAGACATGGCCTAGTGCAGTGGTCGGCAAACTCGTCATCCGAAAGAGCCAAATATAAACAATACAAAATTGAAGTTTATTCAAAGAGCCATTTTTTAAAACTTAAGCGTTGCTTTACTAGAGACATTTTTATGGAAATAATTATGATTAAAAGTACCTCTCGAGCTTGCCTTTGCTAAATATGTCTTAGTTTAACTAACGGTACATTAAATAAAACTTGGTTTCATACTTATATAAAGATAATATTTATAAAGGCTAACGACGCTTTACTGTTTCTAAAGCCTTTGAACCTGCTGAGAAAAGCTTCCTTCATATTTAACAGTGTTGTTCTGAAATAGCAAATGTCAATATTAGACTTATTTCCTCGACAATAGTTCAATTGGCATGAAAAGTGCATTAGAGTTTCTCTTTCAAAATCTTCGATAAAAAGCGACAATTTGTTTTTGAATGAAATTACTTCTAAGATCGAAAAAATTGTGTTTCTTTTTTCTTGTAACTTACGATTAAGGTGATTTAGATGATAAGTAACGTCCACCATGAAATAAATTTTCTGGATCCACAGATCGTTCGTTAGCTCTGCATAATGAATACTCTTCTCAAGAAGAAATGCTTTTATTTCAGGAAACGGTGAAGCGAAACGTTTTCAAACGTTTCCTCTCGATAACCAACGGACCTTGCTATGCAGCAGAAGATCTGCATATTCACTCTCTACATCAATTAGCAATTCCTTAAATTGGCGATGGTAAAGAACTTTAGCTACAATGGAGTTGATATTCTTAATCACCAATTCCATTACTTTGCAAGTTTCTTCAGGAAATGTCTGCACACATAGTGTTTCCTGATGAACAATACAATGGTAAGTATCTCGTGATTAATTTTTTTCTTTTAAAATAGCGACAAACTCATTTTGTGCACCTGTTACACTTTTCGCTCCGTCTGTTGAAATCAAGACAATTTTTTCTAATGGAATTTGATGTTTTTCGAAGCATTCCATTACAGTATTTGCTATATCTATTCGCGCACAAAACTGGCCACATTTACAGTTTTAGAAGATTGTATCCAGTGATTAAAAACAAAAGTTTATCTCTTCTGGAGTTCCTGGACTGCTTTCTTCCTTGCATCACCAACCGGGTATTTGGTACTAAATGATTCGTGTTTAGTCGTAAGGTGTCTTTCTAAATTAGATTTTTTGTTATGTACCATTTTTTTCTTGACAAATAAGACACGTCGGAAGACCATTTAAGTTTTGGATAAACGCAAAATTTTCTGTCCACTCCACTTTGAATTCACGGTTTTCATCTTCCCTTTTTCTTTGCTTTTTCTTAGTAGCCATGCTGCCCACCTAAAAATTGTTGCATTTTAAGTAAAAATAAAGCATTAAACACAAAGTTATAACAAAAAAAGGTCATTAAATACCTGTGGAATCTGTAGGTTGAAAAATATATACAACTGTGGTGCTCCTGGCAGGCTGGCGACTATCCGTACTATTGTTGCTTTCTAAAAATGTGCCACTTTTCTGTAGGCTTGCGGTTCAAAAATGTATACTCGTCTCTTACAAGGTAAGTTAATAAATAATAATCCCGTGCCTGTACTAAACATTTCGTGGAAGAGCCGCAGCCAAGGTTTGCGGCTTGCCGACCACTGGCCTAGTGTGATGTATTTAAGAAAAATATTTTCAACTTTATAGCACTTTCGGTATACAGGGTGTTGATATCAACTTTCTTATTTTTAATGGAATGGTATAATTTTTATCGATCTAATAAATTTGGCGAGTCATTTGCAATTCGTTTATGTCAAGGTTCCCTATCCCTAAACTCGACCGTTTTTGAGATATTTTCATTATCGTTGATTTTTTGACATTTGCGCTCTTTCAAATAAAATCAGATATTTCATGAGATAGCAGATACTTAATGGTTCTACTAAGGTCGATGTAAATACAAAGATGTAGCTATAAGGTGTTATAGCAATAATCACTAAATCACATATAGGGTGTTCAAAAACACGATCCCAATGTGGATACCTTTAAGCTAACAAAACTTTCTTCTTTCAAATGGAACATGGCATTTTTTACTACAGCATTGAATGCAGCGCAAAATTCTACGTCGATTGATAATAGGGTTTGGTATACCTATTCTTAATAGTTTTTGAAGTATTAGCATTTCCTGCAAAAAAATTACTAAAAATACGCCTAAATTCCAAGTTTCAACCAAATAAAATGAGTTTTTTCCTACAAAACATTCTGTACATTATTTGTCTAACCTATCTAAATATTTATGTTTCAGATATCTAACGTTCACTAGTTTCTTACTAATAATAATGTCTTTTAGTCATAGAGAACGTACATTAATTATTAGATATTAGTAGGCCATGAGATGTGCTAACAAACAAGTGATATCCATTGTTGGTAATTTACCAACTTGCGCAGTGATAAACCTATGCAGAATTAACAAGTCATATCTTTTATAGTAAGTCCTAATGCTGCCAACTCCTTCACACATTTTCTTCTAACAGGTAAAATATTGTAAATCGAAAGAAGCAAGAAAAACATTGAAAGCTACATATACAAATAACATTTTAGACTTATTCTACATTCATGAAGAATCTAACAATGATTAGATACCTACACTTATTTCCAATGAATAAAAACTTCAAAAAAATAAAATACAAAAGGAAATTAAAGCAGATATCCTAAATACACCCATAATATTTCAAATATTGTTCACTTACTAGACCAGGTATTTTCTTTATAGGGGAGCCGTATGACATGGAGTCTCAGAAAACAATACAGCCTCTTGGCTTTTTGTATTAAACTAGGTATTAAGCGATACAAAATGTCCAATATAAATGTTCTTTCAGAATAGTAGTTTCTTAGTTTTTTTTTTTTAATTTGACTTATTTTCTATGTATTTAATAAGCAGGCAAACATATTAGCGATTTACATCTTTATACTTACATCGACATTAGTAGAATTACTAAATATCTGATACCTCATCAGCTATTTAATTTCACTTGAAACACTGCAAACGTCAAAAAATCAACAAAATTGCAAATATCTTAAAAACGGTTGTGTTTAGGGATACTGAACCCGCACGTAAACTAATTGCAAATGACTCGATACATTCCTTGCACCGATAAAAATTGTACCATTCCATTTAAAATAAGAAAGTTGATATCAACACCCTGTATACCCAAAGTGCTATAAAGTTGAAAATATTTTCCTTAAATAGACCACAGTAGGCCATGACTACACTGCAAGTTTCAAAATCAAATTCCTGCTAGAAGTTCAAAAAAATCTAATGACCTAGTTCGGTGGGACACCTGTATAACATAAAACATTGACAACATATTAAAAATACTACATTAAGTCAGTTTGGTAGTAAAAAGATCCTCACCTTTATACAAAGTAATTAGTGGCAAGTGAGCCTTTAATTTGTTTTTAAATTGCCTAACGGTAAGTTTCTTATGTGACTGGGTATGTAATTGTAGTTCTTTATATATTGGTAAAGTGCTGATCTTTGAAGTTTGGTTAAATATTTCGCCGGTGGTGATAGAAAATGGTTTACTGTGCCTCTGATATTATAATCATATGTAAGCTCGTATTGTTTAAAAAGATCATTGTAGTTATTTTTCACAAAAAGAGCACATGCTAGAATGTAGATTGCTGGTCATGTAAGAATATTAAATAATTGAAAAGTCTCTTTACGGGAATCACGATGACCCATGCCAAACATCACTCTCACGCAGCCTTCTGCAGGATGAGAGCTCTATGACACCGTATTTCAACTGAGGAATAAACAGTTACGTAATAGACTACAAAAGCAGCTTCGATGTCGACGCTCCTGGATATAACTCTTAAACTGTAACACGCACTACACAACTTCCCTGAAAGGTACTCCAGGTGTGGCTTCCAGCAAACCTCGGAATCGATTTTACAGCCCAGGAAAATCGTATTATTCGAACAGGTCATTGAATTTAACACTATTTTCTTGTACATTGTTAGAAAATTCTATTAATTTGGTTTTGTTAATATTAAGTTTTAAGTTGTGATGCACGAACCATTCTTCTACAAGTTTTAAATTGCTCTTTAAAATTTTCACAACCTTTGAGCTGTCCTTCGCGCAAGTAACAGTCGTCGTGTCATCCGCAAACATTATCACTAGGTCAGGAGCAACAACAGGTAAATGGTTGACATATAATAAAAACAACAAGGGGTTAAGAATTGAGCCTTGCGGCACTCCGCACGCCGTAGATTCACATTGTGATCTGATTTCATTTGCTTCCTCGTCGTGACCGACCACACACTGACATCTATTGGAGAGGCACGAATTTATCCATCTTAAAGACAATCCCCGAAATCCAACTATCTCTAGATTTTCAAGCAGGACATGATGATGTACATGGCCAAAAACCTTCGACACATACATAAAAGTACCGGCTATTGTGTCGCCTGCCTCAGGTCCGATGACCACTTCCTTTAATAATTGTAACATAGATCGGATGGTAGATCTCTGCTTCATATAACCATTTTGCAGGTGTTTCAATATGTTCATGTTTACGTATAAAGTTATCTATTTCTTTATACATATTTTTTTTCGAATATTTCTGATATGTTTATATTAGAGAAATAGGTCGGCAGTTTTCGATCTCTTACTTGCTTGCATTCTTATATACTGGCATTACTAGGAACAGTTTTTAGTAGAGCGGGAAATACTCCATCTCTAAAGGATAAGTTTATAATATGGGAGAAGGATTCAAATATATATTTGCTGCAATGTTTTGATACATTAACAGGTATTCGATCATATCCCACTGCGGATGCGTTTCTTTTGTTGAAAGCTTTAATATTGTGACGACTCTTCGCAAAGAGCCACAGAGCCACGACCCTGCCATTACAAATCACGAATTCATCATTAAAGAAAACGGTTATTTTCTGTAAAAATCCAATAAATACATGTATAGGGGAGAAATGGGAAATGACGTTCACCTAAGGGAAATTGTTCATAATTCCGTATTTGTGCTTTAAATGATCTATATATGCCTTGTCAACATGTTTATGCGCTGAGTTCTAAAATCACTAGATGGTAAAAATAAAAAAATAAAAATGTAAAATTCAGTGTTTGATTGTCATTCCCCTTGATCGGGTAATGACGGTCGTCCATATGGCTAATGGCGGTAAGAAGTTACCTAAGGTAACCAAATAAATACAACCTACTTGTGGAAAAAACTTTAATCGGGATTTATAAGGCACAGTTTAGTTAATTTAAAATTTAATTTAATTAATAAAAAAAAAAATGAAGTTTCCCATATCTTAGGTTTTTGTAATGACTTAATATTCCAACAATGTTAGCTTTCCTAATACAACTAAAAATATATTTGGTTGACCCTGGTACTGCCGCATGAACTTTAACTTTCTTGCGTAATTCAGTCACCTGCGCAACGAATTCTTTTTTAGATTTTTCATTGGAAAACCAGTACAAAAGTACAAAATCATGTCTTTTAATTCTGCCTCCTTATCAAGGGTTAATTCCCTTTTTTCACAAAGGCCACCCTCCTCTTCTTGCAGCATGTCATCATCAGATGAGTTTTGACAAATCATCCAGCTCTATGTCCGTCTCTGAGAAGAAACTTTCATTTCGCTTGCGCTTTGTATTAGTGTTCGTTGTGAATTCATCACGAATTGGGTCATAGATACTTCGGTTAACACATTTCTCGTTTTTGAGTCTATTTTTTTAGTTCACTGCAGTTCTGCATATTCATAAACTAATTTTCGCAGCTCAAGTGGAGTCCCTCCATAATACATACTCGCTAACGCCTTTACATTTGAAGCGATATCGGCCTCCTGTTGTTTAGTAAATACTGGCTTTCTCCCCATGCTTGGACCCGCCTTCAGTAAAAGCTTGTATCTTGCTGAACTGTAAAAATGGTATGTGGTGATTTTTGGCCGCTTGTCTTTGGCTTATTCCATTTTTTACTTCATCAAATGCACTTGACAAGTCCTCTTCAGTCCAAACAGCCTTCTCAGTAATCCGTCTCTAATTTCTTGGCATCTGAAAATGAATGAAATTATAAGTGGGGTAATGGGGGTCAGCTGACCGCAATTACCCAATCTTTCTAGGAACCGTTAAACAAATAATATAACAAAACACGCGAAAAAGGAAGAAATCTAATATGTGGATAAGCAAGTAGTCCTACTTACCTTCCAAAAAAGGATATTTGAAAATTATAATATAAGAAGACAATTTTTTAAGACGTTAAACACCTGTAGCACTTATTTACATGGCATCCGCGAAAAAGTATAAAATGCCTCAACGTCTACCGCTCAAATGAATTAAAAATTGGTGGCAGGGAGCTGGCGGAAAAGGAGATGGTCGGACTATACGCAAAAATTACTTTGAAATGGATCCAGCCATATTTTAGCCCACTGATAGTTAGTGATTATTCTAAGCACAGTGTAAATAACGCAGTATGTTTACGCCACATATACAGGGTTTTCCACGGAACTGGCTGGTTAGAAGTTTTCCGACTTAACAAAATTCCTCAGTTTTAAAAAATTGAGGTTTGCAACAATTTGGCACTTACTTTCTTTCTAAAATATTTTCACCCTTTTTTGCACTTCCGGTTAACCGGAAGTCGGATAGGTATGAGATACCTAATGGTAATCGTCATAGAATTTATGGTAAATTCAAAAAATATAATAAATTAGAGGGTGTTCCATTTAAAAAACAAAGTTCGTGGCGACTCCGGTTAACCGGAAGTGCAAAAAGGTGAAAATATATTTTAGAAAGAAAGTAAATGCCAAATTGTTTGCAAAACCGCAATTTTTTAAAACTGAGGAATTTCGTTAAGCCGGAAAACTTCTAATCAGCCAGTTCCGTGGAAAACCTTGTATAATTATTATTATATTTTGGTCAGACAAGAATCGATTTCGGCCGTCAGAGTTTTGTTAATGGAAAAAGCACGAGATTGGCCCTACCACTCAATGCTGCCACGAGCCACAATTGACATTGTCATCAAAAGCAAAGGCTAGTATGTAAGATACCACCATTGCCATGAATAATTATTAAATAAAATTAGATCTAGTAGTCACTAACTGCGTAAGTGAGAGATTGACATGATATAGAATTTTAGCTTCTCTTAATTTTTGAAAAGAGGTTTAAAAATAATGCTATTTATTCCATATGTTCATATAATAAGTATACAATGCCTCTCGGACTTATTTAATTTCATGCACATTATCTCTAATAATTTATAGGTAAGGTATGTATCAAAATAGTTTTATAAATAGATCTCAATTCACCGATTAATTGCCGGAACTTAGTTGTATGAATAAATCATAAAAGGGATATATAAACTTCACTACAAATATCAAACGTACATACTAGCGATAAGAAAACTATACCTACGGAGTAATCTCGGTAATGTTACCTCTGTAGATTATTTACGATCGCAAAAACGTACATAGACTATACCGCTATCAGGGACAATGAGATAAGGATATATATAACAGCGGTTTACATGGAACTTAATGGAGTAGTAGCATTTCCTCATACCATGTGGTCTTTAATAATAGTTATTATTTGCAATCCAGCGGTGTTTTAGTTTGAGGGTTCCAGATTACAATTTTTTTAACAAAATCGGTAAAACTACCATACGAAACACAAATTAGCACATTTGAAAACATTTCAGCGGAAAAATAATTGGTATAAATTTGATGTCACGTGTAATACAGATGTTACAAACGTGGGACATGTGCTAGTTGGAAAAGGCTGTAATTATTCTTAAAATTAAACCTTTTTAAGACCGTGAAGATTTCAAAGCATGGTATAACGGGATTTTCAATTATTTTCTAATCGTATTTCAACTTTAATTATAAATCCTAAATCAGATGCTCCACCTAAAAGTACTGAGGCTAACGAAGTAACATATGGATTCCATAGCAATTTAAACGTTTCTACTCTAATTAAATAATTTCCATATGATTATAAATAATAACAAAAATGTAATAAACCGGTCAGCTATCAATTGTTATTATGTTTGCGTCCATGGAACTGCTTTAGTTGCTGGGAGATGCAGTCCCCAAGGAGTAAGGAAGAATCGTGGAAAAACCTTACGCCGGGAGCAGGACCTGGGAAACAGCCTCACTCCTTGTTACTAATAAATAGCAAATTACTATTATTATCCTTCTGAGTTTGGAAAAGACAACCTCCACGTCCTTTCAACAGTTGTACTGTCTTCAAGTAGCTCCTTGGCTCTACGCATGAAGATCATGAAGCTGTCTATTGCAGCAGCGGAAGGGTGGATCAACATAATGTACTGAAAGCAAATAAAACAACATCACTACTATTCTAATATTTAACAATTTAACATTGTAATGACTTTTGTTGGCTCTTGATGAATCAACTGATATTATTGATACTGATCAAGTGCTTTTGTTTATTCAGGAATTAATACCGAATTTATAGTAACAGAACAATTAGCTTCTGTCAATAGTCTGCATAGAACTACTATAAGCGAATATATCTTCAAGAAAGTCGAGAGACCGATAATTCAGAGCAATTTACATTGGAATCAGTTAAAGTCTGTTACCACTGGTGGTAAAAAATATGAGTAGAATGAAGAAAGGATTACTGGACTGAAAGCTTCATTAAGCTCAAAATTTTGTAATTAGTCAGTTTCGTGAAAAATCCTGTATACTTATGTCAATAGATATTTTCTAAAATAAAGTATGTAAAATCCAAAGACAGGTCCATTACACTGTTGAAAATATTACGGTGTTGGCGTTAATTTTGCTCTAGTCAAATAATTTTAGTGTTGATTTTTCCAAACTTTGCCAGAACGAGTTGACTACGCGATTTAATAGAACAGAAATTACCAGGAATTCTGTGAATTCTTTGTTTCAAATATGGAGATTGACTTATTTTATAGACATTTAGAAGGTCAACCAATCAGAATGTTTCCCCTCGGATAGAAATATAGAAACCCACCTATTCTAATACAGTATTGCATTATACGCACCACTGCATTGCACGTGTATCTGTTTTCGTGTTGATTCTCCGTATTAACATATCAAACAAACCACCAAATGTGACTGATGTGCAAAGTGTAACCTCGTGTTATTAAACGTAATTCAGTGGCATAAAAAAAATTCAACATCTTAAGATGTATTGGAACATCCATTTAAGCAATTAGTTTAGACTTGATCAAATAGCATAAAATCACTTAATTTTAAATGGTTCTCAAAAAATTATTTTAAAATTGGTACGTTTAGTTGAAACAAAAACTTGTGAATGAGTGGTTTGCATATTTATATTGAGAAAACGTCTTAAAGAGAGAATATTATAGCACTAAGAAATAGGATTGCATATTAAAAAGACGTTGTGTTTAAAAAATGGTGTTAAAACACCCATAGATCGCATTCATTAGTTAAACAGCTAGTAATTGTCTAGTTTAGATCAAATAAATGGACTAGAAGTATTTTATAATTCCACGTGTCAGTTGGACAAAAAAACCCCTTAGCAATAGACATACTTGACTATCTTTGCTTCGTCAAATTTAAACTTCTATAGTTCTCGACAAAATAACACGAAAAGAGTGTGGACCTCTCCTGACTATTAAATTAGTCAAAAAAGTGTTAAAATTTTCAACAGTGTATTAACTAATGACCGTTTACATTGTTTACAAGCAATAGTATGACTAAATATGTTGTCATAGAGGTTTTCGGTTTTCACATTAGTTAATTAAAAATATTTGTATTTATTTCCGCACTAATGTGAATAAGTGATATCTAAAAAAATTCTTAATACAAAATAACTTGTCTTTTGATTCGGTTTTATAAGTACAATCATTCAATAGAAAAATATACCTGTCACAGTTTACAACCTGCTCCGCTGAACTTAATCTTTATTACGATCTGACCATATCCTAAAAAAGTTTGCCGACTTCTGCCGTAACCTATATACATATATTTTTTTAGCAACATTACTCCAAAAAAATCGACTCCTTATCCCTAATATCTGCTTCGCGTCGTGGCTAATTTAACCCCTTAGTTAATGTCCTAACTTCCGTACGCGATCGTCTCTAATTAGTGAATGGAGATTCAAATAAAACATGTCCTGCTGTATCTACCCCACCACATTCACAATGTGAATCATTAACCCTCCCAATTCTACATAAATATGATTTAAAATTAATTTCACCCCGTTATATATCTATACGTTAACGTTACCGATAAATTTCCTATTTTATCACACTTACGATGAGAGACAAACTTAGACACTTTCAAACCGTAGCTATAAGCTATAATAATAGATATTTCCTGTATTATTATTATTGTTTGGTTTCTACATATAGGTTACTTCTAAGCAGAAAATACGTTCTGCTGGATTAATTGACATTACTGAATCGCTTCACAAAGCCTTCTAAAGGTTCACGTAAAGTTGCTCTGCCAGTCGTTGGAAAATTGAATTGGATCGGTGCGAGACGTGGCATCGAGACCACTGTCGTACTAACTTTAATTTCGCTAATGCTCCATACTCGTTTTACAATGATTTATCGACTAAAGAGAAGAAACCTCGAATGTTATTTATAAGGCAACGTTCGAAACATGATCGGGATCGATGTATCTTCTGATTTTTGTTGTGTGAGATTCCGCTAGTGATGAAAATTGAATGTAAAAAATGGGATAGCAGTAGTGAATAATTAAGGTCAAGCTTCATATAGACTGTTGCGATTTATTGTAGCATATCGTGGGCTTTTGTCACACGGAGCGGATGTTAAATTTGGCGCCTTTGCCCTTATTTCTACTAGATGAAAAATTTGATTATTATAAAAGATAGATAAAATTTTCTAAAAGAAATTCTTCAAAATCAGAAAACAAAATTTTGTTACAAGAACAAATTTTGAATCTTATATTAATCAATTATTACATGACTGTTATATTATTAATTGCCTTTTTTTTCGGTTGTAATTTGTTGATCAATGACTGGGAATTAAAAACAATTAGTGTATAGTGTTCCAGGGGATTGGTGAATATAAATTGAAATTAAATTAAATCAAAAGCTAAATTCGTGTTCCAATCCTTTTTTTTAATTTAATATCTTATTGCTTATCTAGAGTTAACGGAAAATGCAAGCACATGTATTCAAGCTGAGCGCTTTTTTTACGCGGAAGTATTTTAGTTTTATTCATGTTCCCACGTGCATAAGTCTCAGATACATAAACAATAATGAACAAAAGTGAATATTTTTCGCACGAGGTTAAAGAAATTTTAGATGTAATTGGAATCCTTTCAGTTAATGCTAATTTATTTATAAGCCAAGGAACTTTCCAGCAGTATAAAGTGTATGAAGGTTTTAAAACTATTATACTCGGGAAAAACGATGTTGTTGTTTTCAACCATTTTTCATGTATTTGGTTATAGTTACTAAATTATTACTTGATTTAGGAATATTAAAAATATTCCTGTATTCAATCAAACAAATAATTTGGTTAGTAGATTTATTTGAAGTAAAAATACATATCGCATTTTATTATCGTGTAGCAGTTTTCTCCCTATATAGTACAGCAGATGAGCAGATATACTTATATGCAGTAGAGAAATTGTCGGATAGATGGCGCATCTCCTATTTCATTCCGGTAACAGATAATATTTCGCACAAAATGCGCTGGAAACTATGATCGTAACATATTAATCTGGTATATTTACCAGTTCAACATCTGATAGGAGTCATCGCCATTGAAACGACGATTTCTTTTAACGACACACTAGAGTGCTGGGGTGGTCACTGCGACCAATTCCCCAATACTACCAGGGGGGGCGCACTAAATACGAGTTGTTTTATATCAGCGCGTGACGTCACGATGTGTTGTGGGGTACAATCACCAGGCGGCCGCCGAATGCCGAAATAAAATCATGTGTTACCGCATTGTTGTTTTTGTGTCATTTTTATGGTGATTTTGATTCTGACAGCGTATTGAGTATTATCGATTCGAGCGTTATCAAATGAAAAATTTTGCAACTTGTGTTCTCTGAACAAAATATTATTCGTTTCATAGTTTCACGTGTCATAGAAAAACGTGCTTCAACAGTTTTTTTTTTACGAAGCCTTCTTTCTGCAGCAAGTAAGTAAAAAATCAAATTTTTTGTGATAAAAGTAATTACGTATGATTGTTGCTTTAACATGAGGGACGTTCCTGTACAGTAATGGGTTGCACGACCGGACATCTTTAGACATCAGGTTTCCTAATCCTGAAAGGTACGGAACGCTTCAATAAAGGGATTGAGCCTTCTGGTAATGAGAAATTGCGAAGTGTGGATCCGCACATAATTTATCGAAATTATTGTATCCATCATATTCATTTTGCTCAAGAAGACATATCGTCTAACATTTTTTATAGAAAACGGCTATTCCACATTATTCCTACCAAGATTGCCTACTGACAACAGGTAATTTATTTCTTCTGTCGTATGTAGTACGGGAATCATATGTGAATTATGCAGAAGAATACTTTACTTATAATTTATACATATATCTACGTTAAGATACTTTCTGTAAATATGTTTCAATAAAATGTATGTGTAATAATTATAAAATGTGTGGTCTTTTTATTCGTATTATAACAATAAAATGTATTAAAGGAAGGCTGTGTTACCATTTTGCGCAATTTTCAACATATGGAAATTCATATGTTGAAAATTGCGCAAAAATGGTAACACAAGTCTTCCTTTAATACTGCTGAGGCAAATTTAAATAATTCAAGTAACGGCTAAATGTCCGTTAAGCGGGGTATATATCGCTAGATGGCGCGGCAGCAAGTTACACGAATTTCTTAATAGTGACCCACCTAGACCATACCTTACTATGAATACTCTTATGAATTGCAATCTTAGCGGCAAAATCCTCTTAGGGCATGGGTTTTTGGAGATAATTCATTTTCATTTCGATTAAAAATGATCACGGCATTTTGTTGTGTTTACACTTAAGTCTAAAATATATAAATGTTATAAGAAAAGGATAATCTCCTGAATCAAAATGCTTACGGTTTTCTGCCAATCTGCATAGTTTTCAAATTCAAAATAAAGAGATCTGAATCAATTATCAATACTTTCACATAAAAAATAAACTGTTTCAACTAAAAATATATTATTTCCGAAGAAATGCGTTAATCTAAAATTATATTCCTTTTCAAGGAAATACCAAATCATGTTGGCCATATAGAAAACGGAAAAACTTTTGGTTTAATGCAATTCTTTTAAATGAAAAGGATATTTCTTTCAGTGTACATTTACTAAAGCCCTGTCTTTATCATTCAAATATATCTACCAGTTTTTTAACTTTTTTTTAAATTCTTCATGAGAATACTTATCTAGATAGCAGGAAACAATTAAACAAACAAATCTTCAAACTAAATTACTCAACTACGCCAGATTGACAATAAATAATTGTCAATTTCTTGCACGTAATGAAACTTGTATGAAAATCTTTGTAGATTTCCATACAAATTTCAAGCTTACGTGATTGAGTTATTCGCTGCTGTTATATTTTCAACTGTCCATTTTAATAGTCTACCACTACCTGGTTTTCAAAACACAGACCCTGTCATATGTTACTGGAAATTTGGAAATTCTACCCAAAATTCTTCTATAATTGGCTGCAAAGAGTACAACCATTCTCCATCATCTAATTTTACACCTTTTCTAAAGTATAATTCGATAATAAAAACTTTATGATTTATTGTAAACATTCTTGAGTGTCAATAAACCAATACAGTACACATGCCAGATGTATTTTATTTATCACTATCAACATAATATTTTGAAAAATAAAATCAGAGGAGAAATTTAATTGATCATTGTATTTATTTAGAGGTGACTTCACGTCTGCCTGAACTGCAGCTAAATCTTAAACCTTTTATATTTTTTAGTCTTAAATTGTTAATATACCATAGCTTTAAAACAATTTAATACTAAACTTCAATTTAACTTAACTAGAACATAATTTACGTATACGTGTAAAGCCACTTCCGTAAACAATAATTCACCCATCCAAGATCCGAGGAGAAATTCCCTATTCCATAGAGCGCAGCTAACGAAATTTCAGTCGCAATACTACCTGGGCGAGGTTGCCATAAATATTGGATTAGATTATATTACGTAAGAATCACGGGAGGAGATGAAAACAGAAAGCACTGAGGTCATAAAAAATGATCATAAAGTTTACAACGACAATAAGATTTCCTTCCAAAATTCAAGTCGGTCAGGCAAGGGCAACCATCGTTTTACACATTCATGATACATTGGGTTTTGGCGTAGGAGTACGTATCTAACGCCAAAAATATATGCAAAGGAAGTATATTATCCCACAGGCCTTTTAAAGTGAAAAAAAAAATATTTAATTTATAATGTTGCGTTACTGAAAAGAAGTACTGGTAGAAAGTTTTTGATTTTCATTACTTCTTCTTTCATAACTTCAAGCATTAATTTTTATATTTCTATTATTGAAGTTTCTTAGAAACCTAAATGATCTAGATAATAATAGCTCTAATATTGAATAAGTGAATTTAAGTGAATTAAAATAGACGACAATTTTTGAACAGTAATTCAAAATAAAATTTTCTGTTAGATGCAATGTTTCAATTTTAAACTGTATTAGAAACAATCCACACTAACATTTTCAACAAATCATTCATGACAATTTGTGCAAAACATAACTGACAATGAGAAATTTGCGAGCGTCATCTACTTTTTTTCAGGCCAACCGTCGCATTTTGTAACTACCAGAGATTGGTACTGATGTTAGCGTACTACCTATCGATGTTCAAGATGCTACTACTATCACTTGACCGGAAGATGATGCACAAGGAAACTCGTGACGATGGCCATAAATAATAGGTATGCATGGTTATTAAGAAATTCGTGAAACTGTGCTGCCCACGCCATCTAGCGTAGTGGATCCGCGCTTAAAGGGCATTTGGTGGGGTTATTTGAAAATTATTTAAATTTACTTCGGAGTACTAAATGATAGCTGTCACCATTTTTGCGCAATTTTCAACATATGAAAGTTATGCTAAAATTGGTTCACGACCTTCGTTTAAAACATTTTATTGTTATAATAGGAAAAAAACACATTCTATAAATACACATATATTTTCATTAAAATATATTAATATTAAAATATTTACAAAAAGTATGGACAACTTTAGGACGTATGTACTTTTTTTTAATTCGGTGCAGAAGCAAGCTTAGGACGATTCTTTTAAAAAAAATACAAAGTAAATCACGTTGTTTTACTTACCGATATGGGAGACTGAAATGTTTCCTGCAATGCTAAAGTTGCTCGCTGCATCTTCCTAAGAAGTATATTAAGATATCCGTGGCATATCTGTGAGAATACAATAATTTTAATTGTTATTGTTCATCAGTGGTCTCCTCGTCATCCTATTGCCGGACTGAGGTGCCTGGGGCACCTTAATTAAAGTTAGGACGGCAAAGTTCCGCCAGAGGTGTTAAAAAAATCATCATCGCTGGCCGATGTCGGCCGTATCTTGGTTAATGTGGTGATCGCCACTACTTCAAGCCTGCGTTTCTTAGGTTGACCGAGCGCGGAGGTGTCTAGGCTGTCCTGGTCTGTCCTGGGGCTCAACTAGCTTATTCGAGGAGGCGCTCACCCTCAGCCCCTCCCGGCGACGCCAAATCATCCATATAATTCCGAAAATTTTTATTGTTGCTTAAAGTATTTTTGTTAAATGTTCCTTTAAGTCTTATGTCTTCATCAAATGAAAGAAAGTTTGGTGAATAATTACACTCCACAGCTGAACTTTATGGAAGAAAATATCTGCTATATACCGTCATTAGATACAATATAATCTTACCATTTGAACAGTTATCTGAACTTTATTAAAAAAATCAGATTACAGCATTCTAGTTTGTTCTAGTTAAGCTACAAATGAAGATTGTTTTCATACTTTGCTATGGCCATACGCTCCATTTATAAGTACTCTTGGAAAACAACCTACACAGAAGAAACACATAGAACTTAAAGATATTATTAGAACATTAAAACAAAGATGATTAAAAATACATGATAAAAAAAAAGTTACAACCATCAATTAGCCTTTAACGCTTTATAATCTTGTTTGGCCCATTAGATTCTAATATTTCTAAAAATATATTGATTAAAAACTAGACATTTTTCAACATCTCCAATATCCTAATATACGTATTAGGATATATTCAGGAAAAAAGTCTATGTACAACCAAATTTGACATATTTGTAACATACCCGATAAAGATTACTTTTTTATGTTCACAAACTGATTTAAATAGCATTTAACACTGTGTTTCTGGATTTACTGTTTCGTTATTCACCGGCTAGTCAAATATTTTACCTAAATACTCTCTTGGTAAATCCTGTGTAAAGCTTCCTTAAAATAAAATTTGGCCAAAATCCTTTGAATTCCTCTGGATCAGTGCAATACTAAAGAAACACTATTCGTTCCAGAAAATTTAACGTCAGCAAGTCGGGGATTGTCCAAGTAATAAACTTGCGCGTAAGATAAACAAACAATTATTAGGGAAATAAAAAAGGGACACTTCCTCCGACTCCATCTCGTGGCACGGACTCTTTGCACGTATTCAATTTAGCGTCCTTTGTTTTTCCAGTCGACGAACTTTAGTTTTATTGCAGAAAGCGCTTAATAATAAAAACTGAAGAAAAACCTTTTTTACTGTCTCTTTGTCGTCTTCTGTCTTAGCGGCCTTTTATTACTTCGCCGTCGTCCAAAAGGAAGAAGAAAATCGACCGCAGCAGAATCTGTATCAACTTCTCCATTTATCCCTTTTGGGCTCTTTCATCGTCACTTTAGTGCAAGTGTCACTTTTTATTACACCGACTGAAGGTTAATGATAAAACTTAAATCGTGTATATTGGCCGGGTAAAAAATAAATTTTTCTTGACGGGGTTGTCGGATTACGCCACCAAAATTAATGATACTAGATGGTGTTCTTTCATGCTGCTTTACCGCTTAATGCGATAAGTTCCAAGATGAACTTATTAACGTTATTAAAATGTTAATATCGCGATGAAGTTGAAGCGTCGGAGTGATTCTTACCGAATAAAAACTTTTAGGATAGAAGCCAAAAGGTTAAAAAAAATACGATAACAAGAAGTAAATATCTGAAGGAAATTATTATTAAATTACAGAAATAGCTTAAATTAATCAAAGACATGTAGAAAGAAATAAAATAGTTCTTAACTAAAGGAAATTTCATATATTTTGACTTCATCGCACTACAAAGATTTCAATATAATAAGTGATAAAAACAATTTCTGTATTGATGAATGTAAGGATGGATATAAGGTACTCCCTGCAGAATAATTTAATTTAAAATAAGGCAAATTACGTAATTACGTGGGTTGGTAAACAAATACTCGACCCAAGTTGGCATTGCCTTCGCGAACAATAATATCACACTTAATTCTATGATAACACAGCCATTATGTTGCGATTGCACCACACCTGTTCACTAACTAAATCATTGATTTAACGCATGGCAGAACCACAGTATAGAAATATATCAGTAATGACAGAACCCCTTTTTATGAATGAAATTCTCGTCCTTATTTAATGACCTTGATACACATTGATGCTACGTAAGTCCAACGGCCACGCCATCCTATGCGTCTACCGGAAAAATGTAGCAACATTTAAAATTTTGATCTCTATGCTTTATAGCGGAGGTTATGTCAGAGTTATATCATATATTTATTATTTGAATGGGTCGAAATTTAGTAGATGCAAGAGAAGAGTCGGTGTAGAATATTAGCTGTGATTATAAAACAGCAATGTGATATAACCAATTTTTTGTAGAATGTTTTAATAAATTGACATTTCGTTATTATGGATCTATAACCTTAATAATAACGCAACTGTAAGTAACAAAGTGAGAATGTAATTATTACCTGATCGCAAAATTTCCTATATATTCAAAATTATAAAATTGCATAAATAAGCCCTTTATTTATAGTGGCATTTTTGATTTGAATTTAGTGATTACCTAGTTGATAGCACTTGATCTATTGAAAAATACGATCTGTTAATTTTATTGCTGTAATTTAATTATATTAATTATTATATATAATTAACTAAAAAAAAATTACCATATAGGAAACGCGTTCTCCAATATTTTTACAAAATAATGTGAATTTATTGTCTGGCTTCTTCAGAAAAAATATGCATTGTCTGGATTAGAAGCTTTATTATAACAGCAATCCATACACCGATATACTGGATTTTTTGATGGGCTTTGCAGTTAATTTCAGGTAAGAGTAAACAGGTTATATTGAAAGACATAAGTAGTGATTGTTTAATATTTGCTATGCTAAATATAGGCAATGAAAAATATTACAAACGAAAGTTTTCATTAGAGATTAATACAATGGATGGTCAGCATTTATTCCAGCAACGAAAGGTAGCAAGTCGAAAGTTATTTACATATTGATATAATTGACAACTTTATGAATTATATAGCTTGTCACTCCATTTTGTCAAGCTTTTTTCTGCGATTTCACACGTGCTTTATTTATGTTTATGTGTACCTGAAACCCAACATCTTTGAAATTAGAAACTTCATGTGTAAATAATCGCATTCTTAGACATGGATGTTCAAAAATTAATAGAACTGAACTGTGCTATGAATTTTCCAAACACTTCAGTTGTGGTGACACTAATTCAAAATTATTAAAATATATTTCTCTAATATTATACATAAAAGAAAAGGTGTTTCTAATTTTCAAATTTCTGCTTATTCGCATGTTCACATGCCTTTAAATGGTAAAATAAACGTTGAATAATCTTAACTGATCGTGTTGCTGGGAAAACCTTCAGAAAACATTCACAATTGTGAACATTTAAACATTTCATATTAAATATCTACAAACGTATACCAACGAATTTTGCGAAAAAATTAAATTGTAATTATTCTCTACACTATTCTTGCAGTTGGGAGTATGCCAACGATTATAACAATCAGGTAGTTGATAACAAATTCCTCTGGTTCCATCATCAAGATCACTATGATTGCTATGATGTATTGCTTACTTACAACCTTTAATAAAAACAAAAATGAAATGTGATCTCTCGGGTACTTTTTTACTGTAACATTGAAGTGCACTTCATACTTTAAAACACTTTTCATAGTATGTGGTGTTATTAGTCCCATAGTTGTGAGTATTTTTGACATTTAAGGTACAATTGATTAATTAAAATACTTATGATGATCACTTAAAACTGAACACAAAAATGTATGTAAAACTGTCTATGAAAAATAATAATAAATGTGTGGCTATAACACGTACAACGTAACAAGATTCAAATAAGAGATCAAGAGAACAAACGAAATTTAAAAATAAAATGGGGGTGAACATCACGCGACATAACCTAAGTGTCTAAACGTGGTATTTAATTTATCGTGATTGATACATACACATACATACGTGCTGCTATAAACATAGCACCCGCCCAAATTTTCTTGAATGAAAGCACGATCGTGCACGATTCACGTGCTGCGCAATACGATTTATTTATGACCGGCCACGCTCATTTTCTAAGATTCGAAAAACGGAAAGAGAGGGGAGCAATCTTGTTTCTACTATTATCTTTCTATACTGTGACAGAACATTATCTAAGTACCTCCAATCATTACAACATTGCTAAATTATGTAAACTAAAGTAAAGTAAAGTATAAAATTTCGATTTCTCTTCTTTTGCATTAGGTTTATCCTTATATTATTTGTGTTTTCTCGGTTTTAGCAGAATGTTATGTTGAATATCAAACAAAAAATGAAATTTTAATAGTGCTTTACTAATGACGTTTCGCTTTTATATACAAAAGCTTTATCATACTTTAATTAGTTGGAAGTATACAAAAAAAATCATTAAAATGTAATATATTCATGATTTTAAACTGTATAATATTGATTGAGAATGGAATTTCTTTTTTATATATAATCTTACTTTAAAACATATTCTTCTCCTCTTCAACTGAAATTTTCAATTATTTTCAAAATATTCATAACTATAATCCAACTGAAACTTAGCTGACACCTTTCTTGTTTTTGAATTTTATTAATTAACTACCTAACTTAAATGATTTTTATATTAATTTGAAATTTATGAACTTGATTTTTCTTTAAATGTATGCTGCATTTTGGTCACGTTGTTTAAAATTGAGTGGAATAATTAGATAAGTAAAAATTATTTATTTTATATTGGTGTTGCATTTTTTTAGCACGCACTTTATTTTGTAGTTGTCTTAAAACAGCGGGTGAATTATTCCGATTCACAAAAGCAGTTCTAAGGCTGACGCTGGGAATTATAAGGCTTGTCTTTAACATCTAATGTTCAAACGATCTTTAAATATTAAATGATGATAATATGTATTATGCTTAACAACACCCAACAAACCTGCAGTTTCTTTCCATAATAATATCATCGACTGCATAAATATTAAACGACTTCCACTGTTATCATTTTGTAATTTTTGTGAAGCTTTTAATCGCTTTTAACACGCAATATCGTATGTTCGATGGCCCTAATATAGGTGCTGGAAAGTAAAAAACACACAAAAAACATTTAAACACGTTACAAACAGAAAACAAGTTAAATTTTGTCATGTTAAAATCTATAAAAGTCAATCAACTAAAATGAATGAAACGTATCCTTAATAAAACGTGATAATTAATTAATTTAAAATGACGTTAATTCGTCACATGTTAAGATCAATAAAATGCAATTAAACAACATCAATAAAATCAGTATTACTATTAATTAATTTAAAATGACATTAATTTGCGCATGTTATTATCAATAAACCTCAATCAAGTGAAATCAATTTCAAAAGGCAAAAATGGAGATTGCAACTTGACACAATTTCTTTAATTTCGAGACTATAATATAACCAAGTTATTATTGCGTTCTCAGTCTGCAATAAATGTTGAAATCTTATAAAGGAGATTAGTATTACAATGCATAATAAGTAACAATTATGTAGGTATCCCCTTCAGAAAAATAAAATAAAACTTGTTTGTCCCAAGTTAGAGATCGCCTTTTCTTCCTTGAGACACCACGTAAGGTGACTCTCAGTACTGTTTGACGTAAAGACGATAAGTAATATAGTAGTACCATACCAATAATCTTTTCTAAAAAAAAAATGGTTATTTACAAAATAACGTAATAAAAATTACTTTTTTAATGTATTTTCTATAACTTTTATGTACGGCAACCCTTTTAATTCGCTGCTTACTTAATTTAGGCAAATTTAAAAGGAAAAATTTATATAAAATGTGAATTAAACATTTCACTATAAAAGTTTAAAAAAACACGATATTCTATTTTAAATCACTATCATCTGAAGTGTCAACGCCTTTTTCTCTTTCTGTGTTAGCCTCAATTTTTTTTAAACATTCTTTACATTTTATACATTTCCGTTAAGGGGTTAATTCCTTAATCTTAAGATTTCCAGTATTATATTATGGTATGATTCTCACTAATACTTTCACGTGGTATTACGTTTATTTTCTTCTTCTACGGCTCTGTACCAGTTTCTTTTCCTCTTATTGCGCGTAAGTATTCCTCAAATGTACTATAGACATTACTGCCGTAACAGGTACTTCATTAAGATTAGCCTTTAGCTCGTTCTTGTCCATATAGGAATTCCCACTCATTTTGAAATCGACTCATACATTTTTATAAATGTTTTGACACAGCTTCTTTCTTCAGGCTAAGTTATTATTTGTTTACCGCTTAGCAACTGCTGTCTCCAAATAGCTCCTCATAGATAAAAAAAGATTTGATGGTCGACACAAATGTGTACTACTTGAAGGATCATGATGGTTCTTAATATTTCGTTAAATAGTGTTAGCGACAATATGGCTCATTAAAGTTGTCGTATATTGCAGCTTTCTGACCATCTTTAAATGGTGTTAAGTAAAAGATAGCAATCGTTTGGAACTAGCCATAAAAACTTATTTCTTTGTATCTAATACCTTGAGGTCGGCATACTTTTGCCAATAGATCTACAGACATACAATACCTTTAGCGCAGCCATGTTGGTTTCTGCCTTACTTAAGCTGTCCACAGTGCTTCCGTTTGACACTCAATCTTTATTAAAATGGTTACCATTGCCTCCACCCTGTATCTTTGACCTAAATACAAAACTAATGGTATGACAAGTGTGTGTCCACGTTTGAAATGCATGTACGACTTTTTGAAGAAACATAAACATATAAAAAAGTTGATTAATTAAGTAAAATAATATTTATATGGTTGTATACAATACTATAACCATGAGAAACATCAATCTCTTTTAAATCTAATGTTGATCAAGTAATACAGACAATGAAGTTGTTTACGCCTTTTAGCACATTAATGGCAAAGCACAAAAATTAAGAGAAAAATACAGAATGAAAATAATAATAATTTTTATTGTTCACATGAAAAATAAATAATTAGGTATACAATTTCGCTCCACAAAAATTATTTTAAGATGAAGTAACCAAAGAAGATATTCTGTTTTATTTTCTGTTTCTGATATTTCTGGTTCGATTCGGATACTTAATATATATTTATACAAATTTCAGCATACATAAACTTTCCAATTATACAGCAGCCACGCATTTATTCTCACATAATTTCAAACAACAACTAATCCCCTACTAGCAGCAGGTTGGTTAGGGAGGTTTGGTTAAAACATAACTAAATCAAATATCCCAAGAATGAGCTGTATTAATGTTAAAATTTGACAAATAACTATAGTTTAAATAACGTATTTGATTGTAATGTTTTTAATTTTTCCTTTGTTGTTGTCTACTTTACAAAATTTAATTGTTGTTGTTATTACCACATCATATCAGCATAAATTTTGTACTTTAATGCAAAGATTCCTATTCTGACAATAACGCAAGGCGTGCTGCCAAACTATTTATTTTCCAATTAAATCTATTTCGCACTGGAAGGCGAATTATTTACAAAACAAATCTCAGCAAGTTTATAGAAACAAATCCTTTTTAGCTGGTCGCTTAAAACAATTGAATAACGTCGAGCCCTACTTTCAGTTATCTAAATAACAACGAGAAGGAAAAAAAAAGCAGAAACGCAACAAAACATTAATCCATTATCCTTTTAATACAAAGTTCGAGACAAATACACGACTAAACAATTCGGGGAAAATGGGATCTCGTGCACCCCGATCCCCGATATTCCCCTGCATTCCCCAAAGATCCCAGAGCTAAAAACAGCGCGACCTATTTCACTATTTGGGGGTACGTCGTCACTTTTTCAAATTATTTCCGCTTCGCCTGATCCAAACTGAGATGTCTGCGGAATTCTCCCATCTTTGTGGTCATTGTTCTTGGTGTTTTGGTGCGAAAGTGTTTATAAATGTCGCACTGTAAATGGTTAATGCGAAATTGTATTTTCTTGGCTAAACTTCTTAATAATTAAATCAATTTTCTGAGTTAGTGACCTATGTTTTATTCGTAGTCATACATATTTTTGTAGTTCTAATAGAGTATACAGTTTTCGATAAGACAAAGATTTAAAAAAGAAGCGTATTTTTATTCCAGTACAAGAGAAAACAGTCTTTACTAAATAATGTATTTTATAGTTGATTTTAATGTGTATGAAACGTCCATGCAAATACATGTTTTTTCTTTAATATTAGTGATATACACTAATTAAATCAATTTAATTGAAGAAAATATTTAAGGTAACTGAAAGAATATGGATTTTAAAATAAATTAAGGATAAGTTTATACATAAATTTGAAACCATATTTACAAAATTGTAGTTGTTTGGAAGTTATTAATTAAGTCTTTTAAAAAGATAATATGAAAATAAAGTCATCGAAATGTAAAGCAAAAATAAAAACAAAATATGTATGACAGAATAAAACATAGACAAGTAATTCAGGAGATTGACTTAATTCTTAAATGGTTATGTACATGAACCAAAGCTGGTTCCATTGCAAGTTGTTAAACAAAGGCAACATTTTTATTCCTGTTTACGCAAGGAGGAGAAAAAATGCAAGATTTCAAACAAATTACTTTGAATCTAAAAATCGAAAATATATTTAAAAAAAATGTTTTTTTAAAATTTTTTACTATACATTTTTTTTCAATTCCATACCAATATTAAATTACAATTCCTTTATGAGTACTTGAAGATTGAATGGAGATACACAAACAAAGCTAAATATCAGCTGGAAGCCACACTAGTCATTAAAACCTTTATTGCTTTATTTCTAAAACGATTTTTTTTAATAACGTCATTATCGACACAAAGTGCATGTACTAACGCTAACTTATTTCAAGTTATATTTTTTTTTTCAGTTTCAATATAAAAGTAATTTCTCGTGATAACCTTTGATTTTATTGAGCATTTTTTTATATCCACTTAACTTTTTGTTTAAATATTTTTGAAATCCAGGAGTGCCATGGAAGTTCGTTGGGGTAATGATTGCATAAAAATCTGTTAAATTAACAAGAACTATCATCAACAAATGCCAAAAGAAAAACCAAACGAAATAAGAAGTTACAATGTGTTCAAGTATGTGAAAAATTGTATTCAAACTGTATGCTAATTTCCTTTTTTAATGTATTTAAAATTTAAGGAGTTATTGTTATCAGTTGCATACTTTTTCAGAGAAGCAATGTTATTGGAATATTTGTGGTATTTTAGTCTTTCAGATAAGTGTTGCATAGTTACAGATTCCATTACAATTTTCAATTTTAGTTTGTATATAATATGTTTATTTTGTATATATTAAGTATATTATCATATCATATCATATCACTATTGGCTCAATTATATAAATACACAGATATAATAAATTAGCCAAAAAGGCTAAATCATCCTGGGGTGCTGTTGGTTACTTAGGTTTATTTTTTTTTCTTGTCAGTTAGAAACTAACATAAACTATGTGAATTGGTCAGTTGTTCGTTATTTTTTTAATTTGTGGTTTGATTACTCAATTTTTTCTAGTTTGTTCCCGTTAGTTCACTTTAACCAAAGTGAATTAATCAAATGTGTAATCTTTTAGTTTTAAATAAAGAAATTTGAAATTGTTGTAATTTTGACATTATGGCTTTCTTTTCTTTTTTTTTGGAAAAATTTTGGACATAAAAAAAAGACACATCCGATATCTGTTTTTTTCTGTTGTTGTAGATTTGTATCAGTAGATATTATTATAATATTCTACCCATATCTATTTTTAAATGTTAATGAAATTACTTAATTCTTTAATGTTAGAAATTTGATTTTGTTGGAATTTTTGGTTAATTGGTTATTTCTAACTGCTAATGATATTGCGTATTACACTTTTTAATAGAATTTGATTGACATGAATTATAACTTAAATATGTATTTGATGGTGTTGATTGTTGATAAAAGTGAAATTTTCACATATACATACCATTGATAATTTTTTAATAAATAAAGTTTTAAGTAATTTTCATCCTTAAATGGCAATTTTTTATTTACTGCAGCACTAGTTAAGGAGCTACATTTGAACCTGTAATTATCACAGTTACCTACTGTAAATTATAAGAGAGCAAAATTAGGAAATATGCGTTGTAAAATAATTGAAAAATAAAAAATGCTTCCAATAATAACATATTTATCTGCCTTATTAGTGATTTTATTATTAAAGCTACGTTGTACAACATACGTATGCAGCTTTCAATTTTTCACGGCTGAATATGCAACCCAATCTACATTCATCTAAAGTGGAACACCCATGTAAAGGCCACAATTAGAATAAATAATATCCTAAGAATGGTGCGAAAGTATAAAATATATAAATATTTGTTTGGCATTTAGCTTCAGTTTATTTATATAGTCTAATAACCGCATTGGTATCTTTGTAGATTCTTACCGGGTGCCTAGCATCATTAATCATCAATTAAAATTATAGTTTTAGTATTGTAACATTCGATTTCTTCTATTTATCGCGTACAGATCATTAAATCACACACAAAATTTAATAAACACGAGGTATATGAAGTTGACTTTTGATTAAGTCTAAAATACAGAACCCTATCCTTCTTTTTACAGTATCGAATCATTATAAATAAATGTAGATAAATAATTACGGTTTTTCCAAGTAAAATCTAAATAAAAAAAAATTGGAGATGCCGGGGATCGAACCCGGGGCCTTTCACATGCAAAGCGAACGCTCTACCACTGAGCTACATCCCCACAACGCATTTGAGACAATGACATGAAGAAATAAAAATGAAAGGTAAAACTATAGAAAAGAAAATATTCAAGAAATTTATTCTTTTTACTTGTTTATGCATGATATTACATCGTAAACATCTAAACGCATTTAACCTATTTCTATTATTTACTAGAGCATAACGTTTTTTTTTACTTTGTTTTATAAATTACTTGCATTGGTTTTGGAAATGTTGCTGTAAATGCTTTCATTAATTTTGGTTTTAAATTAAAATTCCTTCTTGTTTGTTACATATTTATATGGCATTGGTAAAGGAAAAATTTGGAGAAAGCGATAGAAATTAAGTATGTAAAAAAAGGGATGTGTAGGTTTTCAATCGCAATCTAGTAAAATAAATCGAAATTGTAAATGCTGATATAAACAAATACAATGTGAGATACGAAAATAACGAAGTTAAGCGGTCGTTGAGCCTATAATATGGACCGCTTAAGGCGGATGTTACATTATACAAATTCTTTGACAAAGATGTTTTACAAAAAAACGATGTTTATTTTTATAACAGTTTATATACATTTACCTACAAAAGTTTTTGTCGAATATCTTTCATCAAAGAACTTTTATAGTGTAATATTCGCCTAAGTAAAGCTACACTGCTTAAAGATATTTAAGCAGACCTTAAGTACCTACCCACTTGGCAAAATTAAAATTTCCCACAATTATTCTTAGTAATTTCAACATTGAAACACGAAATTACCAATGATTTTGTATTAGATTACTAGTTATTTTGATGTCTCTCTGTTGAAGTTACTGAAAATAATTGTGAGAAATTTAAATTTTACCAAGTGGATAACCATCGACACAAATTTTTAGATTTAAGTCTGGCTTTCTGGCAACCCATCCTTAAACGATGCGATGAAAACGTCCATGAAAATAATAAAAGTTGTGGATCATTTCTGTATAACACGAAGGTGCAGAGTGTTAATTGACATAATATTACATAGTTGTTTACTTGTTCGTCTGTTTTCATAAATCTCAGTTATCTCTTACCTTTCGTGTGTCTGTTTGTTGTTAGTTTATCCATTTTTTACGCTTTAACCAATTGATGTTTTAATATTTATATTTGCGAAAAACAAATAAATAAAACACTATTCTACCACTCATATGCTCTATATACACACACAATTATTGATCGTATCCTTACATCTACACAATTGCTTTAAATATTTTGTACGATACTTTATATTCACCTGCATATGATTTTATTTAGTACTTCATTTATTTACTTCACAAGGATTTTGTGAATATTGTTTTACAAAAATTGTTTTCCAAATTCTTTCGATCACTTGGACAATTAAAACTGGTTGCTGTCTTCTCAATTTTAAAGTTATAATTTATATTTTCGTATTACTTTCTGATTTCTCCTCAAAATTGAATCGTAGGTGTCTTAAACCAGCTGATGTCAGTGAAAGCTCTAAATATGTTTATCCATATATACTTTAAATAGATACATCTTATTTTAGTAAATATATTAAATGTTAAAATTATATTTGTTATTTTATTAAGATACTTTCAAAAATAATAACACCTTTTACTAGATATTTTATAAGAAAAAGAGGGCAATTACAGCTCTTAAGTTGTGTGAAAGTGAAGAACGTTTATTGCTGAAATATTGTTAATCACTGGTACTATTCTAAAAATAGATTCAGTTTATAAATTTACACGGGCAGCTATATAAGGAAAAAAGCGAATTATAAAGTTCAAATATCTCGTTTAATTGTAATTCAGTCAGTAACAATTTATAATATAATGTCTTCATAAAATAATCAATAAATCAAAATTTAAAACACATTAAAATGTAAAATATTAATAAATAACACACATAATAAAGCTAAATTAGATGAACGACTGCTTAATTTAAAATTGTAGTTAGTTAACGGCAGCATCTATTAGTTCTCCTGCAGCATGGCTCATCACTTGAACTATCAGAATCATAACTACTTGAACAGTCCGAACAACTAGAGGAATATGAAGAGCTACTATAGCAACGCCCGCCATTGCAATTGCTTCTGCGTTTAGGTGCCTAAATCAAGAAATTCATTATTATTTCAAGTGTGTATGTTTGCAGATAAGAGATATTTACCGCTTTATAACATCCTCCACCTGAACAACCTTTGTTCTGCTTTGGGGCAGCCGGCTTTTTTCTTGCAGCTGTTTTCGGCTTGGTTGTTCTAGGGCGTGGTTTACCGCCTGGCATCTTCTACAAAATAAACTGAAAATAAAAAAAATCTAATTAATATAATTTATTTATTAGATAATTTCACCACTACTTGTTTACTTATATAAATAAAAAATAATGATTGTAGGGATGGTTCGTATTTAAATTTCTTTTGATTTCATTGTGAGAAAAATGCTTATGTATTTGGAGATCAATGTGTTAAAAAATATTGCAACAATATTGAGCATTTTTACCTAATTTTACTAATATACGAATGAAATACACAATAAATATTGTGACTGTCAGCATAAAAAATATAGAGAAAAAGGTTGTCGAAACGTTAAGTAAATACCTACACTTTTTTTTCTCGCAATGAAATTCTATGCAATTTATTTATTTATAATAGGCATTTATATTTTGAAAGTTTAAATTAAAGCGGTATAAGAACACAATTTAGAAATTACTTACGTGACTTCTTTATGATTATCACTAGTCCGTCAGTCGCCGTTAACTGAATAGTTGGATATATATTTGCGTCTAATATAGGTTAAAGTGTACAATTGTACAAGTGTACAAACAATTTGCTATAAGAACATAGTACAAGCATTGAATGAAGTAAAAAAATTACACATATGGTAACCTTAACAATTCTTGCAGTGCAAGAAATGGCACACGAAAACAGTTTATGTATGTTAAATCCAGACTATGTAAAATATAGCATTTCAAAATTTCCTATGTATTTATTTAAAATTGAAAATTAGAATTACTGTTCATTTTTAGCTTTGGTGATTGGAACATGTAAAAATTAATGAAAAATAGTTTATAACAAAATCTAGTTGCATGGAACCTAAGAAATATTGTCTGTTGTATAATAAATCATAAAATATCCGAGATAAGATGTTAAAGTACAGTTTTTGAAGTACTGAGATTTTAATCATCGATTTTAATAAAGATATAACTGTCAAGTGAATATAATTAATAGTTTATATTCACTCGACAGTTTATTAAAATCGATGATTAAAATCTCAGTACTTCAAAAACTGTTGAATGAAGCATTCTCTCAGTGTAGAAAGGTGTCTCTCTTCTTAATTTGTTATAAATAAGAAAGAAGGTGACCCTACCGAATTAAACTCATATTCTCATTTTAATTATTGTAAACAAGTATCCGTGTCACAGTTTAATATTTAACTTCTTGAAAACGGATCTGACATACAGCAAATGTTATAAAAATCTGAGAATATCGTGCAGTTCTCTCTGTGTAGTCTGCATTTCTAAATGAAAGTTACCTCGTTCTTATAAAAAGCAATCAGTGTGTACGTATTATTGTACATAAACAGACAATAAATAATCTACTACCTTATAATTTAACCCTAATAATAGAGAGCGCTGGTACATCATTAGACCCAGTTTCTCAAGAACAAATACTTGCTTTTGCAATTATGTATGAATTACCACGCTTCATTGCGTTAATTATCTATTAATTGCGAAGTAGAGATACAGGTACGTCTTTTACAAAAGCGAGCGTCATCTAACGTGACAATTATATCTACTATGCAAAATGTCTTTACTAAGGTTGCAATGCGAATAAATTAACACACAAAGGATTGAATGGATGCGACGTATAGGAAGCTCGACTGTGGAAGTTACCATTCATTATTATGTGCAGTCTTAAATAGAGAAACCTCTAACGACAAATTTAGGATTTATATGCTAACAAGGATAGTAAATTATTTCTAATTTCTAATTTCAACAAAACGGAAGAAATTTCTCACCTCTGACAGACAACGCTTTCATGGTAGTTTCAAAGCCGTTTATGTCGAAAACTCTTTTATTTTTATTTGTCATAGTGTTGCCAAAATACAAAGAATAACAGGTTCTTTTTGTATAACTGTAACAACATGTGTTAGAACATGAAATCGGTTACCGTAATAGTCAAACAACTTCGAAAAATCATAACTATTGAGGTATGCCTTGAGATACATCAAAATACATACTTTAAAGTTAAAAGTAAATTTAGGTGCGATATATTTTGAGGAACCTCCGTATCATCCATTTGAATCTGCTGTACATGAGAACTGTACTGATCGTATTATAATTTACATCTATAACCACCAATGGTGATTTTAACCTAACAATTAATTAGATGTGGAATAAGATGATCCATTCTCTCACAAATTCTTTAATGTAAATAATATGACCGGTTTCGTGCATCAAGGGCTCAACCTCTAGCTAGAATATAAAAGTAAATACTCGCCAAGGCACTAATTTAATTATAGAAATAAAATAAAAGGAAAAAGAAACATATTAAAAAGGAGAGGCTCTATATAGTTAAACCAGTGTCCTACTCCGTTTATTCAATTTAATATTTTTAACTACTAACAACAACTTCTTACTGCTTTTATATACTGGCATTCAGATTTCTTTAAAGAATTTGTGAAAATATTGTCAATAGTAAATGGCATAGATAAACAATCAAATGCTTTAGGTTTGTTTGTTGATTATTCTGGTGCTTTTGATAGTGTAAATTGTGAGCTGTTGCTAGGGAAACTGCAATGCTATGGGGTTCGTGGAAAAGCTTTAAATATGATTTATTTCAGTATTGAGAAAAATCAAACATACATAACTACAAAGTCGTATGTTATATGAACACCACACAAACTTCTTGTTCAAAGCTTCGTCTTTAACGGCTGTTGTAAGCCTTGCTGTCCGTATTTATAAACAAATATCATTGATCAACCAATTTTTTTCTAAAATTAAATGAGAGCAAAACAGTGACGATACATTTTAAATGCTTGTAGTACCAAGTATTCCCGTTCCGCCTTGAATTATTTTATGTCGGGTCGGGTCGAGAATTCTAGATAACTCTCGGAAATTTTGACTTAGTAATTTTGACGTAGTATATTTCGACATACATATATGTAAATATAATAAATAGAAATGTTCCCTCAGCACGTCTCGCATTAACGTTAAGTATCCGAAGATTTGCATCACGTACTAGCTCCACATCCTTAGAGTAAAACCCTTGTCTATCCATGTATTTATGACCATGGTTTTTTGAGCAAAGTATTGCAACGTGCGTGGAATAAGTAGCACCCACAACACCTCCTATTCTCCATGATTTAAAAAAAGGAAATCTTCTTTTGCTCACGGGCATTCATTATACTAGTGAAACATTCTATTCACCAAATTTCACTATAGTAATTTGACGGTTTCAATCGCCGCCAATTGACACTTGTCGTATAGTAAACAGCATCAACAACCTCAAAATTACAAAATTTGTTTTAGATATCGATGTTGCCAGCTCTCAACAGATATTCGCTTTCGACCTAGATTCTGAATTAGTCGATTCATATTTTGTCGATATCGAAGAAATCAATTCGATTCGAATCGATTAAAGTTCTGAATCCCTATGCTGAACGCCTTAGTAATTCTTGTTTCATTCACGTATTCGCTATGGAATTGCATTATGAGGTTTAAGGTGAAAATAAATTCAAATTTGCAGAGCAAATTTGCCCAGTTGATTTCATCCACGAATACTAATGGCATTGTTTCTCTCTGGATTTTAAGGACCCCATAGTGGAAGTGAGCTAAGTTGGCTAATTTAGACATTGATCTATGCTGTTTTCCACAGTTTTCTTTAAATATTTCAATTTTCTTAGATGTTGTGACATTATTGCATCTAGTGATGTCTAATATTGTGTGCTCCCCCCTATCAGGTAAAAATGAGCAAATTTAATTTAATTGAATCTGTAAATATGTCTTAAATACGTGATTTATCAGAACCTTCAGAAATAGAAAAAGTCTATAACGAAGATTTTGAGAAACGTGAAGAATCCAGTAACACATTGTAATGTTTCATTTTTTATTCATAATATTTGAATTATTTCTCTACGTAGCGGTATTAGTCCCGTCATCTGTAGGTCAATTCTTGAATTACATATTGCTGTGAACTGAATGTCCAAGCATATAAGTAAAGAGAAATAAAAAATAACAAAATTAATTTAGCTAGCTCAGCAAAAATGAATTTAAAAGGGCACCAGAGGTTCTTAAATCTCAGAGTAAATTTTTTTAAAATTAATAGTGGGCTTTTGCAAACTTTACTTTTTTTAAAATCCCCAAAAACTGAAATGGCAGATGCAAAAATAAAAGAAACTGTGATTTTAAAATGATATACAATCATTAAATTTATTTTAAAAAAAAAAGAAAAAAAAACATTTGAAACAATTTACAGGATTAATAAAAACCGTGAATATAAGATTCTGGCATAAAACAAACCTGCATATGATTCTACAATTTAAAAAGGACAATGCAAATCCTTTAGCAAACAAAATGGAGGATTTGTTCCAGAAGATAAATCTCAATCTCACAAAAAATATCCACGCGGTCATGAAATTTAAACCAAACTAAATTTTTACACGTGGAGAAACAAATATAATTTAAATTGAAATTTAATTTTAACAGCACAAAGCTTCACTTCACCTTAACCGTGGTGATTAACAATACAATACAAATCAGCAAAAAGAAAACGGAAAATTTAAACTTTTTAAACTAAAAACACGAAATCTTCTAGAACATTTTACAATAATTACTGATCTAATATTCAAAATGTGTACACAATTAAACAAAACAGCAATAATTAAATAAAGAGTTCTTTGATGGATGAATTAATATCAAAATACCCGAACAAAGATTTAAAATTAAATGAAATTACCTACATGGTAGCAAACAAAAATGAAAAACATGTACTTACGGCCGCCATCATTCAAAGAACTGGGCCTCCAAGGGGATAACATAGTGCATATAACAAATTTACAATTTCGTGCGATGAACGCACAGCGCAACGCAAAGGAAAAACTAGCATATAAACTATATACAGGAGTACGCAAAATGTACAAATAAATGAAATTTACTATACACAACTGGCCAAATAAAATGATACAAACAATTTTAAGAATAGTGGAAACTCTAACATTGTTTTGACAAGGCTGATTAGGAATAAACAAAAATACACATTTAAATTTCCGAAACCCGGGGTGCCATTTCACAGCAATATGTAATTCTCGAATCACAGCGTTTGTCTTAGTAAGTTGCTGCCCGTCCAACGGGGTAGTACTCTCTCTTTCTATCAAGAAGTTCGGCGAGAATTTTTTAGAAAGGTCGATACTCGATCGGGGTTGTGAATTGTTACTGATCTCCGATAAGTCATACTTAGGAGGGAAATTAAGATTTTTTGCGTTTTTGGGACCGATTTGTTAAGAAAGACATGACAATATTTTCTTTAGGTAAGGACAATTTTGGTACAACTTTACAGAGTACGAAAGAAAAATAATAGCCATTTCAACTTCAAGGACCATTACCAAAGAGTCCAGAAACACCCAGGAAGGATTAGTACTTCCAGGATAAGCCGCCACCTAAAGTCCTGGTCCGTCGGATTTGGGACTGCGTCGACCTGTCCGTCGGGCGGACCGCCGGAACCAAGAGAAAAGTTAAGTCGGGCACGTCTTAGCCTGTGCCCCCACCATGACATGTCTTAACAGTCTACCAACAAAATATCCGGCATGCCATTGTCCTATGCCGCTCTTAACAAGATAAAAGTGCCACATAGATCTCGGTCTGGCATTAGTATGATAATGGGACCTTAGTAGTAGGATTAGTACTTCAAAAACAGTAAGGCCGTGATTATATTATTCAATTATTCTGACAAAGCATAAATATGTCACTTTCTTTGAATGTTAGCAGATCGCCAAAGCAAATCGTATTCTTACACACCGGTTAATGGGGTTTCCATTAGCAACTAACTTTGCACACAATGTTATTATGCATGAAAAATTACAGGAGCATATTAACGGAGCTCTATCTTATAATAATTATTGATTTCAAGGAAATAAAATTGATATTTTCTTTGAAAGTGAAATCAGTAGTCAAATTACTTTCCGATTAATGTTATAATTACTTCAGCATCGTGGATTTTACTTTTAAAAAGGAATTCTAAATGTGAAAATTTCAATTTAATTTCTAATTATGATCCCATCTAAAAAGAAAACTTATTTTAAAGCCAAATCAACAAATTAGAAATTTTAAAAAAATTATTAACTGGTAAAATTATTATTATTAAATTGAATAGCCTTACCATCAGTTTCTGTAGACCGTAGAATATTTTCTTTATAGTTGAATCTCTTGTTTATTTTTTATTGTTGTTTCATTATTTTATTATACGCATGTTTTTGCTTTATTTTCTTAAGAAGAACCTCCCAAAAAAGAAAACACCTACAGGACCCACCCACTGCTACGCCACTGCCTCAAGGATAGATACAATTCACAGAAACCGTGTTGGCTAACAGACAAATTAGTTAAAGTGAAACACGCACACCATACAAATAGTATGTCATACATCAATTCGAGCAATAAGTCAATTGTACCCCAAAGGCAAACAGTCTACTTAATGCAACACCAATAAAAGAAAAAAACAGAACAGAATCTTTTAAGTTCACATAAGATTAGCATGTGATCCGAAAATCTTTCAATTCATTATTGTCACATGCGTGACACATAATGTTTGTAAAGTTACATTTATAGTGGTAATTTATTTAAGAAACACTTTCAATTACGATCATATACCAAGCGTATGTGACATTGACAAATCGCAACAACTAGAGAAATGCCGAAGCATGGTATTGAATGAGAGTGCACGGAAACTACGTACGCACCAGCGTCGAGTCATCTGCGTTTTGAAACTGGTTCACCTACTTATTCGACATTCGAAGGGGGCGATATTTGGAACGGTTGGAGTGAGAGTTGTTTGGTTTTGAATACGCAAGACGAGAGATTAACATTCAAACATCTGATAGATAATTATACATTTATTTAATTATAGTTGTAGAATTGTAATAGCCGTCAAATAAACAATGTATGCTTAATTACGTGTTATTATATCAATTAAAAATAATTACTATTTAAGAGATTCAGTGACCAGGCCGGATCTTCCTCAGATCCAGAGGGAACAAACTTTCAAATGCTTAAACTCCGGATAAGTTAAAAAGCTGAAATGCTCGGACTTTTAAAGAATTTTAGGATGTTTGTCCTATATTGTAATAGCTTCCGGTAAGAGTTCATTAATGCACATAATAGAAATCATCCGGTTACAGCACGATAATAATGACAAAAGTGTTCATATATTCAGAGTGATTAATTACCTCCATAACACACTTTGGTAGAAGACACCTGACGTTATTGTAAAACCAAGAATGCCACAATCTTACAATTAGTAAAACCTATTAAGTAAATTGTATAAGGCTGGTAGTAGTGATTTTTTTTTTATTAACACACATTCAGGAGATGAACTAATGGAATGGTTAAATACGATAATGTAAATATTTTTGCAACATCAATGAATTAATATGAAAGAAAAAAATTAATTATTATTTATTAGAACAACACCTCTACCGCAAAAATAGATTTAAAATTATGCTGTCATATTACCTATCCAAAATTGACGTAGTCACCGTTGAAGCAAAGATTGAAGTGGTTCTTTGCGCTACCAAAATGGATGACCTAATCCGAAAATTAACCAGCAAGAGATTTGGTCGCTAGAAGTATGTTGGTTGTCTAACAACCATCTTCAAGTCGGTTATCTGAGGTTCTAATAGAATGATTGCACAGCTCTAAATACAGTCAATAACTGAAGCAAACAAAAGTGAGAATCGTTTAATGTCCAGGAAATAGATTATCATGGTCAAGAAGAAGAGTACTAGAAGACCTAGAACTACTGATGCTGATGGAGAAACGATAATTCCATACGTCAATGAAGTGAAGTACCTCGAGTTCAACGAAAAACTTATACGGAATTCAAAACAACCAATGAAGTTACCATCGCTTTGGCTATGTCCTTCAGCACCCGGCTGGTTTTAACAAATTAGGCTATTAGCCTACTACATTACTGCGTTATTCAAATTCGTACGTCGACGGATTGAAGATTGATAACAAATTAGAAGCCGGAATCTATGAAAAAAAAAATCAGAATTGATACTCTTGCTATAGCAAAAACACAATAATGTCCCAGGCGGAAATTGTTCAAACTCATTATTGCATCAAGGAAGTAAAAACAAACCGACCGGCAAAAGTATTTTTCCTGACAGCTAATCAACGCTGAAAGCAATTAATTTCGCGAATAGTGATTTTAAGCTGGTTTAGGCATAACTAAATAACACCCGGCTGATGGTCTAGTGGCTTGCACGCTTGGCTATCAGTCGCGGGGTCCTCGGTTCGAGTCCGACGGACTGCTCTCAGAGTGAGGTTTTCGTGGTTTTCCTCACTCCTTGGCGAATGCTAAGAGACGAACATCTTAAGTCGCTCCACGGGCGCAGGCGTAATAGATGTCCCTGTAATTGGCGAAAGCTGTTGGGGATGCCAAGGCATGGACTGTTCTCAACCAGTTGGGCATCCAAAGAGAATTAACATACACGTTAATGAAGGACACATGAAGCGGTAGATGCTTCACTTCTTTGACATTGAGGTTGCTAATCTCAACTAAAGCCCTATTATTGTTTATCAATTGTGATCGATGGTAAATAAATAAACATTACATTACATTACATTTGGCCAGACAAGGTTCGTTAAAGTTTTTTGTTGGAACTCGCGGGATCGCGAAATCACAAGTTACAAGGTCTATCTTTGAATAGATGCAGGCTAAAACTTAATAGTGTTGGTAAAAGTCACTGAGCAAAGACTGGCGAAAAAGTTCTTGAAGAAGTCATTTTACAAATACCTAATCAGAATTAGTAAATACTGTTGAAATGATAATAGAAGATTATTGATTACTTACTATAGATCACATAGGCATGTGTGTAGCATAATCCTAGCAGAGTACACCCGTTTGCTGATTCTTATTCGAAGAATCTCAGAGCAGATACCTACGTAAAGCAGTTGATATGATAGTGATATGAATATGCACCGTGACCTGCATGAAGTATTTTTTTGGAGTTACACCTTTTGTAAAGATCCTCCACATTTTTGTAATCTACCTCCTGCCACTTCTTTCTTTATTTGTTCATGATTACTTGATACTTTCCAGTCATCTCTTGTGCAGTCAACTTCTTCTATTTTTCGCACTTCTTGTTCTCCCTTCTTGTGGTCCATTCGTTCCATCCTTCTTCTATCGTTTATAGACTTCACTTCATTTTATTTGTATTTTATATAACTTGTTTTAGTTCATTTATTATAGGCTTTATTCAATTTCTGAAAACATAGCTTTGAATTTTTGCTTATGCTGTCCTGTCAATATCCATGTCAGTCAGGTATATGTAAATATAAAGTCATGTTACTGCTTTTCTATATTTTTGAATATTCTGCCTTCTTTTTATCTTTTTTCCAATATCTTCGTCCATTCTTCCACCCTGAGGCCACTAGTTTGAATTTTCTTATTATCATTTTTTTATTTGTCTTTCGACTTATTGTTTTTGAAACTTCTCTAGCTCTGTTTAATATATTTCTAGGATTTCATTTAATGTCATCTTTGGCGAATATCACCATAATATCTCAAGCAAAATTCGGACATAGCTATTTTTTCCATATTCCAGTAATCCACTTCATATAAACACGATATTAGGAACATCAAACTCCTTATAGGAAATATGCATGTGAGGCTCAAGATGGCCATACACATTTACTGTCACCAGGTCTTAATTTACAAGTAATTAGTTAACATTGATAATAATTTCTAATTAAGCGTCACTATTACTTTTATTTCGAAAAAGGAGATGGCACCCTTTTCATAACATCCCTTTTCTGTTGTAATTTCTAAAATACTTGCTTTCACAGCCATGTTTTTAATCGTCAAGCATCAACTTTTAAGAGAATACGATATACGTAACATGGTGGTTCGTCGATTTCTGCACAGCGCGGCTTTATTTCATAACGTTTAATCTCAGGTAAGTAAGTTAGATACAGGATTGACGTGCATAATCTAAACATTAGATTCAAGGGTACACTTACCTCACATCTAAACGCTACGCAATTCTTTAAAAGATCATTTACTTATCAAATAACACATCTTTACAATAGCATCGATACTTAGCTTCAAAAGAAAAACATTTCAGCATCTTTAGCAAAGGCAGAGCCTGTAACCGATATAGTCTTTAAAGTTTAATTGAAGGTTGAGTGGGTTGGCAATGGTGGTCTGATGGCCTGTGTTCCTACTGTTTTGTTTTATTTTATATATTTGTTGAACGTTTGTAATAAGCTTTTTTGCTCTTTTCCCTTAGTATTAAGGTTATTAATGGTTGAGTGGAACAGAAGATGCCGTCCAATTATTAGAAACATTCTGAACTCCGCCATGTTTCTCCATTTGTCTTTATTTCTTTTGCTTAGATTATATGTACCTAGTATAAATATTATATTATATACTATGAGATTCAAAATGATTGTCGTAATAAAAAACTGTTTTCCGGAAAAATTTATCTATACTTATTACCAATTTAATGAGCGAAGTTAGCTACATACAAATTTCATACATTAAATGAATTTTCTTGACATTTAGAGACATTGGCGTTCGTGTTGTAGTATCTTTCGATTATGTATCTTATAATTTTTTTCAAACCATTTATATTTACATCTAATATCACCAACAATAATATTTCTGAATACTGTAAGAAAATGAGGGAATTTATCTGTGGTAATTAGCTCAACAAACAGGTAAAAAATCAATATTAACATTAAGTGAAATAGTTTATTACATTTTATAATTTTATAGGCTTATCATACACTTCAGCGCAACGAGCTGTCAAAAGAAAGTTACATTTGCATTCTTATAAAGTTTCTACGGTACAGGAATTATTACCATTAGATCACGATAGGCGATTGGAATATTGTCATTGGTTTAATAACAATTTAAGGGACGATGACTTGCTAAACAAATCATTTTTCTCGGATGAAGCTTGGTTTTATCTAACAGGCTATATCAATTCACAAAACTATCGCATCTGGTCTGCAGAAAATCCACACGAATTTCGAGAAACGCAATTGCATCCCATAACAGTTGGAGTTTGGTTAGCTATGTCCAGCCAACGAATAATAGGGCCAATTTTCTTCGAGGAAACTGTAACAGCCCAACGTTACCAACAGATGTTGGAATTGTTTATTGCAGAATTACAAGAAAATGAGCTTGAAGCAGGTTATTTTCAGCACGATAATGCTCCAGCACATACTGCTCGGCAAACCTGCCAATATCTTCAACAGTTTTTTGCTGACAGGGTCGTTAGAGCACAAAGATGGCCACCAAGATCGCCTGATCTAACCCCATTACCATAGAAGAACTGAGAGATGCAGTTTTATCACTTAATAATTATACTAATTGTATGTTATAATTTAAAGTAATAAATAAATTTAGTTAAACACCAGTTAGTACTGAATTATAAAATCATAATTTAGTAAAGTTAAATTAATTACATTTCATTTTTACAAGCACAAACACCAATCCATAGTCGTTTATATAATGCGAGTTCAAATATAGGTTACGTTTCCTTATTTATGACAGATCCGTTTACTTTCTTGTGTTCCAACACTGACTTAGTTCAAACCTTCATTACAAACACGCGGCATATACCTACACCCTGTTACTATCTATAGGAGCGGAATTGACAATCTTTTTGAATCTCATAGTATATAATAATATTATAGGAGAAATAAAGTCACTATTGTTATTATAATATGTACACGATACAAGAACTATATATGATTATTTATCAAATGATTTTAATGTAAACAATATGAACTAATGGCGACGATAGTCTATATGCCTGAACAATTGCTAACTTTATTAATTATCCTTTCCAGAATACTATGGATTAACGTCAGGCATATCTGATTAAATCTATACCCCTGTCACTCAATTGCTTGGTTATATCCCAAACGGAATGAGATCCAGGCATTCTGAGGGTTTTCAATAAATCGCCAGATAAGTAAGTATATATTTTGTCGGTAATTTATGTTCCATTTGACGAAGGGTCGCATCGACATATTTTCTCGAATCTATCAGCTGTCGTTTACTCTGTCAAAGTTTGATGGGCGTCCCAATAGAGATAGATTATAATAGATCGCCCACACGAAACACGCGCGCGACCGGCCGGCGCTCGCGTAAAGTTTCCGAACGAGATTTTTAGGTTGCTAACACAACGTGTATAAAAAGGGAAGGGTGGAGGGGAGGGGGAACTTGCACTTTCTAAACACGCCGGCCGGCTATAAATCAAAGGATTTCCGTTGGAGGTTGTTAACGCGTGACCTCGGCCGCTTCAGTGTCGCAAGATGTGATTGTTGGATTACGTAGACGATGGTATAATCCTTGTCATAAAATAGAAGACGTTTATACTAATATCGGTCTAAGTTTCAAAGTAAGGCAATATTAACAAGTTTGTACACTGAAATTATGTGCTGTTACCTTATGTAATTATTATTTTCTGCAATATGCAGGTTGCTCCACGACTAACTGCAGCAATCGGTATATGAGAAACTACTCAACTGAAAAATATGGAAATTTGATAATATGCCATACAGAGTGATTCAAAAGCACCACCTTCTAGAAGGCGCTAAAGAAGCATTTTTTGACGACAGAAATGCAATCTTTTAAGTTTTTAAAACATGGTATTTAAAAATGATATAATCCGACAACATTGTGTAATTCACGCTAAGATAAAACTATACGTTAATGAACAATAAAACAGTAGCCATTAGAAATCCAAAAATTTAATGAAATTTCAAATCATAAAGCTGACACTGACGTTTGTCAATTTACAATAAATCTTCGAAATTTTATCCATCCATTCTTATACAGTTTTGTAATCTTCTACGAACACTTAAATGAGCGTTTTGTAACATTTCGGAAGTTACCGTTTCGGCGCTAATAGGGTAGACGATGCTTTTTAAGTGGCACCATAACTTTCTGTTGTAAAACTTATCTTTTACAATAACTAGAATCACATTATATAGTTCTGAATGACCTCTTATATTTCAAGGACCACAAATCGTAAAAAAAAACATATATTGACATCTTATTTATATTTTCAGAGCCAGTGGGTATTCTTTTCATCACCTCTCAGGAGTTGGTCCGGTGCTTTTGAATCACCCTGTACAATTCAATTAGAAGAGTTTAGAGTATAGTTATGCAGCGCTCTAATAAATAAGAAATTGGCAGTAAAACGTGAATTTCCTTGTTGCTAACGTGTTTTAAGTTGTCACTTACAAATAGCAACGTCTCACCTTTATTTGTAGTGCTACTGTCCTTGTTCGTAACTAATTATCTCAAATGTCATCTTTTAACATTTACCTACATTCTGATACAATTTCACTGTCCACATGATCGTTAATATATTATGAAGAAATGCTCAAACACGTCAATTATTAATTTTAAAGATACGTCTTCTGAATGAAATTGGCAATATACAGGGTGATTCATGTAAATGCAGCACAAAATAGATGGATCTTTTTTTAATTAAACACCCTGTATATATTTTTTATTTCTGCTTAATGGACTGATTTCAACGACCTTTAAAGACTTATGACTAAAATTAGCAAAAGTCAATTATTTTCAGGGGAGTTACATTCGGAAATTCTTTAAGAAGACTGTTAATTTTGTAAAAGCGCGAAAGTAAAAAAGAATACAATGCTTGTCGCCCAATTGCAGTACATACCAGGAAAGAAAGGTACTCGAAAAGTTTTACACACACTTGTAAATCTTTTTCACCTAGCATTTCGAGAAAAAAATATTTTTTCAATACTTCGAACTGGCTGGAAAACTACGGTTTTCCTGCCTAGACAGGTAAAAAATTCACCACTATACATTCGACATGAGAGATGAGTAATAAATTGTCATTAAGCTATTGCGGAACCTAATTAAGATGAATTGGTATCTCCATTGCACTTGTTATTCTCTCCATAAAGGCGGTGATAAGGATGATAATAATTATCGCCCAATTGCACTACTCCCAGATTTATCCAAAATTATTGAAAGATTAATAAAAAAACAGCTAACAGCTTTTCTTAAAAAAATCAAAATCATCACGCCTACACAGTTTGGCTCCTTGTCCAAATCAAGCACAGCTGATGCCCTGCTCTCGATCTTCAATGAAATCTTTACTAATATTAATAACAAACACCTTACAGCAACTGTGTTCTCGGACTTTTCTAAAACCTTTAACCGTGTCAGTCATGACATCCTAATAAAAAAAAATATTTTACTATGGGATTCGTTGTAGTCCTCTGGAATGGTTCAAATCCTGCCTATTCAATAGGAAACAGATCGCGAAAGCAAATAGTTCTTCCTCATCGTGTGTGGGAATTGACTCTGACGTTCCTCAAGGCTCAGTGCTTGGTCCAATACTTTTCCTGCTTTTTATCAATGACATCACTAATTTAAAGATCAGCGGGCAATCATGTCTCTTCGTAGACGACACTAGCATCTCCTGAAGCAGCCCAAACAGAGTAGACCTGCAATCGGTTGTATCTAGGGACTTAACCATCGTCAAAAAGTGGTGCAATTCCAACTGCCTATGCTATAACAAAGAAAAAAAACGGTGATTCTATCTTATAAGGGTGGACTGCTGCAATCATGAGTTTTCGAAAATGAGACTGTGGAATATAGTTCGATCTGTCAGATTACTGGGTCTTATCGTTGATGACACTCTTCGATGGTCTCTCCATATCGACTCCCTCACAAAAAGAAAATGTCTTCTGCGTACTTTGCTCGGATCACTTACTTTGAGCTTTCTGAATCCCATCTTCGCTACGCTCTCCCCTTTTGGGGCACTTGTTATTTATACAATTTTAATACCATTTTTAAATTGCAAATAGGGCAATTCACTATATATTTCGACTTCGGAGCAGATTGTGCTATTTATCCTTGAATCCGTCTCCCTAATTCGTAAACATCTTTCCGATCTACCCAAACAACATCGCCATAGCTACGTTACAAGACGCTTGCATCACGATCTACCTGTACCCAGTACAGCGTTAACTAAAAACTCAATCATCTATAATGCAATCAAGCTATACACCATCTCCCAGTCCAGCTTAAATCAATACCAACCTATGTCAATTTTCGCAGGCATGTAAAATCATACCCCTTTACGCAGTTAGCGATTTTTTTGAGAATGGTAAAATTTGAAATTACATTCAAATTCTTTTTTTTTAATTTTTGTTTTCTCTTTCGTGCAGCGCAATCCTCTGGCTTAATTTTTTTTTTTTCTTTTACTTTAACAGCTTTGTGTATCCAACATTATGTATTCCTTGTCTGTTGTACCTGTATTTTTAATGTAATCTATACTTAGCTTTGTCCAGATTTTTTTCATGACAATAAAGCACATTATTATTATTATTCATAAATAGATATTAAACCGGAAAGAAAATTACAGAAAAAAGCAATTCAAACTTTCTTTTCTATTTTCAATTCGAAGTTAAGATTTTTCGGCCCAAAAATTAGTGTGTATAACACGGCCAGAAATTTTTTGCGAGTATTCGTACTTGTGGGCCTCGTCTAATCGGCTCACAAACCGTACTCATACTTATTCGCAAAACTGTAGTTTCTACCCTACTGATGCAAATAACTGTTCTTATACGAATCTTTATTGCCGTTTGCATCTAAATAAAAATATCCAAGCAATGAAACAATAAAAAAAAGGTCAATATGACATTATCGTTTACAGAGACAGGAACATTTTAGTAAATTATCTCTTTTTAAAAGACATTCGGTCCTTAATAAACAATGTGATATTTAACAAAAAGTCATCGTATAGAAATTTTGATGATGATCGGTTACGGAGATTAGTATAGAAGTCACGTGGCAGTTGCTAATATCTTTAAGCAGAAGTATCCTGAATTGCCCAATATTTCGCAAGGAACCGTTTCCAAAATTCTTTCACATTTTAGAGAACTTGGACATGCCCGCCCGATAAAAAGAAAACCCCCTTCTGTGGAAGACGATGTGAAAGGAGACATTTTATTAAGTTTTGCAGAGGGTCCAACATCAAGTTCACGCGAAATAACTCGAGAAAATAGCGTTAACCATCCAACAAAAATTCCATTCCTATAAGATGATATTTCTACATGAATTAACCGAAAACGATCCAAACCGTAGAATACAGTTCTAATGAATAAACAGAAGAGAAATGAGTTAACCCTTGATTCTATCCTTTTTTCGGATGAATCAATTTTCATGTTGTGCGGAAAAGTAAATCGTCAGAATTGTAGGTATTGGTCAGCACAGAATCTTCATTGGTTGCGTGAGACACACACGCAATATCCCCAAAAGATGAACGTCTGGTGATAAAATATTTGGATCTCATTAGAAATGATGTTGTTCCTATTCTGGCAAATTTATACCCCACTGTGATAGATCCGACCTTACCAACTAAGAATGTTTGGTTTCAGCAAGATTGGACAACATCCCTTTTTGCTGTATTTGTAAGAAACTATTTAAATGAGACCTTTCCTAACAAATGGGTAAGTCAAAGAGGTGCGACTGAGTGGCCAACAGATTACCAGATCTTTGAATTTTTGGATTTTTAATGGGGAATCTAAAAAAAATGAAGTGTATGCAACAAAGCCAAACAACACTGACCCAATAAAAACATAAACGTTAAGAAAACGTTGTTCTTAACGGTAACCGAACGTTTCGTAACGTTTATAAACAACGTCGAAGCGACATATCTATGTCCCGACAAAATACGTTGACAAAAAGTTACTTATTAAGCGTTATTTCACGTCATATGCTAATGTTATTTTAATTTTTAATAGAAAATATCGTTAAATAGAAACGTTTAGCACAAGCTGTATTTTAACGTTTAATAAACCACCTCCGTAAAACGTAAAAAATCGGTTTACAGGTAACGTAACCTCAACGTTAACCCTTTGTTAGTGTGGTGGAGTATGCCATACCCCAGTATGTTTGCCTACATACTGGGGTATGGCAACTACACCACACTAACGAAGGGTTAATGAAAATTCTATATCAAACCTTTATAACCACGTAGTAGTAACGTCACATCTGCGTAATTTAGTGAGGTGCCGAATGTATGAAAATCAACAGTATGTGGTGATAACGAAAAATTGGTTATAGATTAAAAGTCATAATGTCCAATACTAAATTAAATTTTATTTTAATTACATCATTCAATGATCACATCATAGTATTGAACTCATGATAAGCTCTTCAATGAAACATAATGCTTCTTCAGAAAAACTAAAATTTAATTACCTATAAATATAATACAATGCACATCCAGGTCTTCTACCTAAACAGTCCATTGGGGCGTATATTTCAACCAGTCCTTCACTGCACTTTCTGCTGTATGTATATTGTTTAATTGTACTTTAAATGGAAGACTCAAACAACAGGTATCATAAGTAACACCAAGGATACAGGCTGTAAATTTTAGGGAATATATATAAGTTAATGTTACTTTGATTGGTTTCCTAGATTTTTGTATTACAAACGAATGAAAGTATTTAATACTCACTGTATATTGTTACTACAGTTCCCATATTATCTCTGGTTCCCGTTTTGTGAAAACTAAGTGTTCCTTCCCTTCCAGTTATGCTTCACTGCAACGACGTCATGTAACAGTAATTAGAATAATTTCTTTTACACAAGAATCCAGATTTTAGAACCATCAGCATTCGCTAACCTATATATTTGAAAATAAAGTAAGAAGGTGGTGTATACTAAGAAACCAGGTTCCTCAAGAACAAATTTAGAATATAGTTAAATTTTCTGACATTAGTGTTCTTATTTTAAGATGGCTACTATGCTGTTTTGCCAATTGTGTATATGCATATACATAATTATACGTGCAATGTGCGTCGTATATGCAAATATAACCAGGATAGACTAATTGATGGGTACTAGCTACTCACCGTTTAGTTAATACACTGATTGTTGCGTATCACATATTAATATAAAACTTTGTTATAAAGATAAAGAAAAGTTCTAACACTAGACTAGCGTAGTAGACATGTAACTGCAAGCAACTGCAAGTGCACCGTGCACGTTGCAGATGCGCAACAGAGGTGGAAGAGTTTATTTGAAATGGGGGAGGATGATACATTCATCAGTAGTGCAGTTTTAATACAATAATTGTGTTACCTATTGTTAAATACATTTTGCATTCATTCATGCAAAAGCACATCTTAAAACAACAAATTTAACACCATTTTATTTTAACTATACTTATACTTATGCGTTGGATTGCAGTTAATAGTTTTTCATATTTCAACGTTGCTTTTACGTAGAGTAAATGGTGAAACTACGTTTTATTTTAGTTGTACTTGAAATATGCGTTACGTTTCAGTTAATAATTTTTCATTTTTCAACGTTGTCTTTCAAACGTCTTTCAACGAGTAAACGGTGAAACTACAACTTCATATTTTAATTATATCTAAACTATGCGTTACATTTCAGCCACTAATTTTTCATTTTTCAAACGTTGTCTTTCACGCAGAGTAAACGGTGTAACTAAACGTTTTATTTTAGTTATATTTAAACTATGCGGTACATTTCAGTTAATAATTTTTCATATTTCCACGTTGTTTTTTAACGTAAAATAAGCAGTGAAACTATAACGTTTTATTTTGTTATATTTAAACTATGGATTACATTTTCAGTTAATATTTCTCATATTGTAACGTTGTTTTATAACCTAAAATAAACGATGCAACTACAACGTGTTATTTAGTTAAATTTAAACTATCCGTTACATTTTTAGTTAATATAACGTTTCTTCAATGTATAGTTAAAAATTGGTTATATAATAAACGTGTTACTTATAACCATTAACGTTGTTTCAACCAATACAACGTTAAATTCACGTAAATGTAACCAACTTGTTCTCACTGGGGATGATCTCAAACAAAAAATACAATAAGATTTTAGGTTATTGCCAATAAGTAAATAGACAACATTTCGAACATTTAATACGTTAAACTGTAACAGTAATTTTAATAAAATTTTTCATAATCTCATGGCCTTAATGCCTGTAATTAATATAATCAACCACCTAGGTCGTAAGTGTTATAGGTCGTTGAAATCAGTTCATTAAGGAGACTTCAAAAATCAGGATTTTCAATTTAAAAAAAAAGATCATCTACTTTGTGTTACACTTACATGAATCACTTTGTATTAGTGATGTAACGAATACGTGATTCTACACATTCGCGAATGCGAATATGTGCACTAGACATTCGCGAATGCGAATACCAGTGCGAATATTAACTTTTCTACTTTACTAGCGCCTATCTATTCAATTTACAACTATACGAACACTTGCATTAAGCGCTTATGCGCACACGCAGAGAATTAAATTTCTTCATCACCGCAGCGAAACTAGCCAGGTATGACCGAATCGTTTCAACTTTTTACGTCTTATTCTTGTCAATTCAGGTTTAGTTTTGAGATTATTGATGGTTATTCTAATGTAAACTGCAAATTTTTGCTCAAAAGGTTGTTTTAGAATCTCAGTGAATTTAAATATTTTCTAAATTGTCCGTTTTAACAGGTGACTTTTTTATTCGCAATATTCACATATTTATTGCGAATGCGAATATTCAAAAACATGCGAATATTCGCGAATGCGAATGCGAATGCTAACATTCGTTACATGACTACTTTGTATATTCCAAATTTCATTCAGAAGGCGTATCTTTAAAATTAAAAATTGACGTGTTTGAGCATTTTGCTCTAAAACTCTACGATAACATGAAAAAGCATTTGATTCCATAAGTGGTTATACACTGTCTATTTTCGTGTGCGACTGTACGAATAAAAAAAAATCGATAATATATCGTCGAAATCTCACAACTATTTGCGAAGGTGTCGTTGAACACTCTCCTCACGCTACTCTTGCGGACTCCAGTTACCAGTTTCTCGGTTCACCGAAGACCAAGAGAAGGAATTTCACATATAGCGTTTGGTTCTTGTTGATTTTGTGCCATTAGTGAATTAAGTGAAAGACGGCGAGCAAGTCACGCTACCCACAACAAGTACAATAATATTTTCAAAAAAACAAATACAGTTCGTAAGCTAACACGGCTTGATTGCGAGCTTGGGGAACGCGTGAACGCGGTGTGTCGGTGTGTGACGATTTCTTCCCGTGGAGCTCCGCAACATGGCGATCGGCTATTCCACTTTCTTTTGTTTCGTTCTCGGTAAGTTTCGCGGTAGAAGTTATACCTTTTAACACATGTGTCATTAATTAATATGCAAACAGGTTTATCCACGTTCCTAATTGGTGTTTCCGTAAATAATTGGCATACAACTTAAGCTTGCATCCTCAGTTTAGAAATATATTTAATGCTTAATATGCTACAATAATGAACTCTAAGATCAATAACTACTTGTATATATTTTGAAACTTGTTGAAGATTTGAAGAACGTATTCCGGTCAAATAGATCTACCACATCTAACCATTTACTTTTACATTATCTATCGCTGTACGTTGCTTAGATAGCAGTTTAACAGCTAGCTACATTCAAAATGTTAAAATTTTGAATTCAAACTGAACAAAGCTGTTAATGGTTCATCAAAATTAGAAACATCTCAAATATTTTATGAAGTATTTTAGAAGTATTGATTCCCCAATTGGTGAAAATGAGATTTTTACTCTTTTTTGTGTTATTTTTATTATCATTTGAATGTATTGTTTATTTATTAACAAACTCTTTTTAATCGTTTATATGGAAATGTTACTCAAATAGTTCTTTAAAGTATTAATACCCATATTATTTTTACAATTGTATAATATGTATATAATCTAAGGGTGATTTTGATATAAATTCGCCCATTTTTTTTAATGATCTTCATACGTTTTTGTTCTATTATCATTTTCTACGCAAGAAAATTAATAATCGTGATTCTCAATTAAATACTTAGGAGTTTTTCTCGAGTCTAAAATGGGCTGGGAAGCGCATACTGATTACATTGCAAATAAACTTGCAAAAACATTATTCCTATTAAGAAGTTTGTCAACGTCGGTATCAGAAAGTGTCTTAAAAGCTGCTTATTTTTCTCTTTTTCACACAGTTACGTCATATGTCATTTTGCTATGGGGTTATAGCTATCCGAGTCTTAGAATTTTTGGGCTGCAAAGAAAAGCTGTGCTGGTCCCTAAGTAATTTATCATTTCGTGCTGACTGGCGAGAAGCATTTACAAGATTAAAAATTTTAACTTTTCCATGCCAGTTTATGTTGGAATGACTTATGTACGTTAAAAAAAATATAATTTGTTATTCTACTAATGCTGCATTTCACGGCTATAACACAAGAAACAAAAATAATTTAAGCATTAAGTATACACGTCTCAGTTCCACACAAATGAAGTCTTTCCATCAAGGCATAAAGTTTCACAATGTCCTCCCACAAAATATTAGAGATCTAAGCAGAAAGTCATTCGAATGTTCTATAAATTAAAAAAAATATTAATTCATCAAGCTTTTTATACAAGTGAGTAGTATTTTCAACACTTTTTGTAGTTGCACCTCCGCACTTGGTGCTCACTTTGATTTTATTGTTACCGTATTTATTATATTATATATATTATTAAATAACTTAAATTAAAATTATTAAATTAGACTTATGACTTATGTAAATACTTTTGTATAGTCAGCACCAATAAATTATATTTATTTATTTATTTATTTATTCAAAAGTATAAAACGTTTCCCAATAGTCAACGTTATCCCTTGAAGGACTGATAGACTAGCTTGTAGCTAGCCAGAATAACTAAATATGATCTCAGTAAAACTCAGTAAATCTTACTTTTCGAGATGATACTCCTTTTATGAATTTCGAGGAAATCGACTGCTCACTTGAGCTTTTGAGTTTGATATTTTAGGATTCTAATTCTTAAATGCACCTCTGAATAACCGCGCTATGGATAGCTTAATCTAAAATAAAACTAATAGTTCTTATATCTAAACAAGAAAGAAAACATTTTACCCAGATTCACGAGGTATTATTATTTTATTAACTAACCTCGATTCTTTAATACTGCAAAAAAAAATAGAGCACTAACATGGCAAGTTATTTTGAAATAATGTTATTTACTGAAGAGTTTTTGAGTAGTATATTTGCCATGTGTTACTCTAGAAAAAAAAAGACGTTGATTTGTTACTGCAAAAAGATCAACTTGTGAAATTATTGGAATAACAACTTGCAGAAAAGCTATTCGCCATGAGTTAGAGTGAAAACTCAAGCGAGCAGTCGATTTTCGTGAAATTCATGAAAGGGGCATTATTGAGAAAACTAAAACATTTTTATTGAGATCATAGTTATTTAGTTATTCCCGCTAGTTATAAATTAGTCCAGCAGTCCTTCAAAGGATAACGTTCACTTTTGGGACACGCTGTATAAAAGTTATTAAGCAAATTTCCTTTTAATGTAACTTGTATATTTGTTAAAAGGGCTATCACTTATTTGTTTTAAATACTGTTTTCTTGGGAATAAGGGGCGGAGTGTTTTCAAAGAAATATTTTGTTCTGAAAAAATTAAATAACATTTTGTTAGTCTTCAGTTAGTCATTTTAGTTTGAATCTATTCGCCGAAAAGAGTCTAATTAGTTTATGCAACTTCTACATTTCGAATTAAAATTTTCATTTAGGCAAAATATGATAGATGATTTTCCATCTTAAACTCTCATTCATTTATTCTTCCAAATAAATTATTGTTTCTAATAATCCTTATTTCGTAATTGCTAATGTGTCGTCTCCCCGTTGCTATACATTGCACATTTTTGTCCTGCATTCGTCTATGATCGGCTGACTATACTTGTATCTCCCACACGGTATATAAAAATGGTAGGTATTGTTTCTCACAAACGAAATTTTACCGCTTTTTTTTTAAATCAACAGAAAATCCCATAAATGTTATATTCATAGATAAATAACTTGTTGCTCCAGTCGATTATTTCTGTAATCATGCAAAATTTAATATTATGATGTGTTTATAACTCAATCCACAGACTAACTTCCTAAAATTGGTGGTATGATATTCCTGATTACATTTACTCTAGCCTCCATCAGAATGGATTGATTTACGGACATGATTTTCAAATTTTTAAAACAATGAAATTAGAGTTTGTAACAATGTTGGTGGAGGAGACGGCCTGCATGGCTAAAATTTTTTTTGCAACACCAGGAAGGGAAATAAGTTTCGTGTAAACTGACAAATTGACGTTTTTTTAATAATTCATTAAAAAAAACTTGCGGTATTTCAGCGTGGGTTGGCTGGTGTTCATTATTTCGGAAAGTGATAGGTTTGTTCGTTTCGGCACTAGCGTCACGCAGCCGTAAGCATTTCTGTTCCATTTGATGGAAAAACGAACAGCAATCAGAAAATCTAAAGCTGAAGTCAATCCGGCGTTTTACGGTCACAGCTTGCGTTGAAAAACTTTATGCGGCGTCATGCGGTTAGATTTTCGCTTTGCGACGCGGAGTGCCAAAACGAACAAACCTAATGTATAGGTATACTGTAAAAAAAAGACATGAAAAATAAACCACTGACACTCAACGATTTACAGTTCTTCAAAAATATATTTTTACTTTTAAAAACTAATTCTATGCCATTTTGGTTTAACGCTAATAATTTCCTCTCCGATGTCAAATAACCGTTACATCATAACCTATTAGTAATTAAAACAACCACGGGAAACGATTATTTATAATTATGTAATTTGTGTAATTTTAATTAGTCACCTCTAGGCAGTTGTTCGCAATCAGTACAGCATATACTCACACAGATACGAGGCAGCTACACAAAAGCCTGTTCGTATGCGTTCGCTAATAATTTTTACACTTCCACAACTTCATAGTGGGGGAACAGCGCATGCATTGTATACATGCCTCTGTAGACACATATGTACTTATGCCGAGATACCACTACTTCATTAACACCGAATAGAAATTTGTATTCATTAAGGCCTGATGACTAATTAGTACGGTAACACAGGTGTTTTTGTCATTCAGATTAACGTTGGTTGTGTAGGGATTTCGTAGAGTTTGTCAGGTGAAGCATGACATGCGTAAACAGCAATGAAGTAATTTATTAGTTATCTACCTTTTATTTAAATGATTTAGCATTTATTATGAATACCCTTGTGGATTAGTAACAATTAGGTAATGTTAAAGAAGAATGTATTCACTGTTAGACCCATGCTGGTATGTAATCATTCGCTCCTATTGTCTAATAGCTGATACTTCATATACATCACTATACCTCAGGACTTTCACTCAGTAAACGAAATGCCGTTTTTTAAGATTTGTATCCACCTTAAAAACGTATTAATTTGTATTTTTTTGTGATTGAACACATTTTTTATTGTTTAGTCCACTATAATAGTGAAAAAATAGTGTGATTATCAGTGTGAGTTGAAAACACCAAAATCAGGTCAGTGCACCTTATCGGAGCGATTGGTGCATCATTGCAGGCCAATATTCTCCAAGTAATCTGGGAGTTTTGATTATTTCTTAGTCTTTTGGTCTGACATAAAAATAAAATTTAAAAGTATAAACTGTATTTCGCTTCATTTTAAAAACTTTTCTCAAGTTGCTTTTGTTTAAATAACAAATTTTAAAAATGACATGAAAGTATTTGTAAATACATTTTGTGTTTGATATTTATAAGATCAGTATTGTTTTTGTTTCAATTTGGTTTATTTTCGGCATAAGCCTTTTACATAAGGATTTTTTTTATATTTTGTAATTCTTTGATTATCTTTTATATTTTTTGTGGATTTATTATAAAAAAAGGGAAGTTGTTTGCTTGAATATTTTATTGATAAGGTAATTGGATGTAATTATTTTATTTTAATTTAAAGCAACATCTTTTGTTTTATTAATAACATCATCAATATCAATACAATATTTAAACAAATGACTTTTGTATATTGAAAGAATATTGTATCTGAAAATGTATATGAAAAAAAAACTTAAGGTCCTTACATTTCCCAAAAAGTTTTTAATTTCTTTTAAGATCACATGTTTCCGCTTTGGCACACCATCTTCAGATCTCAAAAACGTCGAAATGGTAATTTAAAATTAAAAAGTCAAAAAAGAGTTTAAAGTAAAACACGGTGAACAAGTCAGTCTTGGTTCTATATTCGTTGACATTATGGCTCACTTTTAACTGCTGTTTCGTTTTGATAGTCTCTTTTGTTTACGATGTTTTAATTTGAATGTCTATATTTTGCCTTTTTAATTTTAAATTTAGATTTCGACATTTTTAAGATCTGAAGATGGCGTGCTAAAGCCGAAACATGCAGTCTTAAAATTTATTAAAAACTTTTCAGTGAATATAAGGGCGTTTTTCTTCATATACACTTATAAATAACTTTTGAATATCGTCCTTGCATTGCTTGGTGAAAATAAAGATTTGCTCAAAAGAAAAGTTATTTATGGTTTAATATAATAGAATATGATTATTGTGCTTGGAGAATGTCATCAACATTATTTATTGACTTCTTGAGTTTATGCTCAAAGGTTTCATGAAAGAAATCATCCTAAATCAGTTTTTGAGATACAATTCAGTAAAGTTTAAGAAAAGTGGAAGTGTTATAAAAAACACAAGAAAAAAAAACACTATAGCAAAAACAGACTTTGCAGGCTAAAATGACATACTAAAATGAATTATCTGACATATCCAAATACCATAAACGGCCTGATACATTGTAGTCCAAGAGCTAGTGTCAAAAATGTGCAAGAATTTACGAAAGGCTGATATTCTCAAATCGAGTTGTACTTTAGTTTTAGAGTGCCACCGTAGAGTCAGCACTGCAACGGCCTGAACACCTAGCTTTGGGACGCTCGCAAAGATGACAAATTAATTAACATCTCCAAACGATTTTCTCAAACTCAAAATTTGTAAATGATTAGTGAATGTAGTATAGGACACGAATCCAACAGTCAGACAGCAAAATAAAGGGACGCGTGACGTCAGCGCTACAGTATACATGTCAAAAAGAATGACGTCAGCGCAACTAATTTCTCAAGGCTGAAATTTTTCCGTTATTTTACACCTGCATAGAATGTAAATTGCTCCACATATATAGTCATACTGCAAAATTGGAAAATAAATGCAAAAGTGTTCAAAAGAAGTAGCAAAATCATTTAATGTTGAAAATCGCGTGCTTGACGCTGCCGTCAAAAACATTTTTGATAGTAGCCGCCCGACTATTAGAACTTTTATTTAAAAAACACCAAATGGTGCCAACAACGATTTTTTGGCATATTCTATAAAAACGCCAGGATTTAAGCTTAAGCTATAAATAGTAATTAAAAAGTACATTAGATGGTAAGTTAAAAATATGGCCTTGTATTTAGATTAATCCAATGATAGCCACTCAAAAGTTGTCATTTGATTAGCTTTACTTTTTGTACATCCTGTATAACATAACAAGTTAAAACATGGTCTATTGCCGCACTTCACTGTAAATTTCGCTTACATAGCTTAAATACTTCTTAAGTATTTCAAACATGAAGATTAGGTTAGATTTCACAAAATTCAAATTATTTAAAAAACCTTAAGGTTTCGGTATAAACTTATCAGAGCAGACACTTATTTTGGTTGGAGAATCCAAAAATGCAATAATATACAGGGGGTTCCATTAAAAAAAACACACAACCTTGATCATGGTTTTGAAACACCCTGTGTACTGTGAAAATAATTTTAAAAGATAGCCATAATAGCCATATATCCCAAAAACGAAACTTTTTAAATGTCAAGTATTTTGGCCACAATATTCTGCGCCATAGAGCGTGAAGAACCCTTTGTGCATATATACAAATGTAACTTAAAAAAGGTTTTTTAATTATTAAATCAAAATATTATCATCGTTTATACATTTCTATTTTATTGTTACATAAAACCAAAACACCAAGCAATTAAGTATCAAAATGTTTGCATTTCTCGTAAAAAGGAGATCTTTTAGCATAATCTGGGTATATGTTGAATTGAATCCTTATTTGTTTAATAAAACGCTCACAACGCTTTGTTAATCGAAGTTATATATTATTATTGCTCAAATAAACTCAGTGGATGTATTCAATTAATAAAATAGAAATTACAAGATAATAATAATGATTACCTCAACCATGTTTTTTTGTTATTGTTAAGCTAACTATAATTTTGATCAACTCAACAAAATTTGCTTTGTTAATTCAGCATAATGAGTAATAAAGACTCCTTGGCGACTAATAAAATAATTCAACGTTAACTCGACGATCATTAATGAACATTCGGCTTCCCTTTTCGTATCAGTGGAATTCCTTAGCGCCGTTTTGCACTGTGATACCTTTAAAAAAATAGCCAAATATAGAATATGCCTATATGCATTGATAACACACATCAGCCACCATGAATATACCCCATACCATAACCCTGACTTGAAAGAGCGCTTCCTCTTCGAGCCTGTTTCAATGAAATTGTGTTCTATATGTTAGTGTTAGAGGATATTACACTGCAAATGTTCTTTGTCAAATACCTTTTATCAAAGAGCTTGTATATGATAAAAGCTAGTGCCAAACCAAAAAGAAGTGAGAAAGAATCGGAAAGTTCATTAGAGAATATTTTGCTTTTCTTTAGATTTCCCTCATTATTTTAAATATAATTTTTACGTCGTTCCTCAATCAATCAAAATAAGATAACGAACTAACGCGATAAAATAAAAAAAGAAAATATATTGTTAGTGCCATTTCTTAAAACTTAAAACATCATTCTACCGTAATATTAACGTTTCTCATTGTACTGTGTGGTATATTCAGCTTGTTTAACTTCCTAAACCCAGTTTGACATACAACGCATAACCTAAAACTGTCATTCCTGTTACGCTGTATAATTGAAAACTATTATCGCTGAAACAAACCAGATAACGCCACATCCACGTATAATACGCCTACATATAGGTACGTATGTACTACATGCACATCCTTTGAAAGCCCATTTATCCACAGTAAATACTTTTAATTTAAAATATACAGGATAACAACAGCTGGACGTCCACGCGTAAATTCAGGTGAATTTTAACTTTCCGCTCAGGACAAACATACGAACATTCATCCCTAGATTATAACATACATATGCATATCGCACATATTTTCCGTTGGCGCACCAGCCATAGGTATGTCGCATTCACTGACCGTACAGACATAATATCCCACATACTGGCAAGCGGTTCTGCCGCCTGACTCTTTGTTGTCGTTTCCGATCCGTGACGCAAGGAACATTGTACCGAAAACGACTGCTAGCACTCATCCGGGAAACAAAAGATAGCGAATTTTGTAATATGCAATTATATCAGGTTGGAAAGGCGAAACGACGTTTAATGAATTCCCAGCTTCACGACAACAATTTTCTTATTATTTCAATGAAAATGTATTCTTCATTTTTTTTTGTCAAAATGGATTCTACATGATTTACTAGAGAATATGTACCTACTCTCTTGGAGCAGTTTAGGACATGATAATGCACCAAGCTGGACAAATATCACCTTATATATTTATTTATACTGACCTTGTAATAAAAGAAAATGAATAGAAAGCTACATTAAGTTGATGAATGTGTATTTACTTCTTAGCTCCTTCATTGAATTAATTTTATGGTGACAGTCATAACAAACAATTACACTATACAGGTATCCACCATTAGAATTTTTATATTCCATTCCAATCAACCTTCACAGTACAAAGCTTATGGGAGATATGTGCACACTTGTCAAATCTTTTTGTGTATGAAATTTATATTTATAAAGTTTAATCCTCTAATGTTTCACCGCAAATGCTAGTTTGAAAAATGTGGTGAACCTTAAAGAACATAACCTATACTGAAGACACTTCAAATCAACGCATATGCATTAACTAGTTTTACTACTTTCGGTGTTTATAAAATACCATGTGATTCAAAATGATTGTTGTAAGAAAAAAACTGTTTTCCCGAAAAATTTATCTATACTTATTACCAATTTAATGAGCGAAGTTAGCTACATACAAATTTCATACATTAAATGAATTTTCTTGTTATTTAGCGACATTGGCGTGCGTGTTGTAGTATCTATCGATTATTTATCTCATAATTTTCTTCAAATCGTTTATATTTACATCTAATATCACCAACAATAATATTTCTGAATACTTTAAGAAAGAACGCGAATTTATCTGTGGAACTAGCTCAACAAACAGGTAAAAAATCAATATTAACATTAAGTGAAATAGTTTATTACATTTTATAATTTTATAGGCTTATCATACACTTCAGCACAATGAGCTGTCAAAAGAAAGTTACATTTTCATCCCTATAAAGTTTCTACGGTACAGGAGTTATTACCATTAGATCACGATAGGCGATTGGAATATTGTCATTGGTTTAATAACAATTTAAGGGACGATGACTTGCTAAACAAATCATTTTTCTCGGATGAAGCTTGGTTTTATCTAACAGACTATATCAATTTACAAAACTATTGTATCTGGTCTGCAGAAAATCCACACGAATTTCGAGAAACGCAATTGCATCCCGTAAAAGTTGGAGTTTGATTAGCTATGTCCAGGCAACGAATAATAGGGCCAATTTTCTTCGAGGAAACTGTAACAGCCCAACGTTACCAACAGATGTTGGAATTGTTTATTGCAGAGTTACAAGAAAATGAGCTTGAAGCAGGTTATTTTCAGCAACATAATGCTCCAGCACATACTGCTCGACAAACCTGTCAATATCTTCAACAGTTTTTTTGCTGAAAGGGTCGTTAGAACACAAAGATGGCCACCAAGATCGCCTGATCTAACCCGCTTAGATTACTTCATGTTTGGCTATCTAAAAAATAGGATCTATAGAAACCGCATACATACCATAGAAGAACTGAGAAATGCAGTTTTGTCACTTAATAATTATACTAATTGTATGTTATAATTTAAAGTAATAAATAAATTTAGTTAAACACCAGTTAGTACTGAATTGTAAAATCATAACTTAGTAAAGTTAAATTAATTACATTTCATTTTTACAAGCAGAAACACCAATCCATAGTCGTTTTATATAATGCGAGTTCAAATATAGGTTACGTTTTCCTTATTTATGACAGATGCGTTTACTTTCTTATGTTCCAACACTGACTTGGTTCAAACCTTCATTACAAACACGCATCATATACCTACACCCTGTTACTATCTATAGGAGCGGAATTGACAATCATTTTGAATCTCTGTGTATTGGCATTAGTGGCGGTTTCTTCTATGGTTCGCAGATTTACACAACCACCAAAAATTATAATTATAATTGTTAGGGATAGGAAAGTGTAGCTGCTAAAGGTTGGCAGCGCAGATTTAAAAGTCAGTTGGTAGCGAGAAGGCGGGAGAGTGGATGACAGTCAGTAAAAGGAACGAGATTGAAGTGTTTGTTTTTAAGATATTTTAATGTAAAACTTAGACGAAATAAAGAGGTGTTAACATAATTATAATAGAAAAAAATATTTGTTTTGGAAATTGAAAGAAATTGTAATTCTTTATTTTTAAAATTAAGGAGATTGCGTTACGTTATACAAGTTATTTTAATAAGTATATATTTGTGTCCAAAAGGTGTTTCTGTTCTTTTAATTTTCAATAATAATGAATTCAGTGCAGAGTTTAATAACGAATCCTTTCGATAAACGAACGTTTGTCGACAAAATTAAAACAAAACAGCAGAGCTTGACAGACAAACAATCGATTTCCAGTAAAACCAAACTTTTAATAGTCTATTTAATCCGTATATTTGTAATAAACATTTGTGGATTTGTGACTGTAACATAAAAACGCGCTCTATTGGTTTTTCCTTGTATATTATTTAAAGGTGAAGAATTATAGACGAAAACGGATTTGATAAATCGTTTAAAGCCACAAAGGCATATGAAAAATGTAGTCCAATTTTTTTTCTTTTTAGAAATGTTAATATTGTCGTCCATGTAAATAGTGCATATCGAGAAATATAGCATTGCGAAACGAGAAATTGAAGCGCAATAGGTATGTATTGAACATTACAATTAATAGTGGCAATTAATCTGTGCATATTTGTAACGTCTGTAAGATTATCTGTGAGGCTGTACAGCATGTATTATGGATGCTTGCAAACCTACAGATAACTTTACAGACGTTACAGATATACAAACAAGATCTCATCATAATTATGTGCTTTCGAACTTGCGTTCAAAGTAGACGATAAAAAGCTACTGTTTTCAAAGGAACAGCCTCAGCTGATTTTCCTGAAAATGCCTTTCAGGAAACAATGAACTCCTACTACTACTTTGATGAACGGAGATTCCGCAATAAACTAAGCGTAATTTATAAAACGGAGATTTTAAATCTATTCCAGGTTTACTCTCACATTATGACATATGTAATTTCTTTTGAGAAGCTTTTAAAAATCTAATAACAATTCCGATGACACATTTGCTGAAGCAGAACGATTTTTCTACTTTCAAAAGGATAAAAACTCTCTTAAGAAACATTTGTGATGCTTACTCAAGAAATATATTTTGTCAACAGTAATTCAAATTTGCTATTACCAAAGATCGTCACATGGATTTTCTATTTCAATAAAATCAGTATATTAGTGAGTTATAAAAGTCTTTTTCTAATTTGTTCACAGCAAAATAAAAACATATATCACCATAGGTAGTAAGTAAAAGGTATTAGTATTCACAAAATTTGCAACCACCACATTTTTTAAGCACGAGCGACTATTGGCTTGCGTAAAGAAAAAACTTTACGATCATTTTTTAATTACATTTTTAGTATCTGTTTCAATAATTAGAAGGTAAATACAGTGGCTTTGTTATTTTAATTCAGTTTTTTTACAAATATCATTTCTCTATTTTAGCAGTGTTGAATATTTTTGCATTATTAAATTGACAAAAATGGTTTTAACATATGCACACAGTAATTAACAAAAGCGATAAATGGGAAATTTATGCTGATCAACAGAGACAAATAATTCTGATTGGCAGGTATGATATTCGCATACAAATAAATATATCGACTGAATTTAAGGAATTTAGTTAAGTTTATTATTCGTGCAAATGCCATAATTTGCATAGTATCTGAAGGAAAGCAGATTTTCGTAAGTTTTCTGCAAGCCAAACCCAAGACACTTGTTAGAGAAAACGTATATCACAAAAGGAACTTATTAAACTGTAGCTTTATTGGTGCTTAAGAACAGACGCAATAAATAAAGTTTCAGAAAATGATTGTATTAGGTTAAATATATTTTTTTTTTAATGACACGCGTAATAACAGCATTGACAAAAACAATTTATTACGACAGTTATTATCTGTTTATGTATTTTTACTCATTAAAATACTCTATTCTTTACACTGTGCAACAAACATATATGAACTGTGCTGTAATACTGTTTCGATAATAGTGAGGGAGTTTAGTAATAGAAGGAAAAAGTAATGATCATTATCAAAGTACGTCAATCAGTATGAAACTTTGCATAACTCTATAACTTTTTGCTCTAAACATTTTTTCTTAGCAACATATCGGCGTACTGTGCACGCAAATAGTACTTTACCTGAAATTGACAAACAATGGATGAATTCTGAATAATATTTCTTAGTAACATTTTGGTATACTGCCAGCAAAAAAGGTACTTTACCTGAAACGAAAACAATTTTAACTCAGTTGCGAAGGCCTTCTTAATTTTCAACACTCGAAAGCAAATGACAAATAAGTTTCAGACCGAGCAGAACTTATTATCTAAATTTTTCAATTCAAAAAGTTTTAGTCTGTTATATCAATCGTCAACTTTATCCGTGAATACACTGTGTAAAATTGTTGGATTGTAATTGATTTTTAATATATAAAACAATTGTAATTGTTGAATACTGTTTATTAAAAGTATATCCATTCCAGAAAAAAAAAAACGGCCCTACGATGCAAAATAATCTCAAAACAGAACAGCTTTTTTTGCTACATCTTCAATTAAGTGGTCGACATTTGTTTTTTGGTATAATTATGTAAATTTTGTTATTTATTTGTTTATATTTCCATACAATAAACCTCAAATATGCCCGTTAATACATACTTATGTCACTTTAATTTTTCTTTTTTTGGTTTTAACTCTGTTGATTAGGCAAACATTGACAATTGTTTGCCTAATCAACAAATTTAGAAATATAATTTTAATTGAGCTAGTAAAAAAAAAGTGAAAAAATGTAATTTATTCAAAAAATGTGTGAGAAATTGAGATATTTTATTTTTTTTAAATAGATTTAGAAAAATGTTCGCATAGGTTCGAAATCACAATTCGAGCTACTTCTTCAAATAAGTTTTTGGATATCATGTAAGCTTATTTTTGTCGATTTATGGCATATTCTTTAAAAAAATAATTGAAGACACGAATGGATTTAGGTGTTATGTTACAAAATCAAACTTTTCCAGAAATTAATTTTTTTATGTAATTTTTCTCAAAAGTAGTGTAACATAACTCCTTTATACATTCACAAGACTCGAGTGTTCTTGAATTTCTCTTTGAAAGATGGGCACAAAACACCTTGATTAAAGCAAAAAAGACAGTTTTTAAAATGCGACATAGCACCTTCATCCAATCGTATCTTCAATTATCACCATACTTTCACTGTGATCATTACCTAGCAATTATTTCGTTTTATCCGTACCATCCATAGAGGTGACACATAGGTAAGTACCATAAAAAACTTACGTGATTTGACACACATTATGTATTCTTGTAGAATTATAAACATTTATATGTAAATTAAGGCTCGCATACATTAAATATTAAGTGTGCACACCTACTCTGACAATTGCATTTGCTACAACGGTGTCTACTAGCTAGCTACAACTTAACACAGATTGATGTCTCTGTAGTAGGTTTCAATCTGGTTGACAGTACACTGTTGCTCTCTCAACTTTAAGCGATATTTTACTCTACCAATAATAATGTTCTTTTTGAATTTTTCTGAAATTTCAAAGAACAAAGATAACCTTTCGTATCGAGATTTCTATGATAATCCTGCATAATTTATAATAATGAAGAATTTTATTAGAAAAAAAAAAAAAAACAGTCACACCTTTTGCCATAAATGCTCCGCATATTAGAATCTTCTAGAAGATCTTAATCGAAATGTCAATATAATCATCTTCGATATAACCTCATTTCGTTAATACAACGCAAACATATAATAATAGAAAAATGACTTCGACAAGCACATAATTATAGTTATTATCAGCTTTAAACTATGACACAAACCATGAATACACCCATTATTCAAAGACCTTCGATGCTTCTTCTCTTCTTCATACAGTTATAAACATATCATGCTCATCTGCGCCGTCAATCTGTGCAAATTGTAGAGGTCTATGTGTCGTAAGCCTATGATATTCATAAATTTTAAAGTTTATGCGCGCTATTGAAGATTATTAAAATTATTTGCTTGCACCTATACGATTTCTAATTGCAATAACGTGATTATATCACGTATTTACATAAATATCTATGTTGTAGTAATGTCTGATAGAGACTACATTAATTATACGATTATGAATGATTTATATATGGGCGTTGGAGTTTCGCCACGTCAACCATTATGCAATCGATATATAATTATATAGTTCGAACTATGTTATGCTCCTATTAGAGCACAATGATTTTAATTTGTGTTCTTAAACACTTAAAATAAAATATTCTGGGATACAATTTGCTCATTGTTTTCAAAACTTTACGGCCGATTAGATTTTATTTACAAAAATCTGTTTTTGTTTTCTTTTTTTTTTTCAAGGCTGAATTAGAATCCGTGATATACGAAACGGTTTTGCAGATCGCCAACTTTCAAATTCTATAAGAAAGGAAAAAATAAATAATGGCAATATTTTGGATCAAACAGTTGCTTAACACTGTTTGAAACCTACCTGTCTGACTAGTTCAATATGTAACTTACAACGGCTACAAAACTCAAACGTTTCACGCTAGCTCAGGGGTCCCACAAGGTTCCAATTTTGGACCGCTCATGTTTATTGTGATGGATGGATTGCATTAATATTGATAAATGTACTGTTCTTTAAAGTCGATTGAAATCATTTTGTAAAGCCGATTTCAAAAGAGGTTATGATTTTTTGTTTTACAGGCAATTAATTGCCTGAAACAAAACCGATTTGATAAAAACTGGTTTCGATACGTGGCCCTATTAAGAACAGATATCCTATAACATGCAAAACGAACGTTTCACTTGATTTCCATATCTACACAAGCCTATAATGATTTGCTATACCAATCAATACTACTCACTTAAATCATAAACAATTTGATTCTGATAATATTAATTCAGCACGTATATTGTTAGAGTACCGTTATAGATACTCGATAGACATTGAGGAACGATTCAAAATTTACGGTTCCATCAGAAGTAATAAATAGAGTTGGGCAAATTTTCCTCGGCAGGTACGTATTCAGAACGTTACGCTCCAACTCATGTACTCCAATAAAGCAGATGAACTGTAGAGTTACAAGAGAGTAACAACACTGCCTGTTTTTCTTATAAAATGTAAAAAAAATTATCTAAATATGTAGTGATATAAAATGCGAATACATGGCAAGGTGGCTCGTTTGTTCGCCCGCTCTGCCCGATTTTGTCCCCAAGGAAAGTTTGCACAACTCTATTAATTGTTTGAAGCCCGCGTCGCAATAGGTATCTGCTCCGCCGGACAAATGCCCAACTCTAGTAATAAACGTTTTTAGTTACCTACTGTTTCATAATTATCCCATTTTAGATACATTGCCCATACTAAAAAACAATATATATAAATTAAATTTTCGATTGCTATAAAAATTGGCATGTTGATTTGAGATTTGAGAGTAAAATAATAGATTACCTAACAAACATTACGTCGTTTTCAGTAATAATTATGAACAACTTGAAATATAAATCTACGTAATGCTAATACGTAATAGATGTTCCAAATATAAATTATTTGAAAGCGCTTTAAAAACAAATTTTAGAGAGCCCTTTTTAAAGAGGCTGTGAAAAAAATTGTTAATGATTTTTTAATATTTGCCTTTTTCGACAGCACTAATCATAATTTTTACGAACATCAAACATTAAAACTATTTTAACCGTCAAGCTCAATAATACATACTGCTGTGTACTGAAGGTACAAAAGAAAATGCAAAATGAATTTACAAAAATGAAAAATTAAATTGACTAGCTCAGCGGACAAAAATTTAAAAGGACGCAAAAGAACAATTTAACTCAGGGTTACTCTCACAATTAAACTTATCATGAAAAGAAATATGTGGGTGAAAGAAATATGACTTTCTTTAATTCTCCAAAAATTGAAAGGGTTTGATTTCAAAAATAAAAGAACAGAAATTTTGAATGACGTTAATAACAATTATAAATTTTATTATTATAAAAAAAAAAATTGTTACAAATTGCAAAAAAATTAAACCTTGGACTTAATGGTCCTGGACGAAATCAAAAACTGCAAGAATCTACATTTAAAAAGGACAATGCAAAATCTTTTGTTTGTTAAACAAAAGACAAATTTTGTTCCAGAAGATAATTCTTTTTTTTCCCAAAAATCCACGTGCAAAATTTAATACAAACTAAAATAACCGTGGACAATACAAGTAAATTAAAAAAGAAAAAACTTAATTACAAGCACAATGCTTCTATTCACCCACCCCGAGGTGATTAATAAATAATTACAAAACAGCAAACTAGAAAACGGAAAAATTAAACTCTTTAAACTTAAAATATACCTTCCAGAACTGAAATAATAAATGATCCTATATCTAATTTGTGTACACAATAATATAATACCAATTATTATAAAATAAGTTCTTTGATGGATGAGATAATTTCAAATTAACGCAACAAAACTTAAAATCAAAATGAAATACCAAAATGGCAGCTAACAATATAAATTTACATGTACTTACTCGGCATCTCGTCAAAGAACTGAGCGTCTCTCAGGGATAACAGTCGTATATAAAATAACAGCTGCGTGCAATCGCAACGCACAAATCGCAAAGAAAAAAACTTCTAGAATATACATTGAACAACATAAACAATACTGGTGAACGCAATATGTACAATTGAATGAAATTAATTTAAACAACTGAACAATTAAAAGAATAAATAAAATCAATTCAATTAACAAAATCTTATATAAAATAAACATTAATTTTTGAGAAAATTTGCCCGAAACTTTGATAAAGACAGATCGTAGCAAAATATGATCACTGAATTTACAAAAACCGGGGTGCCAGACCACAGCAATACGTAGATTTCGAATTCTAGAACGCTTAGAAAATTATTGCCGTAAACAAACTCTTTCTTTGTTCTTCTACCATCATGCCATTGTCTAAATCTAGGTAAACAATTGTGAGAGATATAATAACTACTATATAGTATGATCTCTTTTCTAGTGAGCCTTCAAGAAGTGGTCAACAGCGCGTACTTGGGCAAATCGCTGGGAAAACTTTCCGAATACCATCACGGAGTATCCGGCGAAGTGTTTGCGGTCGATGGTCGAACTTTACATATCAAAGACTTCACTTACGATGGAGAAGGTCCGGGGTAAGTAGTTCTACCGATCTTTAATGATGCAATAACGTACACTATCTACGATATGTATATATTGGAGTACATATATATCGTGAGAGTTTAAATCGGGGAAGTTAGCAGAATATGCAAGGTGTTGTGTACATATCCATACAATTACACTTACGGAAAGTAATAAGTAAGTGCCACCACTTATTAATGTATGTACAGATATGTGTATGCATTCTAACTGTTTATATTGCTTGGGTTGTTTGAGTTTGCGAATGTAATTCCTTCTTCTCTATATAATACGTTGGGTCGTCACCGTGTCGCGTAGTTGTGGTAAGAACCGCAACGCTGACAAAAATCTCGCCTTGGGCTGGGTTTATAATACTTTTCTCCGCGGCCTGCAATAGAGCACTTTCCTCCCTTGATTTGGAATACACTATTAAAGCATTAAAAGAACAACAAACAAATGTTCTAATATGAATTAATACCACCTACTGATAATCATGAATAGTTCTAAAATAACAAGAAAATAGAACACGTGTGGCCGAACACCATGTCATTTCTGCCTACGTCTGACTTCTGAACCAGAACATTCTAAGTTAAGTTGCTTATTTCCGTATCACTTGAAAATTACTATATTTTGACTGTAATTTTCCAAATTGTAAGAAATTTTGAGTTTTTCCTAAGAGATATTAATATTTTTCTGGGTAATATTACTAATAATAGAGATTTTTTTTCTAAGAAACAGAAATTTTCCTATAATATTCGCGTAAAATACTTGCATTATGGGAAAATTTCTAAGATTTCGACATTTTCCTTAAGTTTCTGTAGAATTGTCCCCATTCAATGCAGAAAATTATCAAAAAAAGTGATTTTTACCAAGAATAAATTACCTATTTTTTTTAGTGTGTAACAAATGAAAAAATATACATAACTTTTGCACGTAGGTGGTTGGAATGAAAAACGTGATGTTAGAGATGAATTTCCAATTTTTATTCCTTTTCTTTTACACCGTTGAAATAAATTACATGTGTCTCAATCGAAGTACAAGTTGTTAATCCTTATTTGCGTCTTTGCATAAAGCGACCTTATCTTCCCCCGGTAACTTAGTTCTTACGGGTATTATGTTACCTTCCCGGGAACTGCATATAACGCATGCATCAGCTTTAGCATTTTCTTAGGTGAAGTGGGAACACAGATAAAGTTGCTTTACAATTACATCATAATTTAATATACAGAGCTTGTAGAATGTTAAACAGTTTGAACTAATAGGGTAATGTAAAGTAATGAAGAGATAATACATTAATACATAACATATATATAATAGAATTTTTAATTGGTTATGCGGTGCGAATGACATGTATGAAAATAGTCCAGATTAAAAAAAAAAGAATTTTAAACTGATTCTGATGGAAAAGTCCGATTTCTCGTCATGTACGTAAATCTGCTACTTTTACGTATAAAATAAAATCAACCAGAGGAAAATCCATCGAAAAATGATAAAGTTATTAGCGATTGAGTGAATAAATCCGAATCTGGCATCTTCTGAATATGTCCGTTTTGTTGATAGATGGCCATGCCAGCAACGGTTTTTTTTTGTTCTGTTACAGCGAAACTGACATTTCATTTTGATATTTTCTACAAAACATACTGTGACCTGTATTCTTGTATTGTATTCTACCTTGTATTCCGGATTTATAAATTTGAATGAAAGTGTTTTATTGCGTTCGCCGAAGTATGTATAACCCTTACCGTGTGAGGTTCTGGTTAAATAAAGTAAATTTAAACACGTAGTTGTTGATCATTTCATATGAACATATGATGTGTGTGCATTTTTATTTCAAATTAGACGATATATGAAATTCGGTAAACCGATGATATGGGGAGAGGTGTTCTGTTATACGCTTGATTGCTACTTTGCATATGTCTTTGAAAATCCACTTTTTACGTGAATAGCGTTTGAATTGCTTTCCGGATAATCTTGGTGACTTAAGCGACGCACACGGTGAGAGATCTCATTAACAAATTAAGACAATTGAGCGACGTTATCAATGATTTTAGGATAAAGCAATGTTAGCAGATTACATATGGTTCTCCGTGAGGAAAACGAATCCCAAAACCAACCAAAAACAGAACAAGAGTCGAAACTATACTTAAATTTTTCTGGTGTCGCTTTGGTATCGATGCCATCTGGCGATACTACGTTTGTATTGTGTTGTTTTAGTTTATCCAATTACATATACATAATTCCAAGTGATTAAACTCAATAAATTGCCGAAAAAATTAGGGTATTTAGAAAATGTGGGCGTTGGATTCATTCATTTAATCGCCGATAGCTGGGTTATTTTTCGTTCGATTTTTTTCTGGTTGGTGCTATTTTCTTTGCAAAAGTATCAGCTTTACGTACATGAAGAGAAACCAGATGTTTTTCATCGATGTTATTTTTTTCACCACTATACAGTTTAAAGGTTTATTTTCTTTTCTAAATCTGAAATATTTTCATTGATATCTTTTGAACTGTTTACCCAATTTTCAAGATCTCATTAGATGTACTTGTTCATCATTTCAATGTCTTTCATTCCAAATCGGACAAATCTAACTCCAAATATGGTTTGTAAACTAAAAGAAGATCACAAAAATTACAAAATCACAATATCTCAAAGGCTGTCAAAAAAAGATTAGTGTTGAATTTCGAATTCAGCGGGAAAAAATCCATGAGAAATGTCACCTTACATCAAATATGCAAGAAAAGAAATTAATTTTGTAAACTAGTGTAATTATACCCACAAATTTAAGAAACTAACAATTTTATCTAAAGAATCTAACAAATTATTTGGGGTAATCCTATCAAGTTCTTACTCATAGGAGGTATTTAAGAAATATCTTTCGTTTATTAGCAGTATCTTACTCAATTATTCTTGATTAATGCAAAGAAAAATCAAACATACAATTACTCATAATCCTATAAAAACAGGATAGTCCAAAAGTATTCAGCGAGCGGATTTCATGTCCATACTCATCAATCCTTACTGTCCGTTTAGAGAAAATGCAGATAATAACTATTACCACTTGCAATCTTGATCACAAAAGCCTTTTGTTCATACGATTGCAATGAATATTTTGCAAATTACCCTGAGATATGCCTTTTACGTCCCCCAACAAAAATGTATTAAATATTGAAGGAAGAGAGAGCACTTTAGTAATAGAAGCTCTGCTAGATCATTCAGCAACAATTTATTGGTGGTAAAAATTTGGTTATTTTTGAATGGAGATACGATTTCTTTTTTGCACATAAGCAAGAGCTTTCATCGAAAACAACAGAAGAAAAATTGATGACTTATCTATTTTCATGCCAATTATTATTAAAAGCTTCTCATTGCAACAATTAATTATACTGTTTTCATTTCGATTTGCTTTTTGCAAAGAAACATCTACTACAACTATAGAAACAGAAAGGATGTAGTCAAAGATAACATACCTATTATCTGCGTATGCAAATACAGCGAAAATTAAGCACCATGTTCACATGACGATGGTAAACGGCAAAATTTTGAATGTTGTGGTTCAAAACTAGTTGTGCCACGTGGTGGTTCATTTGTGGAGTGACACCAATCCAACATGAACAACTGCATGCAAAAATACATCTGAATGCCTTCTTGCACATTACCAAAGTTTAAGATTTTCGATAAATTTTCGAAACAGAAAATACAAACTGCAAACAGTCTTCATCAGCTTCGTACATGAATTAGACCAAGATGTACAGAGTTCACTGCAGCTGAAATGAAAGTTATTAAAGTTTGTCACAATGTTATTATTATTATATATTACAATGAAAATCCTGTTTAAGATAGTAATTTCGCTAATAATATTGTGGAGCATAAAAGTTACTAGAAATTGCACAGTTTATTCTCGCATTTTTAACTTAATTCCGAATATAATTGAATTCAAACAAGACAGTGTTTCAGTTTCATTCCTCCACTTACATTTTTATCCTGACCTAAATATTTTCTAATTATTTTCTCCCACAAGCTATTGTTTAAAGTATCCATTCCATTATCAATACCTAAATGCGAATTATTTTATCGCCGTGTCATTTCCATCTATCATAATGTAACCTTTTCGTTCTACATTCAGCGCATAAATTTTAATTCAAGTTTATAATTTCGAAAACCCTCCTAAATGTAAAGGATTTAAATACTGGTGACAAATGCCCATTCATTCGTCTATTTCCATTCATTTCCTACGTCCAATTAAGATATTGTGACTGCGAGAATGACAGTTATAAATGACGGAAGGATCTTAGAATTTCCGGAAATATAATGCCACGTTACAACGCCTATTTAGAACTAAAATTTAATTGCAAGAGTAAGCAATGATAAATTCTGCTGAGCTAAGATATCGAAAATAGGTACCAATATCCGTGGACAAACAAACTTAGAGAATATCTGAACTTTTACTGATAATATATGTAAGTATTAAAATATACCTGGACATACTTTGAGTATTTTCTTCTACTAAATTCACTCTATCAAATGTTTAATCATATTGGTTAATTTTCTGTAATTTATGAGAGTCAGTCACAGATTACCCGCCACTTTTAAAGGGTATTGAAAGTTGTGGAAGAATTTAATTTCTGTAAAAATAGTTTTATTTTATACTTTAGATAAACATATATCCATAATTAATTTCAATATACGGGGAGACAAATTCTACATATATCTGCGACCCCATAGTTTGAAAAGATCTTGGCCACCGCGAGAATTAAGCTCTCGAAAGTAAGAATTGCTTCCCATTAGGGCAATGGTACAGCCGCTGTTAAAACTTTTCCAGCACTTTTTAAAATGTTCATTTGGTTCGGTTGGGTTTCTAAAGATTCAGTTATAATATACATTTTCCAATAGATTTAAATACATTTCATCAGTAAATTTTTCTGCCATGAATATCCAATAATTGTATCGCCAAGAATTCCCATAGATCATTAGACTAGACGCGTCCCCTTGACTTTTATGGGGGCATGTAAAGATAGTAGTGTTTAAAAGTCAAAAGTATTCGTGATATTCGGCGTAGAATAGTTGAGGTGTGTGAACGGATTACCCATCAAGAATTGTTTTAAAAAGTGCGGGAGAAGTTCGAGCAGAGGCTTTAGCATTGCCTTGCCAATAAGTGAGAGCATTTTGAACATCTGTTGGACTAAGTACAACTTCATTCTGACGCTAATAAAATAACTTTCATCAAAATGTTGACTTTTAATTTTTAAACTTTAAAGGAGCATAACTTGGAAAAAATGATCTGATGATGATTTTAAAAAATAGTTCCAAAAGATTACTAATACCAAGACCTTTTCTAAGACATACACCACCTCAACACCCCTTCCTATTTGAACTTTTCGATTTGATTTTCACCCCCGATTAGAGGTTGAAACTACGGGGTCGCAGATATGTATAAAACTTTTCCCCCCGTAAATCGAAATTGACCTGTTTTCTTGTTAAATTCAATTCAAGGTATTTTAAAAGTTATTTCGGGTGGCTAGTTTTGAAATGAAAGCTCAATATGTAGCTATATCGTTACCAAGATAAATTTAATTTTTCTGTTATGGGAGCCGTCTGACACGAAGTGTTAGGAAACACTGCGGCCTATTAGCTTTCTATATTTAGTCTCCCATTTTTTTAGCTCATAAATATATGCCAACCATTTCAGTATCCTCGTATCCTATACTAATCTGTACAAGTTTTTGGCTGGTTTATCTTCTGTAGTAATCTTCTGGGTTCATGTTGGCTTGCCAAAATTTCCCCGTCTTTTTGCATCCAGCGTCTCGCATTTACACTGAATGTGGCAAGCGCTATCTGTGTTCTCTTTGCACAGCCTGCATATCTCCAGTGTTGATCTCAATTTTCTATAGATGTCCTTTATTCAGTGTACAGTGTCTTGCTAAAAGAACTGTTACAGCGGGAAAGTGATTCCTATTGAGCTGCAGTATTTTTCAGTCTTCCCTTTTGAGGGTCCCTTAATAAAGGTCTTTCCATGAATTTGCCTGGTTATATTATTCCAGTGTTCTTTGAGTTTCTCTTTGAGCCAACCCCTTACCTGCTCTCATGCTGTGTTTTTAAATACTCCTAGAAGAGGTTCTCGGCCTATATACATATGAAGTCATGATCACTTTCCTGCTAACTCATCGGCTTTTTCGTTTCCTTCGATTGTGGAATAAAGTTACTTTATTGTTAATAGTTTGTCACACTATTCAGTTCCCGAGTACATTCCCAAACCAATCTTGATTGCATCTTAGGGTTCACTAGTGCTCTCAGTATCGCCTGGCTGTCTGTTACAATATAGATCCACTTACTTCCCCTGATTGATTTCTGTTGCACAATGAAATATTGCGTATGCTTCTGCTTAAAAGATCGTGGCACATTTTTCTAGTGTAAGAGTGATTGTGTTCCTCATCTCGCTGTAGATTCCAACTCCAATCCCGTTATCGGTTTCTAATTCGTCTGTAAGCCAATTTAATTTACCGAATCTGTGGTTAGATTGATTCAAAACTTATCCGATCCATAATTTCCACCTCGAAATGTCTATTAAAAAAAGTGTCGAAGGCAAGAAAACTGACACAAAAAATGACAACTGCTTTAACTGCTAACCAAAAGCTTTTTGTTTTGTTTTTGGTATTTTCTTCTGTTATTAAAAACATTTTTGGTTTTTTTATAATGCCTTTAACTTGATTATTAATAACCCTTAAAATATACCATAACGCAGTGTGGTGAGGCAACTTTCCAGGAATTACATTTTGTGCCTCTCAAAGCCTTGCACTAGCGATGTGAATTTAAACAATCTACACCAGCAAGAAACTGTACACTATGAATGAGAATGAGTAAGAATTTTAATAAAAATAAATAGGTAAACGCTATACTATTTACTTTACATTACATAATTGTACAATGTATTTGCAAAAAAAAACGCATTTGTTAATATTGATTTCGGCCGAAATATATTAAAATATACTTTATAACGCCTATTGTTTATAAACCGCGTAAGAAGTGCTTACAAATCGAGGTCGTTTTGCGGTTAATTTTAGATACCGAATACAATCTACAATCGCTGTGACATTTACATATTTCGAATTTTATTATTACTAATACGTTAAAAAAAAAAACTAACAAACCTCTATAAAAGCCTAATAGCATTAACACACAAGACGATATCTGTATGCGTCTTTGAAATATTAAACAGTTGATGATTTACTTATTAGCTAAAGTATATGGAACGCCCATTTTATGTACTGTAAACTGAAAGTTGTTCTTTCAAAATGCATCTAGGAAGATATAAGAAGGACTCTACCCACACAAACTTTCTATCACTCCGCACTACACAAGTTTATTAATTCGTGACTTAACTTCCTTGGTAAATTTAATGGGATTATGTTGGGAATTAAGGAATGTGAGGAAATTGTTTAAGGAATCATGTTCATGTGGCCAGATTACGAAGGTATCGTCAACATATCCGAACCAGCACTTCGGTTTCTGGGGATAGGATGCCAGGATTTGTTGTTCAAATGCCTCCATAAAAATGTTTAGCAATAACAGGAGAAAGAGAGGAACCTATGGCTGCTCCCAAAACTTATTTGTAATAACAGCCGCGGAACTGAAAATACGTGGATGTAAGACATATTTCTACCAAGTCAGCTAAGTCATCCGGTTGGATGTTGAAAGATAGGATTTCTTTAACGAAATAGATAGTATCGGGTATAGGAACTTTGATAAATAAGGATTCGACATCGAAACTAACAGGTAAATTCTGGGTATCTACTGTCAGTCCACTCAATCTATGAACGAAATGTCTGGAGTTTTGGATAAAGGAATCACTGTTGCCAGTGTAAGGTTTGAGGATTTTGGATAGGTATTTGGAGAGTTTGTAGGTGATAATATTTATGATACTAACGATAGGACGTAAAAGAACATTGGGTTTATTGATTTTGGTTTGATCGTATAATTTAAATGCATTGGAATCGCTAGGTAGTGAGGATTTATGGAATTCAGTAGGAATTAATGAGGATTTTATGGATCTGATGATGGAACGTTCAATACGTGATGTAAGATCACCTTTTTCCCAGGTCACGTGAAATAACGTTCAATAGACATCAATATCACATCAATATGTGTGTAATACCATATTACCTGCACTAGCAGTCTGTAGGAGCCATCTTGGAGTAATGGTAAGACCTTCTGTTCATACTAGTTACTATCCAATATCATCGTAGAGTTTCCCTCATCAGCTTTGTGTACAACGATTTGAGGATCGGATTTAAGGTCTTTAAGGGCAAGTATTTCGTATTTAGGGATGTTAGATTTAGGAGGTTTGGCATGAGTAAGGATTTTGGAGGTTTCAAGACCAATAGAATGGGGGATGTTGTTGGAGATTCTGACAAAAGCTGATTCTATGCCAATGATGATGCCTTCAGTAGGAATATGTCTAGATATAGGTGTAAAGTTGGGACCTTTGGATTGGATAGAAACTTCACCAGAAAGTAGGAGTCGCTTGGAAAGGTAACGATGATGTGGATCATTGAATAAGGAGCTCGAGACGATTTAAGGGGATTTAAGGATGGGAATTTACGGGATTGTCTGCTGGTTATCAGGAGTTTACGGGATTCGATTTGTTAGAAGGTTATCCAATCTGAATGATTCCAGTCGCCTTGGGAGAGCATAGTAGAAAGCTCTAAATGTACATACAGGTTACACGATTAAAGGAAATTGAGTTGACGCCTAGTGTGCTTGATTCGTTCCCGGATCAAGGCAGAACTAGTGTGTTGGTAGATATGGTTAGCGGAAGACGATGTGAGGTTAACATACATTACGAACACTGATGAAAACAATTTCTTAAACTAAAGAAGTAAACCAAATCTTTGCGTTGATAACGTGTTCTTTGTTTTAGCTTGAAGAATTGGATAAAGATATCGTTGACTCGTGATTGATTAAACCACGCCAAATGGCCCGTCCAAATTATTGCATTGGAAAACGTGTACTTTCTTAAATTTATGGCTCTTATTAAGTTGCTCCATCATTTTCTTTGTATCCCCGATATTGTAGAATTGAGTGCTCCTATTTCAACAGTACTCACACTAACCTCGGAATCAACTCTAATACGGAGGATACCCGTCGCGGCAGCGTTAATAAATACTCAAGCAAACTTAAATGTGATGGTTATAAAGGAGAAAGTATTAAAATTCGAGAGCTCTATCTCTGTTTACATTGTTGCCTAGTTCGTTATAACCAAAAGAAAACTGCTTCTAGTTCAGGAATATAGCAGATTTGTGCATATACACCTTATAAACGATTGCACATTAGAAACATACCTCTATGCATTATGCTCATGGCATTAAAATTGCTTATTTACAAATTGCAATTAACTTGTTTATTTATTTATTTATGGTCTACACCTAAGAAATTGCTTTAGCCAACACGCCAATAAAATATCAATGTTTTTCCTGTGATTTCTATTTCTATCAGTATGAAAGCAAAACACAGCTAACACCCACACGCAATCTCTCACTCACTGAGGTCATTCACATAACCAGCACACTGGAAGAGTAACTACTAAAAAGGCACCTCCCTAACGCGTAAAGGAATGAAAAAAACTTTCTAATCCGAAGGCCATTCGCACAGATTTTGGATAAAATAGTCAATCAGCGCCTTGTTCGTAATCGGTGCAGATTACGTGCTCTTCTATCCGAACTAAAGGACGAAAACCCTGCTCGAAACAGCGATAAATCTGAAGTTTACCGTTACAGATAAGCGAGAGGTACGCTGTAGGTGAAATTTCCGTTGGCCTGGACGGATCGGGCCAAATCCGGCGACCTTGAATAGAAAGTAAAAATTTCTAGACCGCGAACTTCATACCTGGTTTCTACATTTTAATCAAAAATACACGCGCCGGGCGCCGCGCCGGTTGAAACTTTCGAATCGTATCAGATTTAAATCGCTGGAATTCGCCAGGAGATTTTTATGGCTCTTCTTCTTTTTACGGGCTTCTCTAGTGGCGGTCCGAAAGTTACGATTGGCAATCGATCGACTCGTATAGAGAAATTTCTATTCGCAGTCAGGGTGCGTGACAAAAAGGAACCAAATCCAATTATTACTGCTCCCACTGTCGCCAATACAAGGGATTATTTTACCAATTTCAGTCCTTCTGACTTTCCTCCGGCCGATTCAATTTCCTCTACTATGTAATTTAAAGCATTCGATGGCTAAAACTTTCATTTCTGTTTTGGCAATTTTATTCTTTAGCCTAAAAATAACCTGCAACTGTATTCTTCCTGTTATGTAGCGCGCACCACCTGCGACCCAATAGCATAATCCTAGTAGCTAAAATAAGCTGGTTAAATTATTAGAACTATATAGACTTTTTTATTTGACTAATAGAAGCATTTCGACCACAAATGGGTTCACCGATCGGAGTTGAAGTATTTTATTATGTAATATTTCGTATTATTAAATCACTTACAATTAGAAGGGAAATACATTTACTTATAACAATTTTCATTCATAATTCCCTTTTCTAGATATAATAGCAGGAAGTAAAAATAATAACACCAATTACTACTAATTTTATTATTTCATACCACAGTTACGTCTAAGCTAGAATATGTCCATATCACATACTGTAACGTTTTTCTATTCTTCAAACGTTGTCGGGGTTTAGAAAAATACACCCGCCATATATTTAAATTGACTTGATTTATTAACATACTTACGAACTACTTAAAATCTATTAAATAAGATCAAAATAAACACTAAAATTAAATCACTCACTATTTACTATCAAAAATGTTTATTAATTAAATCACTTAATTACTAATGTCTTAATTTATGTAAACGATTTATTTGCACCGATATTTATATCACACGTACTAATTCGCTCGTATTTATCTCCACTCGTTGTCCGCACTATTCAACTCGTATCGACTGACTGACTAACTACGGCCAATCCCCACGCGTTATTTATATTTGGAGCGGTCCGACTAGACGGTTCCGGAAACATCTAGGGCGTGCTTCTAGATTCTGAAGAATAATCACGAATCTTCGACCCGGTACTGCCATCTGTCACTCCTCGTACGTAGTTTCTTATTCAGCTACGCGAGCGCCATCCAGGAGCGCCTAACGAAACTACCAGTTTAAAAATTGGCGCTCGTTACAATACCTATCAACAAATTCCGCTTGAAAGAGCTCAAAAGAGATTCTTGAAATATCTTTCTTATAAAGCTGATGAAACATATCCTTCACGAAAAGTATATAGTAACAGTAATACTTTACTTGTTAGTCATAATTTTACATCTTTAAACCAACATAAGGAAGTGGCAAGTGGTAAATTCTTGCTCAAATTAATAAATAACGTAGTTGATTCACTACTTAGAGCAAAATCCAATACTTTAAAAAAAGCTGACTTACAAATAACCTTACAGGTGCTAGAGATATACGTAGAATCTGTCTTTGCTTTTTGATATACACGGTGGCCAGAAAAATGCGGACAAACGCCACGTCGAACAAATCTCTTTTTAATTCTGAGTCGATAATCTTAATTGAGAAAAGTTGTACAGTACTTCCTTAGATCACACGAACAGCTCAAAAGAAGTCTAAATTTGGCAACACCTAATTATGATAAGTGCTGTAGCAGTAATATTTAGTTATTTGTTATGAATTAGGTAAATACTCAAATTAACAAAAATTTTATGTTAACACAGATAAAAGTTTTCAAATTGGTAGCCATCAGTTTCTAGACATAATTGTCTTCGAGCAAGCGAATTCAAAACGCGTTCTAACATATCGTGGGTGATTAGTCGAACTGCTGCCGTAATTTTATTAATTCCACCCTGTTCGTTAGCTGGAGGCATTGCATAGATCTTTTCCTTTAAAAAACTCCAAACGAAAAAGTCCAGAGGATTAGGCCTGTTTCAGACGAGGCGGTTTGGTTGATTCGACTAAGTTGCCTGATTTACTCTCAACTAGTTGATTGTTATTGAAGACCTATTGAAGCAGCCGAAGTGGACAAGTTGACTCCGTATGAAAGGGTTCATATCAGTACGTTCCTTGACAACCGCCCGTTCAACTAGTGGAATCAACTAATCACCTCGTCCGAAACAGGCCTCAATACCGACAGATCTTGCTGGCCATGCTATTGGTCCGTTACGCCCTATCCACCGATTCGAAAAGTGTTCGTTTAACCAATCTCTCGAAATTCTAACATTGTGAGCAGGTGCACCGTCATGCATGTACTTATAAAATGTTATGTCTGAGATTCAATGGAATTTTATCCAGTACTTCTTCTAAAACGTTAACGTATTAATTCCACTTAGACGATTCGGAAGAAATATTTGTCCAACAACCCAGAGGTTTAAAATCCCAAGCCAGACATTTACGGAAAATCTTCTCACATTCATTGGCGCCAGAGAATATGCAATAAGATGTATGCAATAATATAATTATTGTAGCTATCATCTTTCCAAGCTGATCGATGTGAGCACAATAACAACGACAGGAACATGAATAAATAAAATAAATGCCAAATCTGCCAAATTTTGATAACAAGAAAAATGAAGTCCAAAACACTTCAATCATTTATGCACTCCATTACATATTTTTCTTTGAGATATTTTTTTTAGAGAATACTTCGAATTAATACATTTGGCTACTATCAATTTTTCTATAGAGATGGCATTAAAGGCGCCAAAAAACACATGGAATTTACTTGCACACATAAACAGACTATTGAAGAACTAGAAAATATTCACTTTCCGCCCATGAAAGTTTTGACTAGCGTCCATGAATCGATCGTATAAAATCGAACACTAAATAGACCAAAAGGAGATTGATGGGGGTCACGAGAATTAAGTGGATACTGAGTTATGTCCTTCAAATATCCGAGCTTGGATGGAGTATTACCGACCTTCGAATTCTAATTTACATCTCACTAATTGCAAGATCAAAGCATGTATCGCCTGGGCATTTGAGAGAGATGGCGACATCATGAGAGGTTTATCTCAGCTCTGAAACTGGAAATCATCGATTGTTACCTGAAAAATTTCAGGCTTCCAATCGTAAATATGTCCTCCCACTACTCCGAAAAGATGATAAGTGTATGATAGATAAAGTGTCCGACTAAACGCAAAAGTCTTGCAAACCAATAAGCCTATCCTCATTTCTACTGATATTGCGTAAAAAGCTGGTAAATAGGTACGTTCGGAATAAAAGACCAAGAAATAGCTATAGCGATATTCCTAGACATTGAGAGAGCATTTAATAATGCTACCACGAACTCAATTATTGAGGATCTACGAAGGAAAGGCGTGGCTCTGAAGCTAGTACAGTGGATAAGGACTAGCCTGAAAACAAAGAATTGCGATAATTGTATATACAAAAAACAACATAGTCTCAATTATTAGTATCTACAGGGTGTATCCGATATAGAGGTAAATATAATAATATGTAGCAGTTGTAATCTTATACAATCAAAAAGTCTTAATGCACAGAACGTCTATCTGTAAGCATTAACGAGAAAAAAAATTATTTTATAAATGTCGTGGGCTAGAGCCGCACCTGTGCCCAACCTAAATGCTGTCCCGAGTATACCCCCACATACCACTATCATTCAGCCATTACCGCTGTTAGTTTTGTGTGGATCGCCGCTTGGAGTGCAAGCCACTTCGAACATTTTATTTAAATTCTTCCCGTCTCGAAAAAACGATCCTTTTCAGGATCATCATGGTTTCATATAAAGAAAATCGAAGCTTGATGCATCGGTAAAAGCGCGGGAATGTATAGATTCATTTTTGCGCGATATCATAGTAAAAAGGCGTGTTTGCAAATTTTCTGTATCTACATTTATTTCTGTGTAATTCGATTCAATTCATTTTGCGTTATATGATTAAATAAATCCAAAAGAAATAACTCAGATTCATGTTGTACCGCTTATTAACAACTAACTCTCGATTCGACAAAGCAAAAGCAAAATATTTACGTTTTTTGTACTACTGAAGTCACATATCCGATGAAACTCGAACGTCTTATCAGGATATTAAAAATAACACTTTGTAGACTTACGTAGAATGCTCTTAACAAAAAAGGAATGTTTATTTTATAAAAAGAAGAAACTTAAAATGCCTCAGTTTTGCTATTTTTACAAGGGCCTTTATTTATTGAAAATGACGTTAAATGAACTTACGGCATACCATTAAGAATAATACTAAATGAGTACAATGTATTTATACATAATACCACGTTTAGCGGGTGCTTGACAGGACGTTTCCTTTCATCAGGCCCGGACTAAAATTTTTTGGCTCTAAATTTGACTTTTTTTATTCTTTATGATGAAATCCGGTTTCGGTGGGTTTGTGCTTTATATGTCGCGTAGTTAACATCCAAGCAAAATTTACTTTTTTATTTGATACACCTTGTATAAACAGTTACATGTTTCGACTGAAACATGGCCCTCTTCAGACTCTTGTAATTGTGTATACATTTTCTGCAGTTTGACTACAATTTACCGATTTAATGATCCCAACAGCGCAAATTTGCCGGCTTAAGGTCAACCTATATGAATACGTTTCGATAAAAAACACAGTAAATAAATTAGAGAAATCTTCACAAATAAATTGAGTTTAATATCCTAAAACTCTTATTCACCATACTATGGGTGTGGGTCTGAAAAAATATTGTAATTTAATAAGCATGTAATTTTTAATTAATAATTTGGTAACCAGAAGAAATATTTACATATTTGTTTATACACCTTGTTTATTAATTTATTTTTTGTATTTTTGTTTGTTTTTCTATGCCTGTAATGCTGTTTTGTCTTTCTAATCGTTCCACCACTTTGTTTTTAATTATTTATTTATATTTTTTTGTTAATGTTTATACTAGCTTTCTTTAATGAAATACGATTGTACGTATAAACAAATTACGATGCTTTTTGTTATGGTTTCGTTACGAATAAATATATAATCATTGTTTCGGTAATTATAAATATTATAGCAATTGAAAAAAACTAACAAAAGACGAAACGTATTGCAGCTATTTAATTATTTAATCAAACCAACCCAAGGAAATCTACGAAACCAAAGTAATCAAAGAATGGTAATTAGCTATTAAAAACTTTTGTTAACTGATTTCGTAATTCCCAATTCTACAATCTTCTAGCTTTACTATTATCGTGTCTCACAACCTTTCAGCGATGATCGTCGCTTTTATATGCATTTCCTCTCTTCTTTCAGCTGCATATTTCTGGGCCGGTAGTACGAGAACCGTCGGTAATCAGGGCTTCAGGATAAGAGATGAAAACGGGCGCCCCGACGTCTTACGAAAGTACAAAAAGGAAGGAGTCACCATCACATTACCGGAAGGGAAGACGCTGAGGGACATCAAGTGGTTCTCAGTTTGGTGCGAGGAATTCGAGGTATGTGGAATTTCGCAGCCCTATTAAACTTTAAGCTCGACAAGTAGTAGGTAAATAATCAACTGCAAATTAACGTTGAAACTGAGTGAATAGTTTCAAGTTGCTAAGAGCAAAGTAAAAGACAAAGTCGAAAATTTTTATGAAATTGTTCTATATAGTTTTGAAGATTACAAGATTTAACAAAGAATTGCAATTCATTAAAAAGTTAGCGATCTATAATGGTTACTCTTCTCTAGATATAGTAGACATTTAACATTTGTTTCACCTCGGGTAACACACTAAGAATTCTTTTTAGGCAACGCGAAAGATAAACCTCACCTTAATTAAAGATGGGTATTAAAATTAATTAATAATTAATTAAATTGATATAAAAAACCTTGAATTAGTGAAAAATGTACGATCACCGAAAGAGTAAGACGCATACGAAACCATATACAGTGTGTCCCAAAAAGTTTTATACAAATGGAGAAAATGTTTATCTTACATTTCACGAAAAAAAATATTCTTGATAAAAAGCTCTGCATGACTTGTAGATTCATAATTTTTTAAACATTGGCTGGAATACAGGGAATATCAAAATCATGATTTGGAGTGAGAGTAAAATACGTTCAAACTGTAGTGGAGAGCAAAATGTTCATTGAAATTGTTATTAAGTAGCAAAAAATTATGCCCACTTGTAGATTAAAATTAAAAGATGTCAGCAATTGTGAGATTAAAGCGCAGTATGAAACAGCGTAAGATCCCGTACATAATAAGCGCCTGATTGTGTTTATTACACACGTTCTTGATAGAGTGCGTTGGAATATCTAGTAACTGTCAACAAATGTCAATATTACATCAGTGTGTGTTTGCAATAATTAGAGAAATGCCAGTAAAACTGAGTATTGACGATAAAATCGAAATTGTCTTATTATTGGAGAAAATTTAAAACATGTAGGGAAGCAGCAGAAATTTTTAATAATCGACACCCGATAAAATAATACATTTCACAACTGTCAGATATGTAATAAATAAATTCAAGAGTTCTGGAAGTGTTGAAAATAAATTTAGAAAGAAACATCGGGCATTGATTCGAAATAAAGATATTGAAACTGATGTGATGCTATCGGTCGTGGAAAATCCAAAATATTCACTTCGAAAAAGATCCAATTTATTAAGTGTAAGTGCAAATACAGTTGCACGAATTTTAAGGTCAAATAATTTAAATTAAAATTAAATTAATACAAACCACAATTTACCCATACTTTAAAAGAAACCGATTTTGAACGAAGGTTCGAATTTTGTGCTCGTATCCAAGGAGAATTGGAAAATAACAGATTTATGACACGACATGTACTGTTCTCCGACGAAGCAACGTTTACGTCTAATGGTACAGTAAGTTCGCAAAATTGTCGATGGTGGAGCGATGTTAATCCCAATTTCCATGTCCAACCAGAGATCAATATTCATTTAAAACTAATGTATGGTGTGGCATTTACAAAGACAGAATTGTTGACCATTCTTTTCCGAAATAATATGAAGGAGAAAGATACCTACAATTTTTAAAATAATCAGTTGTCTGACTTTCTTGATGAACTACCACTAAATGAACGAGGAAAAATATGGTACCAACAGGATGGAGCACCATATCACTGTACAGAAATATTCGAGATTTTCTCCTCCACACTTTCAACGGTAAAGTGAACGGGAGGTACATGGAGTTTTCTCTGGCCTCCAAGGTCGCCGGACATTACTCCTCTAGACTTTTTTTTGTGGGCTACTTAACAGAAAAGGTATATCCTTCAGATGCCATTTCAAGATGTTGATCATCTTGAAAGACTCATTAGAGAAACATGTGAAGCATACACTCCAGATGTGATTAGAAATGTCATACACCAATTTAATCAACGAACCATCACTTATTTAGAAGGGACGGTGGATACGTTGAAGTTCCATAGTATTTCGTAATTTTACATGTTCCCAAGAAAATTTATTTAGTAATTGCGTATTTTTCTTTGTTGATAAATTGATGAAGAGGTTATCAATTTATTTATCATGTTTTATTTATTTATCAATAAATAATCTAATTAATAATTATCTTGTAATTTTTATCTGGGAAAATCACAATCTAAAAGTGGGCATAATTTTTTGCTACTTAATAACAATTTCAATGAACATTTTGCTCTCCACTACAGTTTGAACGTATTTCTACTCTGACTCCAAATCATGATTTGATTTTCTTGTATTTCAGCTAAGTTTTAAAAATTTTGTAATTCTTATGGGTGCGTACAAAGTCTGCAGAGCTTTATCAGAATATGGTTTTTGTGAATGTAGGATAAACTTTTTCTCCATTTGTAGAAACTTTTTGACACACTGTATATGAAAACACTTCAATATAACTATTGAATCTAGAAGTGGCACCCCTTCACACTATTTTTATAATATTATGGGTTTCAAGAATGGGTCACTTTTGCTCGTCAACTTCTTGTATTCGAAGGGTAAGTAGTCTATCGTAGAATCCACGTACATATGTCTCTTTTTAAAGAGGAGGTAGCGGGTGCATGTTTAAATATAGGTCTTTTAACTTAATACATTGGTTTTCGGTTGATAATGGAAACATTTGTATTGAATTAATAAAATTTCATGTTTCTTGACCGTTATATATCTTTAGACTATCTATGGAGAAGAGGTTTCAATTGTGATTGTGAACTTACAATTTTCCAGGTGACATCTTTTTTTTTTTTTTGCATTAAAAACATTAATTAGCTAAAAAAATCAAGGACGCAGATCTTTTGCAGTTTCCTAATCACTTCATACTAATACTTTTTACCTTGTTTATCTAATCGGAAAACTAATGCACGTTTGTGATCAGAAGTGTTTATTTTGCCATTTCTATGCCATCTTTGCACATGAAGCAACATCTCAAGCGTAAATTGATAATCGCATTTAGTCAGTTCCAACCGTCCTTTCCTCAAATACGGCAGTGAACCACATTGTCGCTGTAGTTGAAGGTTGCTAAGATAGCCAGCGCAGACCATTTTTATGAATTGACAATCACTATAAAATACCAACAATCAGCATAACAGGAATCAAGCAAAAACGATACTGAACTAAACATGCGCTGGTAATTTTAATTGGTTAGTTTCCATCGGTAAAGTTGGACGATGATAAAGCAAGGCGTGGCATGCGTTATAAAATTCATTGTAAGAAAGTGATATGGTTGTTAATGCCAGAGTAATATATGCAGACAATAACACTACTACCGTATATAATCCATGCTTATATGCAGGATTTTTCAGCAATAGAGTATATTCTACATATTTTTCCATGAATATCTATTATTATAGATATTGTAAAATCTGATTATTACAACACATTATTCTTTTGACAATAATTATTTTAGTAACCAATATAAAGGAATTTATAATCTAAATTCTACAATCTATGTGTGTTGTCGTCGATGGTATGATTCTCATAATTAATGTAATATTTTGCAAGATGAATTTGTATGACATTTTGAATAGTAAATCCCTTGTGTTTTCCAAGGAATAGAAACCATAAAATAAATACGACGGTTATCAGAAAGCTACACCAATCATTTATTTCGGATAAGTCAGCATAAAAGTAAAGATGGTTGACTCGTGGAAAGTTAGATAATTTTCAGAAAGCCATAAAAAATTCGGACACAGCACTAGAAATACAACTATGAACGTTAAAATGAGAAATTTGTCTAAGCCAAAATCAAAAAAGTTCTGCGAATATAGTTGTGCACAGCTCTTGAACAACGTGCGCGCCCCAACAACAATTAGATTATGAACTGAGGTCACGTTCAATCGAACTTTTATTGCATACATCAAGCGAGAGTTTTTGTCGAAATATCGCGGGCGCCTTTTGATATATACGCTCATTTCAAAATTCA